>CM023456.1:59002033-59342033 GCA_013339765.2 Haemaphysalis longicornis
TGAGACTCAGCGGATATGCGCCGTGACTCAGAAGACTGCAATTCGCGCTGCGCACAAAATCTGTAATATGGACACGAGTAACTGTCCTGTGATTTTTTATTCACTAGTGTGGGACCGCATTGAAGACGAAGTACGTTGATGGGCTTGTGAAGAAGAAAAGCGCGGCTAACCGAGCGCCTGGAGGACGTTCCGGCCAGAAGTGGTAAGGGGTAGTCCTGGGAGTTGCTCATGGCGTTGAGATTCCAGGAGTTCTTCAAGGGTGTTATGAATTCCGAACTGAAGTAAACGATAAGTCGAGGTTTCAGCGCCGAGGCCAAGTCCTGTTGTGCAGGTTTTCCGAATGAGTATGTCGACTGTCTTTCGGTCTCTGGGTTTGAAAAGTATTTATGGGCTGGGATGTGTGATGCGACTAATTAAAAGGGCTTGAAGTAGTATTGCCGAAGAAACCATTATTCAGACCACTATATCGCCGACTTTTCTGAGGTCAGAGGGTGAAAGGCCACCTGCTAGCGTACTTCGTTTTTACTGATTTGAGCTCAATTGCGCAAAAACAAAATACCAACTACCTTAGGACTGCACATTGGCAAGCTACAGAAAAGGAACGAGAAATTCTTTAAATTTGTTTCCCTCAATGATTCGAACGTCCATTACTGTCTACAGTGACAATCCAACATTATTTTGCTACGATTCGTATACTGTAAAATAAAGCAACCAAAGGAAAGTAACGACTAAAATATGGATAATTTAGCGGCAGGTTTCTCACAACAATCACCATCCAATCACGCCCACGAACGATGATATGATGCGAGGGAGGTGCTCAAGTGTGGTCATTTATTGTTACTAAAATCCCCAGAAACGTTTTCTAAACCGCACAAAAAAGAACAGTCGAAATTGTGCAATAGTCACGAAATTTGTATGCAGAGGGACATCTAGTGTATTACACTTAAAAGGCTACTCTGATTTGTTAGCTTTGCTTTTATTTTCCTCGTTAATAATTAGCACATTCCGGAGGTCAGAAATCGGTTTATTGAACTGTTTAATTTAGGTCGGTGTCCCTCTTGCAACATACCAACCCCCAAAAGTGTGCCCTAAATAATTTCAGCCCTTACACTGCAAACTGGAAGCGTCCAATTACGTATGTTGGTCATTATTGAAGCTATAAGCAAAAACTACGCAAATAACTACGACCTTTTTCGCGAATTCTACTATTTCAAAAATTTATGCAATAGCATTTGATAAAATTTTCACCATTTGCTTCAGAATAAGAATAACTGCCGCATCTCTATCTCATCTTCTGTAGGCAACAAAAATAGGCAACAACGAAAGAGGTATAAAGCCAATGTACAAAAACGCAGCCCTTCTGCAGAAAATTCTGGCTGAGAGCCAGAGGCATAGATGGCCTCATCGCGTTGCCCCTAAGCTTTGACAGATGTGAGGCAGAATCTATACCTAAAATTTACTACCATGTTGAAGTTTGGGCTAGTTGGTTTGGGCTGGCTGACTACACTAAAATAAATTATTACTCAATAACAACCAGGGTGTTTTCGTGATATTAAAAACGAATCCGCCTTAGGTATGTCTTAGTTTTGCTAGTGCTTCTTTTCCTGCTATTATGTGCCTGTTTTTTTCCTGTGCTGTAGTTATGAATGCACTAGTGCCGCGGATTACGCTTTTGAATAGTTATCCATATTTTGCCAAACGTTTTGTTTAACTTCCAAAGCTTTCCTTTGCCGTGGTATATTTGAAACAATTTGCGTGGGTCTTGGTTGTGTTTTGCGGCGTTTTTCTTTGGAATTTCTTTTTTGACGTGGCGTACCGTCGCACCAAGGCTCTAAAATATTTGTTCTCTTTTTTTGGCCTAATTTGGTTTTCGCTCCTAACATCCTTCATGTGGATGATGCTGTCGGAGTATATAAAAAATTTAGAGCTTGAGAAGTGTCATCGCCTCTAGCAATTCCATAGCTGATATTCGAAGCCCTACGTGGCGGGATTGAATTCTTTCTTTGATCCTCTTGCTGCGCCACGTATAAACAGGCGATGAAAGAACGTTTTGCAATTGCCATATCATTTAGTGGTACTTTGCCACACAACATTGCGTTACAGCATGTATTTCATTCATTTCCCTTAACCTTCAAGAAGGAGTGACGCCACGCGAGAATTTAGATTGGAAAAAAAGCTCAGCCTTATTCGAAGTTACCCGTAAACTTTCAATAGAATAAAACCCAATTAGCAGCAACACCAGGAAAAAATAACAAAAATATGCAAAACCTATTCGGTATACAGGGTGATCAAAGTTAAGTCGGCAAGTTTTTACAAAATTAGGCGCTTTGGTTTACGTGAAGGCCACCTTCACAGTAAGGTTATGCGCTCTGAGGGACACACAAGCAGGTGATAAATATTGATGTCGGTGGCTTAATTAATTAAAATTGAATGATTAACTTTTTAGTGGCTGCAGTAAGTAGGAATGTTTATATTGAAAAATTATACGCAATCGTGTTTCTACACACACTTTCTGCTGGCAGAATTTTTCTAGCGAATCCGCGCTCCGAGATATCCAGCCGCGAAATTTAATTGCCGTTTGCATGATTACGCTTGCAAGACAGCGATAAACGGCGCAAAGGTCCACCCTTTCATGACGTGCCTGCAGTGTACGATGTTTAGTTTGTCAACCGGGTGGAGGTATAAGCAAAAGCAATAACTGCACTCTTTCAGCCTTGGCTGGCGTTATCGCTA
Organism: Haemaphysalis longicornis; assembly: GCA_013339765.2. Taxonomy (NCBI): domain Eukaryota; kingdom Metazoa; phylum Arthropoda; class Arachnida; order Ixodida; family Ixodidae; genus Haemaphysalis; species Haemaphysalis longicornis. The sequence goes on from CM023456.1 coordinate 59,004,767, forward strand.
TCTGCAGTACTCGGAACCACTACCGAAACAAAGTACACAAAGGAGGAGCTTTGCGGCCGTACTCACCGACTTGCATGCGGAATCATGCGAACGGCAATTAAACGTCGCAGTTCTATATCTATATCGCAGTTCTAAAAATTCAGCCAACTGAAACTGCAAAGAAACACGACTGCGTCTAAGTTTTCAATATAAACACGCCTGCTTACTGCAGCCGCTAATAAGTTAATCATTCAATTTTAGGGTATTATTCCACCGACATCAATATTTATCACCCAATTTTGTGTCCCCCTGGGCGTATAACGTCACTGTAGAGGTAGTATTTGCGTAAAGCCACGCGCACAATTTTAGATAAAGCTGTCGACTTAACTTTGATCACCCTTTATAACGGTGAAATGAGTTTGGAAAAGAAAACACGGGGGTATGTAATGCACTTCTAATAAGGTAGCGGTTATAGAAATTGGAGCTTTATTTGAACTTCTCAATAACGTGCATATCGCATCAGTAGCGGCGGCATTATCTTAGCATTCAAGAAATATTTTAGCATTTAGCATTATTTTAGCATTCAATTTGTCGCCTATATATTCCGTTGTGAAATTCTGGCAAAGCTCACCACCTTTAAAGATAAAGCAGATTGATTTGAGACGAATAATTTCTAGAATAATATTAGGCGCTGCTTACGACCGCTGGTTAACTATCCAAACTAGGACGCCTCGACGCGGCATAATTTCGTTTCGGTATTTTTCAGTTATTTCGATAATGTTTCTTAGTAATGAATATTCAAATTTCTGCGATGTTGTGAGTTACGGCACACGCGTCTTGAATACGAAACACTTATACAGTCCTTGTATGTTTGCTTTTTATTCGTACACGACCACTTGAAAAAATGAACATCTGGTTTTAACTGCACCGTTCGACGGCACAGTTTGCGCAAAAAATGTAGTTAGACGGGGATGATTGCTATACCCAGTCATACTGAAATACATTAACCAGGTTACCAGCTGACGCAGGCGGAGACGCGGAAGGAAGAAATAAAAATGCAAGGCGCTGAAGGTGCTTCCTTCAGCCCATCGTTTTGTCGTGTCTTCCTTTCATGTCCCCGTTTGCGTGCGCTGCTAACCCTGTTATATACATCACCAACTAACCTACGAAGCCATTCTTGTGAAATACCTTCTTTGAAATTTACAATGGACACTTCACAAGAACCTTTTAGACTCCTAGCGGTGCTTCATACAACTTTTAATTGGAGCAGGTCCGAACACAAAAGGGATGTCCGCTGCCAAATTACGTTGAACTTCAGTGCAGTTAGAAAACCCCCAAATAGGAAATCAAAACAAACATACGTTTCCAGAAATCGCTCCAACGCCGCATGAACGACGCCTCGCTTGTTAATTATTGTTAAGAGCTGTGCAAAGCAAGCCAAGCGTGTTCATGGATCCGCATGGAGGTTTTTCGGAGAAAATTCTCAAAGAGAAACCCCAGTATGCAGGTAGGATGTGAGGGAAGGGGGAACAACCACCGCTCATTATGCAAATTAAGTTCTCGATTTGTCTGGCGAGGATTTATTCTTGTCGGGTCGCCATGAATAGTTTTTTTTTTCTCTTCGGCGTCTCCAAATATCTGGCAAGGCTCTTGATTCAAAATGCTGGCAGGTTTGCAAAATTAGTTTAATTCCCAGTCCATATCTCCTTGTTGATATTTTTGCATGTAATGAATACGCCGAAGAAATTTGGTCAGCTTACCTCTCGTCAGAGCAGCACTGAGCTAGCGCTTACGCAAATTGTGCAGCCGTGCGTGGTGAATACTGCTTCGTGCGGTGGCATGGCACTCACTCTTTAATGTTGTTCGTCCTCATTTCAAACAAAGTGGATAGAGGGAATAAGCAACATTTTTTTTGGAGTACTTCTGGTATTTTGGCGGTTAATGACAATGTCGATGTAGTTTTTTTGAAATATATCCGGCAACCACGCATTAAAATAGGCGTAATAGGTCTGAGATAATATATTTTTTTTCTGTTTCTGAAAACTTTTATGGGTTCTGAAAGGTCGTCGACGAGAAAAATGTAGGTTTCCCGTTCTAATTCAAATTAGAACTCAACCGAGGGACGGGGCATTTTGGACAGGCGTCTACGGGGATACAGGCTTGAACAGGTATCAATTTATGTCCAGTAAAGTTTTTTTTCTTTATGCCCCTTGTGTTGACATCTCTTAATGGCTGTCATCGCGTTGTGCGGCATTCTAAGATACTAGGTCGGAGACTGTCGCAGTTTCGAGCACCCGCGTGCACTTCCGAATGTAAAACCAGACTTACAGGTAGAAGAATACTGTTGCCGAGTTAATAAAATAGATAAAGCAATAAAAAAACAAGAAAATTATCCATATGTAAGAAACCCAAATTTTTTTCTCTGCATCAGCTGCCATCTACGAGTGGTTTAGTTTTGTGTAACATCGCCTGATGCTTAGTTTTGAGAAATTTTAGATCTCGTTGTCTCTAAGAACAACCAAAGGATCTAGTGCTAACGGAAACTGATGTGGCCAAGGGTAGAGAAAAAGGGATAATAAAAAAATTATTTTATTCAATCAATACCTGCATTCCTTCCTACCAACTGAGGCATTAAAATGAGGTCCAGAGACATTGTGCTTCTACGTCCAATAATACATGCCTTTGAGATTGTGTATTTTAAACTATTATAAATTTGGTAATCGCACGAGCAGCGATTAGAGTTAATCTGTGTAAACGGTCCTTAAAGACTTGCCTTTCTGGGCTGACAAGAAGGGTAGCGTTGGTAGCAGCACTCTAGTAATGAAATGCTATTAGAGACGCTTATCGACATTTCATTGCTGCTCCACATACCTAACCAAGGTTTCCGAATTACAAATATTAGTGTTAAAATATTGGTCAAATTCGAAAGAACATTTGATGAAACCAACAACTCGCAATACCCTACTAATGCATAAAATTAAAAAGCAAACATGCAATAGCCTTCCCTCCCAGATATTTAGGGCATAAAAATTATCGTTGAGTATTTTCACCCAACAGGTGTGGCCTGCATTTCAGTTTTTTTTCTCACATATAAGACTTCTGCTTTCGCGAGGGCAGAATATATAAAAAGGCTGGCCTATTTAGTATTGCACGTCTGTTAAAAGGTTTTACGGCTTATACACATTGAAGGTGAAGTTCCAAATCAAAATATTTTGACGGCAAATAGGAGCGACATGCGTAAGAAAAACACACAGTTCGAAGTAATTGGTTTTTGAAGATGCAATTTTTATTAGTATGACTTCACATTCCTCAAATTGTTCAATCATAGTACGCAAGCAGGTCTTGTACAGCATAGGAAATTCAATGTTTAAGCGTATTCTGTGCAGATACGACAGTTTCATATGCTTAATATTGGACGCTATAACATGAACGGTGACTGGTTCTAACGGATGTTTGTTTCCAGACCTACAAATTGATATCCCCTCAGCCTTTGCACTCATTTACTAAAAAATGTTCATAAATGGTGTTTGGTATCGTACGCAGAATGTATCTAATTTTTTTTGTCTGACAGTATAATAATGAAAAAAAAGTATTTGAATTTCTTTTTTTTCAGTTTAAATATTTGTATTTTCTGCAAATTTCTGGAACAGGCTGTGCAAGTCAAAACAAACTTTCTGTCCTCGCACGTATGTTTCCCTTTCTAGCACAGACACTTGCTCGTTTTATAATTGTTTTTTTTTGTAGAAAAGAGTACATATTTGCGTCGCCTGTCTAGAAGAGGGCAAGCGGAGAACCCCGCTTGAAACTCTTTTTACGGAAGTTAAACAAACCCTCCCAAACAAACGCATGCAAATAGCCTCAGGAGTCTGTTCTTCCACCAGTAAGAAAAACTACCTTTCTGACTGACAAAACCTGAAGTGGGAGAAAACGCGCCTCGACGATTAGTGACTTAGAGTGCGGTAACTTTCGCGCGCCCAGGAAGACAATGTTGTCTCGGAAACAGTTCTCTCTCGACAGATGGATTCTTGTTGGCAGATCAAAGAACGAGAGCTAGGCAAAAGTGAAGCTCGCAGTGGCGCAAAACACAAGTTTTCGAAGCATCGACAAGTTGGCGTAGTGTGTTCTTAGTGGCAGCCTGCTCGTTCGCGATGAGGCTGACCGGCTGGAGTGCTGATAAAAAGAAAAAAAGGAAGCAGCGAACGGTAGTTTCCACCATTACCTATCGGCTTGACTTAAACAGCTAGAAAGTACAGATTGTGTGAGAACGAAGATACAGTAGCACCAGAGCGTGTCACAACACAGCGGCAGAGAGCAATTTTTACGTTATTCGAAATTGACTTCAACGTCGCTGAATTGAGGTGTTGCCTTTTTCAAACAGCGCAAATTGAACAACGCTTTGCCGACGGCGTCGACCCTCGGTCAAAGGCTAATACTGATTAAGACTATGACATACATAACGTGGAAGGATTTCGCTGTTTTGTCCGAAGTCAACTGATGTGTCCGTGCCAATGATGGTTCATTAGTATAAAACGAGTTATCTTGGTCTTGGTGTAACTCGAGAATGGTGGACGGGGAAGTTACTTTGGTTAGTCTGACTGCATTACGACGAAGGCCTAAATGAAAATCTACACTGGGGATCAGTTAGCCGTACGAGGAATGTCTTGCGAGGCTGAAATATGGCTAACAGTTTTATCCCTCCCACCCGTGCGACAGCTGTAGGTGCTGTGCTATGATCTCCCAACAACAGGGGTTAATACACTCTCGGACTAAACTTGACGATTCTAAGAACCCATCCTGTCTATTAAATTTGCGAGGTAATATTGAAAAATATAATCTATCTAAGCAAAAGTTTGAAGAGCCGCAAATGAGAAGCCGAAAAAAACTGCCAGCTGTTATAAAACCCCCCTTCCCCTCCAAAATAAAAATTCGGCTTTTGAGTACTTCTTGCGACCAGTATAACTTCCGATACTGTTTATTTTGAATTTCTTCATACCAGATGTATTGAATATCGTTTTGTTGAAATGATGCTGGGACCGACAACCACCAATGTTACTGAATTAGGAACCCTTGATACCATCCAACGGGATAGGATTTCGAGGGTGCGAAAGCTAGAAATTGGCAAACATAGAAAAAGACTCCTGCCCTAAGAAATTCTTATAACTATTTGTTTTTGCAGAGGAAATCTCTTTAATTAAAAAGCACACAAATGAAGAGCGTGGAAACAACATACAATGAAAAAACAAAGGAACAACACCACAGAACACTTGATCAAAGATTTTGTAGGTCATGAAAGAGGTTCTTAAAAACGACCGCTTTGTCAATAATGATATGGCAGCTCTTCGCTTTTGTGGCAGTAATGGACACCAACTTTATTGCCGAAAATGAGTGAAATCTATGTTTATGGCGTCATCAATAATTACGGTTGTTTCATTTCAAAGACCGCGGTGTGTTTAAACTTTGTCACTATTAGCGGCCCCTCAATTAAGCAATTTTTCAACGGGTGCCGTCCAAGAGCACTGCTTAAGTAAGGCTTTGTCATTTATCTGTAACGCATCATGATCCTTTCCAGTATAACCTACACATCAGTAAGCCCTCGACGAACGGGTTGTAAAGTTCAAGTGCCGGAAAAATTTCTATCGACATACATAGGCCATTTGTCTGGATAAATGGCTCTATTCGTCTTAAATAGTCATGAACTTCTCTGGCCTATCCCACCAAAGCGAATGTGCCGCCGAAATGTTACACACAGTTACTACTCGTCTCAGCGTTGTCTTGTAGTAATGTAGTATTTCCGGCGTGTGGGGGCCGAAGACCCCTAAAATGCAAACACCTATACAATGTCCAGTGCAAAAATGTATAAAAAGACATTGTTTGTTGGGCTTCTGCGCTGATACAGAGGAATAATATATAAAGCAAGTGCCTCTACCTCACATATTCACAGTAAACACCTGAATGTCCATGCCTTTGTGTTTTACATTTCATGATTTAACGCCTTTGCGCATGTACACACACATACACACAAACAAGCACGCACACACACACGCACACACACACGCACACACACGCGCGCGCACGCACACACGCACGTGCTTGCGCACGCACACACACACGCACACGCACACCCGCGCGCGCAACACAAACGCGCACACACGCTTGCAAACACGCGCGCACACACACGAACACACACACACACATACCTACACACACACACCTATGTATAATATACAGGCGGTCACCTTATCCGCCACACCTCATCTGCGGCAATTTTAATGCACACAACAAACTTTTGGGGAGCCCACAAGCAAATTCTCGCGGAGCAAGACTCACCAAGCTGATGATGAAATACTGTATAGAGTCACTGAAAAGCGGCAGTGTCACGTCCCTGAAAAACGCAGCAATCAGCAGCTGCATTAATATTTCGTTTGTGTCAAGTCGTTTCGTGCGAAAATTTTGCTTGGAGAACAGATTTAGAAACAAGAGAGAGCGATCACTATCCCGTTCTCATATCTTCTCCCAATGCGGCTGTGTGTCGAGGCGGACGGAGGATTAAACTCACGGTCTGGCAAGCCTACACAGCCCGCGTAAATCTTAGAGTTACGGCAGCACTCCAGACTACGACCTTATTCCAACCATGACCGACTGCCTTCAGGAGTCCTCCCGATCCACGATCGAGCGCCTCAACGTGAAGACAGACCCAGACTATGAAAGATTACGAGCGCTTCGCAGGCGTGCGGGACGAAAGGCACGACGCACTAAGAAATCAGAAGACATTCGAGAGGCTCGCAGAATGCCGAGGCAGGTAAGACACCATTTGGAAAAGTTGAGCAGACAGCGATGGCGGGACTTCTACTCAAAACTGGATGTTTGCAAGCCTCTATCGCGAATTTGGCGCGTCGTTAGGAATGCGCAGCAACGTTCAGCAGCTGTACCCATTCCGAGCGCTAGCATTGCACGACGACATTTCACTGAAAGAGGCGGCTGAAGAGTTCTGTAGGTTACTGTCTCCGAGATCAGTACCGCCGACACGCCCTACAATTGCCCCCTCCGAAGTCCCTGTTACAGCCTGTCCCGCCATCGATCTTCCTTTTTCTATACACGAACTCAACGCAGCCGTTTGTCGTGCTATCAAACGCTCTTCACCGGGTCAAGACGAAATAACCTACGAGGCCATTTCTCACCTGTCCCACCACTCTCGCTTGCGTCTCCTAGAATATTATAAATCAATCTGGCGCGGTGGCATAGTACCTTCCCAATGGAATCTAGATAAACTAGTGGCCATCCTAAAACCTGGTAAACCACCAACGACCTGTGACTCTTTCGGAACAATAGGTTTGCTAAGCTGTATCGGCAAAATTATGGAGAAAATGATATTCAGAAGAATGGCCTGGTATGTTGAGAGCAACAAACTCTATCCGTCTCAAATAAACGGCTTTCATAAAAAATGAGCAGCCATTGACAATGTGATTACACTAGTTTCATCTCTGGAAGAATTACATAATAGACACGTTCCTATTGCGGTATTTTTATACACTAAATCGGCTTTTGATTCAGCTTTTTATGATGCCATTCTAACATCCCTTGCTGCTCATGGATTTGCTGGAAAAGTTTATGGGTGGATCTCAAGTTACCTACAAGGGCGACCACGTTTTATGTCCGCGCCGGAAGGCCCAACTTTCTACTGTACCACACAAAAAGGGGTACCTGAAGGAGCCGTCTTAAGCCCTGTGCTATTCAAACCTTACATCTTGTCCATCTAAAGCGAGTACTCCCACCTGGCATCCACGTCACACTTTATGCGGACGATATCTGCATCTGGTGTGCGTAGCGATCGCGTCGTACCACGCAGCAAAGGCTACTGAAAGCTCTCGCAAAACTTTCTGCGTATGTTTCACCCAGAGGACTCCACCCATCTTTCTAGAAAAGTGTCGCCATTGATTTTAGTCGCAAGCACTTGAAGCGATATCCACTGGTTTTCGGAGGCCGCACCCTACAATATGTGTGAACCAAAAGATTCCTCGGAATCCTAATAGACCGAAATCTTTCGTGGACTCCCGAAGTGAAGAAACTACGTACAAAAATAACTGCAGTCGCTGGGGCAGTGGCTGTCGCTCTATGGTACTGCTCTGCAAAGCCTATGTCGACGGTTTACTGTGTTACAGCCTGCCTGTCCTTCAGACGCTTCCGCCCACAAGCAGACAGCCGCTAGATGCGGCCAAACAACTGCCTCCGCATCTGCCTCGGCATCCCGAAAGGGTCGTCGTGCTTAGGTACGATCGCTGATGCTGGCTGTCTGCCGTTGGACGTGATTCGACTCCAGGAAACTGTGCGAACTCATCTGCGCCATCGTCTGCATGCCAAAAGCCATACGCTAACACGCATGGCTGAAAAATGTAATTCGAGTTTCGGGGCAAGCACTTAGGAAATTAAATCTTTCCATTCCCACCCATACACTAAAAGCAATGCCATCCAATTTTCCATCCTGGACCCTTTCGCCCCTACATATCAGATGCAGCCCCCCTGAATTGACTTCAAAAAGAATCCTCAAAGTGGACTCCTACAATTAACACTTCACCATATCAGCCGGCTGTACTCTGACGCAAACCACATCTTCACAGATGGCTCCGACACATCTGAGCGCAGTTCCTCCGGAATATTTATTCCCTCTAGTGGCCACACGTTCTCCTATCGCCGCGAGCGTGCTACATCATCTATGACTGCCGAACTTCACGCCATCAAGGAAGCTATGCGCTACATTTGACGCCAGCGGCCAAAGCGATTGACTGTTTTCACGAACTCCAAGGCAGCTCTCCAAAGCCTGCAATGCAGCGACTGCTTCACCATTCATGGACATGCCTGCCGTGACATCACATACCTGCACCACCTTGCAAATGACCCTGGACACCGTATAACGTTTCAGTGGCTTCCCGGTCACGGTGGTGTTCTAGGAAATAAGAAGGCTAATGAAGCTGCTCGCAGGGGCCTGGATATGCGCAATGTAAGGAAGATTTTCTTCACTAAGCGTGATGCAACATATATGCGAAGGCGCTCTTTTTAATGCAACGGAACCGTTCCTGGTCCCTTCCAGATCACCACCATGCCTTCCTGCACCACATAGACCCTGAGCTCAAGATGAGGCTGCCAGATGTACTTCCGCACCGATTAGAGACTTCGCCTCAACGCAGCGCTCATGAAGTCATACCGTTTTCGGCTTGGTGTCACAAAAAAACCTTACTTGCGATAACTGCGGATCGTTGGAAACCCTGGAGCATCTGCTGTTGGAATGCCCCGCATATATCAACGCAAGGTGCAGTCTTGGGCAGGAACTACAGCAGCACATCCCAGGACCAATTACTTGAAAGCACTCCTCGGTCACATGGCCACCCCCACCAGCTCAAGGCAAAGTACTGTCGGCGTTGTTCGCCTATCTAAACAGGATTGGCGTCATTGCCGTAATTCGAAGTAAAAAAAAAAACAGACTTTTCAATCCCACTACTGACACGAACTGAACGTCATCTTTTTCTTATTTTTCTCTTTTATTTCAATCTATTATTCCTCGTTCTTCAGCCCTGTAATCTATCGGGCCTTTTCTTTCCCTCTTTCCCCCTTCCCCCGCCGAGTAGCATGTCGGTGTCGAAATTCCGGCAAACTTCTCGGATTTGACCTCTAATAAAAAGCCTTCTCTCTCTCTCTCTCTCCAGGCGGTAAGTCCAAGCGCCGGACAAGAAATCCAGAGAGCAGATGGTGGTAGTAGTCAGGTCATAACCACATGAAATATTCTTTGCAAAATGTTATTCGACTAAGGTATAACACTGAGGATATACGTTGCGCCAACTTACTAGCACGGAACGTTCATCGCGTGACACAGAGCCTCTTAGATAGCTCTCTGGTTGTATAGATCACAAAATTTGTACTTCGAAAAAAGAACGCAACTGGTATTTAACCTGTGATAACCATCGAAGCTGAGACTATGAGAGCTCTTTGATCTTCTATTTCTACCTCTCACCATCAGGCAGTTATGTCGCCTGCGTCCAGTGCAGTGCCTAATGGCGGTAGAGCGGGTTGATTACGTTTGTATTCCTGCCGAAAAACACACGTTCACCCACATGACATCAGTAAGGATTTTGATTGTTCTTTATGAGAAGCGCCGCCTGATTGTCCGAGAAAAGCGGCTTCTGCTTGAGCTCTGGAACGAAGAATATCACATTAACCGGAAAACGGGTTTTTTAAGGAAAATTCACGGATAAAACGTGACTATATCTTGCCTTATCCTTAGGAATTGTACCGCAATCTTGGCAAAGATTTTCTGGAAATAGCTGAGCGGAGTAATCCCCGCACCTTATCTGTTCTGAGGACATGGGCCTCTTCATGGAATGAAATTGTGTTTGGTCCTACTGGGTCAGCCTATATAATCTCAGAGGTACAAAATGAGGTCGTATAGGCTAGACTTACCACGGCTTCAGATTTGGAGGTAAAATGACCCATCCCTGCGGAGGTTAGTTTTGCATAGTGAATGCCGACACGGGTCATCTTATGAAAGACGAATCACTTCACCACGAAATACGTCATTTTATAGCTAATTGTATGATACGTATGTCATGTTATATGCAGAGCGTCTGCACGTAAATAGCCCATTGTGGAATATTCCTTCATGTTCAGCCAACTGTGGATTGTGTAACACTGTTTTTATTGTAGTGAGTATCAGTCTTTTGTAGGAGATGGCTGTGAAGGCGCGTAGACCGACTAAAAAATAAGAAACGTTAAAATTATTCTTTTGTGTGTCGGGGTTACTTCACTGGCGATAGTTCTTCTGTGCGCTTTTTAACCCATGATCAGTGTAGATTCAATAAATTGGATGACATCTCCTCTCAGCTTCTACCGACGAAAATCGATATAATAAATTATTTATAAAAGTGCTTGGGCACACACCATCGACAACCTTTTTGATTGACTTCTTTTAGAGACGTTATCGCTTACCTACAGTTAGCGAGTAATTTCAATCTTTTCTTGTTTTTCTCTGACTTCTAGAGAGTTGCCGCCACCTGAAACAAAGCTTTCTGTAGGTCACTGTTGCAAGAATTCGACGCATTATGCCTCGAGGATACGTACTGTCATTGGACGTAGTTTCCGAGTGGTAATTCTTCATACCTCAAGCAATTCCATTTGAAATATCTGGCGCTTTATTTGGGGTATTTAAAAACTATTATTAGCATGCAGCTACAATATCACGAGGGATGCTAATGTTTAATAAACATCAGGCATTTCAGTAATCACTAACTCTGTTTCTCTATAGGGCAATTCTGCGTTCCATAGAGGCGAAGGGCATAAAGTGGACCAGGCCCGAGAAACAATTCCGTCAAGATTCTTTGGAACTCTGCAGAAATTTGTGCTCTTTGTCAGCGTTTGGAACTTTCACGGACATCGTATTTGTGCACACTGTCCCAAAGCCTTTCTGCCGACCAAAAGCTAACACAGGACGGCCGCGTCAGCTCCCATCTATTTCCTGCAAGAACAAACAAGTGAAAGTTCCTACACCATTTCTTCTATCTCGGGCCTCTATAGCTGGCCTTACCAATGTTTACCGGACATACATCTCCTTTAAAAAAAACAATATTGGTGGGAATAGACGCGATATTCTCATTGTGCATGAGTGCGCGTGTCTCTGCTTGTGTTTGTACGTTACATGTAGGTGTGTACATTATTCAAGACTCCTACAATCGAGTACAGCAGTTCCGTTCCGCTTTGCTACTTCATAGGCACGCTAAAATTACCCGGATGATATTTTAGAAAATACACATTTAGAACGAACCGGATAAACAGGAAACCTGCAGGGAAGTAGAGAACCCCGCATGGCAATTTCGTTGTAGCCTGAGCTTCGCTAATGTAACTAGACGGCGTTGCTGCTAGGTTGCGCTATTCCTTTGGTGCAGGGGACCACTCCATATTATTCCCTTCGGGGAAAGCGCTGGCGAAAAAAACCTCCAATTCGCTCTCTGAAGTGATTGAAACGCACAGCTGTAAACGACACCCAAAAAGATTGCCCATGCGACGTCACTTTGAATTCACACACATTGCTTTTTTAGGGGTGGAGTCCCGAACGCGTTATCGTCGGCCACTGCCGGACTAGAGCGAGGGACGTTGCCCGCTGTCGCCCGGCTGTGCGTTGGCAAAAAAGAAAACAGCGATGAGAGTTATTCGAATGGTGAGACAGCGGACCGTAGCCATCCCGATGCGCTAGCTCGGGGCTACATCACCGAGCCACAGAAGCGCGGACACCGAAATAATTCGGCATATTAGCTTAGTGATTCTCATTTATACCTATTTAAACAAGTTAGTTTAATAAGTTTGAGAATTGCGATAAATGTGAGGGAACTCTTATAATCGCAATTCATCAGAACCAATTGCTCCTTTCGCCTTTGTAGTACCTGCTAAACAAAACCGAATGGATATTCAGAATTCAGACAACAGAGTCCCATTCGTGCAAGCAATGCGAAGAGGGTAGTGTTTGTTCAGCGGCAAGAATTCTGTAAGTGGTCCTTACATTTTGTTTTCGCGCCCCCCAACCAATCCGTAACGTATGTTTGCCGCACGACCATTTAATTCTGTTGTGTCCGGTTACCCAAGAGATGCTGTCGAACAATTTAATAAAGCCGTGCGAAGGAAGCGCGCAATGGCCCAAAACAACCGTCGCTAAGCAGATGACAAAGCTGGGTCGCGCCGATGCGCCCGTCTGCATGAGTGCGTTGGGAACACTGGGTAAATTCACCACGCCATCTACACAGTGTGCTCCGTGAGTGAAAACCGCCCTTCGCTCAACAGCTGTCTTGGCAGTTTCTTATCCCCCACGGCACGAAAGAACCATTGGCGGATAGAGCTAGAAAGCTTTGCTTTAAAATTGCATTTGCCGCAGTGACCAGAGGCTTCAGCGCCGCTATAATTTACGACAGCGAACCTACACATCATTTACTTAGGCAACATAAAAGCCAGCGTAAAAAAAAAGCAGACTTCTCTTCGTCGTTAGACGGAACAAGGCGCCGTCGGATAGAACGGCGGCAACGTAAACTCCAAATATGCCGCACGGAAACATTGTACCTGCGAGTTAAAAGCATTGATTTGAAGAATGCAGACAATAATAAGCGGAAATCGGACACAAAGTAAAATGCAGTCGTCGTTGCCGAAACACGAACAACCACAGCCATAATGGCGGAAGATGTATGAATGGCAGCGTGAAGAATTAGCGCTGCTGGCTGTGCACAAAGCTGGAAAGTCAGAGAGGCGCAATACACAGGGAGAGGGGACAGCCCTGCTCCAGGCAGGGCTGGAGGAATTAATCCAATAAGACGGAAGGATGAGCTGTTCTACAACCGGTGCCATTACACAGTCCCAGCCTTTTGAAACAACTCCCGAGTCAATTCATAAACATTGGGCTCTGGTCATGACATTTCTCAACTCTCCATCCGGAATAAGCAGTACAACTTCAAAGCAGGTTTTACCTGTTGTCAAACCCGGTTTAGCGAACTGCAATATGCGCCATGATTATTTCGATATATCCAATAGTTCAATATAACCGAACCCGCCTATAAGGAGTTTATTGTTACGAGTTCGCAATACGCGGGAATCCCCTTGCCATCATCCCGCATGCAGAAACGAACAAAATAAAGTACTCATTACCATACACAAAACAATCGATTTATTGCAATAATAAGATATTTCCGCCCTTAACGCCTTAATGCCTACTTCCAAAGAAAAGCGGTGATTTTGTTTTCTGTTTCGTTTTGGCAGCGTCAACTAGCACAACATTCTTTACTCGAGACATTGTTTGCACCAGTTCGAGTGCGTGTCCTTCATATCGAAAAAATAATGGCGGACGCCATCGACTGCCGAAATCACTTCATTAAAGGTCGGACGGCTTTCATTCGCGACATCCTCTGCCTCCTCGGTGCTTTTCATCAGCATTACGATGGTGCTGCTGACGGTGGCCCGCGTCTGAAGGGCTCACAGTGACGTCAACGCCGTCGTCGACACTCAGGAAATCTTCGAAGGACACTCCTTTCGGCACAGCATCGCGAAGGTTGGCGAGCTGCCGTCTTGGTCGGGAGTTCCGCGCGTCGGAAACAGTTACGGAAAGTGTCGGGCGTGATTTCACTCCATACAAGGAGCAATGTTTCAGTCACGGCGTTTGTTCAGTCGCGGCCATCAATACATCTCAATCGCCGCACCGAGGTCATGCATTTTGGCGGCTATTCTAGGTACGCCCGAGTTCGATATATCAGATTGTGAAGTTCGTTAAAAGGAATGTGGTATCGCGTGCATTTCCGTAACTGATCATTTTTGTTCGATATATGGCATAATTCGCTCTATGCGGGTTCGTTATAGCTGGGTTTGACTGTAGCCCTTTTTCATACATCTTACAAAGGTTACAACCTCCGCTCATTAGACCCCGCTCAACCCCTTAGCACCTATATTGACGACTTCATCCAAACAGTATAGGCGCTCATCAAAAGCATCACCACGTCCTATAAAACACCGAATGTCGACCCTAAACTACCTTCACATTCGGGAAGCCCGTCGGAGCATCACCAAGTGATGGAGATGGCACCGCCACAATCACAGACTTTCCCATAAAATGGCTCCAATAAATAAAATCACCCACTGATATGCCACGCAAATATCAAAAGAGAATTGGTTTTAGCTAGGCGATTGTATTCATGGGATCTAACCACACTTAAATTTCTTGGACATCTGATTGACCCTGTATCTGGCAAAGTTAAATTCTAACGCAGCATGATTCGGACCATACATCCGCTTGAAAGTTCCCGAAAGGCCCTTCGACAACCATAACGATGGTACCTCAACACTGACCTTTGAGGTACGGATGAAATTGCAGAAAGAGGCTTGGCGCGCGGTTTATCCTAGCGGCTATATAATGTAACGCACTTCCCTGACAAGAGTAGAATTTTTCCACCATACGGTAGTAAAGGGGGCCACAACCTCGATGAGTGCGCCAATTAACCCTCGACCCTCAGTCCCCAGCGGCTGAGAAGTAACTTACCACGGCGGTGCTCAGACCTATTATGCACCAGAGGGTGCTAAGAAACACTGGATCAGGACAGGCCGCCATTGGTATCTGGCCCTGGTGGCGGTTAATACAAGAACTTCATCTAGCGAGGCGAGTCTAGGAAAGTTGTTTAGGGAATTAGAGAGTAATAAATGCTATGTAATGGGGCTTAGTAAAGTTAGGGGTACAGGTGAAGCTGTTAAAGTGCTGAAAAAAATGGACACGTCCTATGCAACGTAGTCTAGTGGGACCGAACAGAACTGGCAGTGGGATTCATAGTCAATAAATCATAGCTTGCAACATCCACAAATACTATAGCATTATTGGAAGGGTATCCGGTCTTCCACGTAGGTATAATGAGAAGTACAAATTCAAGATGGTACATGGCTGCGCGCCTACATCCAGAAATGACAACCAGCTGGTTGAACGCTCCTATGAAAAGGTAAATCGGCAATAGATAAAGTAAAGACACAGTATACAGTAGTTATTAGAGATTTCAATGCTAAAGTAGCAAGAAGCCGGCTGAACAGAAGGCCTGTTGGGAACTATGGTCTGGGCTGCAGAAATAACCGAGAGGATTTATTAGTACAGTTCTCAAAACGAGATAACCTGCTCATCATGAATACCTTCTTCCGCAAATGGGAGAGCCGGAAGTGGAAGTGCCGTGATATTGTGTTCTTCGTAAGCTAATCTATTAATTGAAAACCACTGGTATTTTGACTTGTTATCCCTTTTAGGATTTGCTTTATTCTTGTCATGGGTAATTGGACGGGGAGCTAACCAGTGATTGTTGTGTTGAATTGTTTCCTCTGGCATACGTTCTTCTTAAGCACAATGAGGACACCTCAATTCAACGTCAGATGCGAAGTTACACCATTCCCCCTCCCTTTCCCTTACATTTTGTTAACTTCATTAACCTAATGTTGCCTTTGCATTGATATACAAATGCAACATCACTCGGAAGAGGTAGTCGCATATTCTTAACGTTGCCAAACAAAACTTTGTTTTGTTTATCCAAGTTATCCTGCGTCGTATTCTTGCAA
Source organism: Haemaphysalis longicornis (assembly GCA_013339765.2). Classification (NCBI taxonomy): domain Eukaryota; kingdom Metazoa; phylum Arthropoda; class Arachnida; order Ixodida; family Ixodidae; genus Haemaphysalis; species Haemaphysalis longicornis. Next base: position 59,020,844 of record CM023456.1, read on the forward strand.
GTGATGAGGCCGTCTCACGCTTATAACAGCAGACATAGCAAAAAGCTGAAACGGAACTGGGTTTGTTACACTATTGTAGTGTACACGAGGGCGCATTTCGTTACATTTTCTTCCCTAAAGAACACTTTCGTTAACTTCTTCGTGTTTGTGCGCCTTCACCGTAATGCTGCGGTGGCTACAGACTGCGACCGGCAAAAAAAAACTTCACGTGAAATGACGCATCCTTCTTTGTCAAAACACTGCCTACAGCGTGGGGCATGCCCACACTTGCCGCTGCAATCGCTGTTGCACTGCTGCCGTTGGCAGCAGCGGCAAGCACATCGCTCACGCACAAAATTGTGGTTGCAGTGGTCCGTTGCTGGCCGCGTTCCTATCAACGAAAGCCGGATCTGCGTCGCCCCTTCGTTGGAAAGTCCTCCTGCCCTGTGACCGCTGCAAACCTGCACGTGATGAGCGGACTGGGTGGTGCAGTGACCAGCTGTATGCACTGCATGATCGGCGAAAAATCACCACAAGGGATTGCTACCTTCGTTGAACATCACCATAAAAACAAGCCGGCCACGCGGGCCACTCACTGGCAGAAGTGGCAGCGCAGCAAGCACGTCGCTCACGCACGAAATTGTCTCTTGCAGGTAGTTTTGAATTCATTTTTTTTTTGTCGGTACCACTTCCGCCACTTATCACCCTTCGGGATTGTTCCAACATTCCCTTCGACGTTTTAATGATTACGGAAATGGGGTATCGTGATAGCAGCGAAGTTTTTCGTTTACGATGTTATAATCATACTTTTGAAACCAAATCAGAAAAAAGGGCGGTGGAGTACTGATGTTAGTAAAAAAACAGTTGTCGGTGTGAAATAGTCACTTATTTTCCGCAAATTACCGATAATTATGAAATACTCATTCTGCAGTGTAACTATGATATATTCTCTGTGTTATACTGCCCCCTTTGAGGAAACGTGAAGACGTTTCTTTTGTTTCTTGACACCTACATCAGTTAGGGGAAATAAAAAAACATGTTAGTATTAGATGGAGATCTAAACGTAAACCCACTGTGTCCATCCTCACAATGTACCGATCTTTATACCACTCTTGATGCTAACGCTTTTAAAAAATGTATTACTAAACCAACCTGCGTCCAGCTTACTGCGACGTCCTTGATTGATGTATTTATCGCTAATGCAGAATGTTAGCCTCTCATTACCGGAGTTGTAAAGACACACATAAGTGAACATGTACCCATTTACTTGGTACTAAATCGCTCCAAAATGCTACAAATACGACAAACGGTACATCATTCACCTATCGGAGCATAAATAATACGAGTGTGGAACATTTCAGGAATGCGCTATCTAAAATCTACTGGGAAAGTGCTCTTTGTTATACTGATGCAGAATCGGCATATGAATCTTTTATTCGCATGTTTCTAACAGCATATAATAAATGTTTCCTTACAAAACACGTATTAAACCTCGTAACACTCGAAAACCGTGGGTGACACCAGAATGTTTGCAAGCAATACGTTAAAAAAAACGCCCTGTATAGTTGTTTCAGTAAACCGAAAAATAATCTGGACTGGAAGGTATTCAGAACGCAACAAAACGGAACAAACATCCGTCTGCGCACAAGCAAGAAACTTTATTTAGAAACTTTTTTGAGTAGGTACGCAGTGGGGAGACCAGGTATTATATGGAAAATTTTAAACGCATTGCTTAATCGTTCTCGCACACAGGATTCAGTCACGTCTGAGATAACCATGAACGGGAAACTTGTCTCCGGAACAGAGCTGTCAGATACGTTTAATGATTTCTTCGCTTCTTTTGGAAACAGCACACATAACTGAAACTGCATGTATACATGCCCTCTAGAACAAATGATACCGTGTACCTGTATCCTCTAAACACGCCAGAAATTATTAGCAAATTTATTTCCCCAAAGAATAGTAAATCTACTGATGTAGGCGATGTCCAAATAGCCCCAGTGAAGCATGTAATTGATATCGTAGCTCCCGCCTTGGAACGTATAATTAACCTAATGATCCTCCCTCACATTTTTCCAAGAAGACTACAAATTGCTAAGGTATCGACCGTTTTTAAAGGGTGCGACAAAAACAACCCATCGAGTTTCAGGACAATTTATATATTCCCAGTGGTCTCTAAGGGCATTTAAAAACGCTTACATTGCCGCATGACTAGCTTCTTAACAAAACACAAGATTATAACACATCTTTAATTTGCATTTCCAAAGGTCGTTCAACAGAAAGTGCACTTCTACTACACAACGAAATAATTTTACAGTCTTTAGAACGTGACCAGTTGACACTCGGAATATTTATCGACTACTCCAAAGCATTCGGCAGGGTAAACCACACAACCATCATTAAAACATTGGCTCATTAAGGTTGCCGCGGTACATTTCTAGCTCTGTGCAAAGTTATCTAGAGCACAGGAAGCAGTACGTAAAATCAACGGTTTCAGTTCGAGCTTCAAAAGACTCCAGGTTGGTGTTCCTCAGGGAAGCACTCTGGGGCCGCTGCTCTTTACATATGTATTATAGACATTGTAACTATTGTGTAAAACACTAAAATCATTGTATATGCTGAAGACCCCAGCTTATTCTTTTCCCGACAGCACTTGACATGGCTTACAAATACAGCAAACAGTGCACTTGCTCAACTGAACAACTGTAGTACATTAAATTCATTATTGATAAATGCTTCAAAGACATAGGCAGCGTTATTTAGGCCAAAAAAAACAAAGCAATAAATGTGGACGTACGCCTTATTCTCAGTACTTCTTGCGTGGTACTGGTTCCAGTAGTCAACAGCCTTGGTGTTCTTTTTATGAAACTATGGTTTGGAAGGAGCATACTGCGGTAGTTATTACTAAAATGTTCAGGAGAGTAGGCATTCTATCCCGTGTAAACTTTCATCCACAAAACACATAAATTGCCCATTTATAACTTCATCTTTCACTCCACTCTCACTTACGAATTTTTGGTATGGGGAAACACTACTGCCGTTAACCTAACAGACCTTCATTCACTACAAAAAAAAGGCTGCTCGCATAATTTCAGCTTCGCCTTATGAAGCCTACACTGGGCCTATTTTTGACGAACTTGGAGTGTTGCCTGTACACAAACTGTACCAAACAATTCTCACGTCACGTTATCACACTGGTATAAAAAGAAATGATCGGTACCAACAGGAATTATTTACCCTTATACTCTAAATAAGGCATAAACCACGCGAAATAAAGATACCTGGAAAAGACCTTGCACACGTACGAACACGGTTGCCAAATATAAATGCACATTTTTTCAAGCAGGCTCAACTCGTTAGGAAAATGGTATTTTCAATGCAGAATATCTCACCTTCGCTCATTTTATGCACATCTGTTTTTCACTCTTCGCTAATTTTTATGTACATCTTTTTTGTTCATGTGTTGTCGTTTATTTTCTGTGTCACACAGCGTGTGGTGCCTAAACCATTCTCATTGTTTTAATAATGGTTTCTCTGGCTCAAGAAAAGATGTAATAAGCTACCACGCGCTATTTTTCGCTCTTCCAATGTATCAGGGGTGTAGGTCTTGGCCAAGTCTAGTAAAATACGTTTTCCCTGCATCCTCGCGTCCACTCCTTCTTCTAGAGGTGTGTGGTTCTATACTTGAAAAAGACAACGTCACTTAGCTGAAAAAAGAGTACTCACACACTCGCGCAACCTACCTACAGCAATATAGCTTCCGGCAAAAGCGCGAAACATATCGCGTTTGCACCGAAGGGTTCTTGTGCCGCGTTCCGAGAGTCGGCCCATCAAGAACACCGTCTACAGAAGTTATGGCCTCTGCCGTCGACGGACCGTGACGCGGGCAATGGGCGAAGAGAGAACGAGCCTCTAGGCTGCGAATGTTGACTGCAGCAGGTGGAAACCCGGAAGTCTCTGCTCTTTTATGACAGAGGATGCCAGCGAAGAACAGCGAGGAGAGGGAAGTGTCGCGGAGAGCAAGTCAAGTCAAGCCAAGCAGACAAGATGGCGAGGTGCCGCCTAGGGCAACTGTCGCTAATAGTGGCAGTGCCAAGCCAAGACAAAGGTAAAACTAAAATCTCGGTTTTCTCAGCCCTGGAAGCGCACCACTGGGATAACACTATAGGCGCAGTGTCCTACACTGAAAAAATGCAGACACAGGTGTGAACTAAAAATAGAAGAAGATGTAATGCCAAACACGAAATATAAGCACGAAAACCAAAGTGTTTTTGTGTTGCCCTTGTTGATTCTGTAGCATCGTTTTTTTTTCTGTCTTTCATAGTGCTGAGTAGCGTGATTTCCCGTCGTGCAACTTGTAGCTCGGGATCCCGGATGTTGTTGCCTTGATTCAGCGTTTCGTATGGTGGTCCGTCTACAGAAAGGCGGAAAATAATGCGGTTACGTCAAGAAAAGTTCAGCAGAATGTGTGAGAATGCGATTTTTCACAGTAGAAAGTGGGTTGATTTTAATTAGTATCTGTTTAGATAGTCATTCTAGCGTGGTGATACGGTACCCTATATTTTCGTTTTTTTATTTACACTACAAAACACGCTCTCTTCCCTTACGTGTGGTATAGAGACTTCAGCGCGCCAGACATTGCAAGAAAAAGCAAGATATTTTAGTGTTGCAGTTCATGAAGCGTAGAAAAATTACTATTTTAAATAAAGCAAACCATTGCCGATGCTTCGTTGATTCTGTATATTCAACAGCGCAGCTAATTTCAAGTTGATCTCAAACTAGAAGCTTTGTGGTTTTTGCGCCTTTCGCAAGAACAACCAGTTGCTGTAGTAGTAGGCGCTAGCAGCTTTGCACATTTTTTATAGCTTGATAACCTGGAATCTCAATATAAGTTCGCTTTTAAATCAGAAAATTAAATACAGCTCATATATATAGCATAACGAGTAACGGGAAAGTAGTCTCTACGGTCCAGGACTCTGCATTTTACGCTTGTTAAACATCGCGGTAAATTTTTTATATGCATTCAGTTTCTGAGGCTACACGAAATTAGGACCCGGAACTTTTTGTAAAAGGGCAACAGTGTATTGACCATTCATGAATACTGCTGCCTCTAGGTGAATAGTAATAATCCGCGAGAAGGGAAATATATTTTTGTGGGGTTCATGTTTCTAGATGCTGTGACCGGTTTTTGAACCTAATAAAGACGACGATGCCGAGGGAGCCCAATAAACATGTCGTGACGTTTTATAAAAGTGGATCTGTCGCTGCCTAATCCTCCGCCAAAAGCGCATGATCTCTGCAGTAATTTGCGACATTGTATAGGCAGGCCATACTAAGTAATCTTATAGTGAATCTTTCCTACGTGCACCATTATAATTATGATGACAATCGTTGTGAGCTTCATTGCGCACGGCAACCACAGGAACCGTTAATGGCTCAGCGTGAAGTTGGAGGGCGTTTCAAATATATATCTGCATACTTTGCCGCAGCATTCACCACTTATTACATCATTCACTTTTAAAGCAATACCTCCCATTGTCCGAATAAAAGTGACTGCTTTATTATTCGACATCGTGGCGATTTTCATAATTCTCATTGTTTTAGGAATCACCGTAGAAGGACGGAGCAAAAAAAAAAACACCGCTTACAGGGCAACAGCTTTCGAGGAGCACTTGCACTCTACACGCGATTTGAGCGTTTTCTTTGTATTCCTTGTTTTACAGTTGTTTACCAGTGAATTTGCTGGATTTTTTCGTTACCGCTTAAACCCGCAGCCTCCACTCGGGCAGTAGCTGTGCCAACACTCTTATCACCTAGAACCAGCAACCACATCGTATGGCTCTTTCCAACGCGCAGCACCGTGGCCAGCTAAATGTGCATTAAACCCCAAAGAGGACGGTTAACGAGCCGCTACTCTCACATTTCGCTACTATCCAAGACATGCATAGCCATACTGGCCGCTGCAAAGTAGCTCTTATAACTGCATACGGCACAATATTGGGAGTAACCCTGTATGTCATAGATATCGCTTCAACGATGTCAGAGATTTCACACAACCACAAAAGCAAACATTCACCTTTGTGGCATTTTGTCGTTCTTCTGCTCTCCAATTTCTCTATTGCCACTGTGACAAAGCACTCACCGGTGCAGGCTGGGATGAACTCGTCGAGAAGATATTCGCTAAAACAGATGCCACGTGAGCGTTGGAATACGACATGCCCTGGCAACTGGCTTGGTCTATACCCAGTGTCAGTTTACGAACAGTGAAGTGGGTGAAACCGGCGATTTGCGACTAAGTCTACGAAAGTAGGAAGCCCGGTGTGTTAGGTGGGGACTTAAACAGGCTACACGATGACGGAGCCTCTCAGCAATTTAATGCGCTTAGAGTATCAAGCCAAGTGCATTAGGGTATGAAGCAAAGTGTTGGGGAAAAAATTAACAGTTCATAAAAAATGAAGATTTTTGGTCGCCATCATAAAACACACCTTCTTAAGCACATGGAAGCCGTTTAAACCAAGTTTTTATTGTTTATATTTACATTATTTTAACACTTTATTAATTATGGGTCTCACGCCAACGCTCTTCGCTCCAATTTTTCTCGACAAAAAACAATGTTTGGCAGTGATATAGGCAGGCTTTGATCAAATGTATCGTCTAGCATAGTGATAAAATCATCCGAAAAATGTGCGTTTACATTACGTTGGGTTGGTGTAAATGCGGCCGTGCCAAAAATTGCGGCACGATGTTGTTTATAAGGGTGTAGCCCTTATATAGTGACTCATGTGTCAGTACGTTCGAAGTGACATAACCATGTCGTGGAAGGAGCACTACGAATATCAAATAAGGAGGTTTATGACATTTTTTCCTCATAACCAGCAGCATATAAGAGGCCTGAGTGCAACGTTGGCAAGAAATAATGCCTCCCTATCTACGTAGTCATGGATCCCACAAAACTTGGCATATGCAAATGCAAACTGCCACTGCAGACACGACCCACACACGTAACCACATGCAGGTTTGCTACGAAGGCCCTACAAGCCCACACAATCGGATCGCAGCAAAGCACGGCGTCACACTCCTAAGAGCGGTCAAAGCTTTTGCACTGGTTTACTGAACCTAGGGGAGTTCCGTCAATCACAGCTTCGAGATTGGCAGTTGTTTCTTTTTAACTGTCTTCTATATTTTTACTTGTATTCATAAAGTAGCACACATTACCATACGCAAGCGTTGAGGTTGAAGGTTTTTGCAAAAAAAAAACGCCGATACAAGACTCTGACCTTTTTACGGGGCGTTGGGCACGCACTGCGTTGATAACATTTTTAATTCCTTCATCTCTATTCCATGCCTTGGCCTGACCACCGATTGAGTAAAAAAGAGCTGTATGCAAGCCCGGGACTTGCGTACAGCTACAATGCCTGTGTTTGGCTGCATTCTGGTGTTTTGCAAGAGCACGACAGAGACTCGTAGTGATTCACGGGCGTGGCGAAGGGGGAGATTTCCTAAGTTGTTAGCAAAAAGACACCCCCAGCGTCGGCTTATATTGCGAATCTCAGTGGCTTGAGTGAATTGTATGTCTTGGCGGGCGTCTCAAGAGGCGCGTCTGCCACTGACCCCATGGATGGTGTCGAGGAGCTCCACCCGCTTCGCCCTCCACAGCACAGCTCAGGAAGCCTGCCGTGGACATGATGGCTAGCGTGGACATGATGGCATATCCAGTTTCAATGGAAGGGTTCGCGCCGAAGGGAGAAACCTACACTTGTTTTTGTTCGATGAAGTGCGATAAGTCGTCTGTCTGCGTCATAGATGGACTTTGCCTCCCCCCCCCCCCCGTTATATCCCTCCCCTGTCCTTTCATAAACTACAAATGCAACCTGCCCCGCAAACATGGGTCGTTTGTGAACACATCTGCAACTGCGAATAGAAGGAAGTGAAATATTTCTTGTGAATTGCCAGCTTATTGTCGAAACTGCATATAATTGATATAATCAATGACGTTCCCACAGAATCATAGAACTATCCTTGGTATACGAATATGAAGCCACAAATAATCTTTTTCAAGTACAGTACAACTGAACGTTGAAACATGGGACAGCCGGTTATAAAAACAAGATTAGAGGAAGGCAATGTGCTCCAGAGTGTCCTATTCCAAAAAGTGTATTCTCAAATTTTGTGTATCTTTTGCACGATTACCCTCACGCGCGGCAGCTTCTGCGCGCAGAAAGACAAGTTTGGGGGGGGTGGGGGGGGCCAGAACTTTCCCAACATGTTAAGGAAACGGGATGCAAGTTCAAAAAAAAATGTGAACTACTGCGTTGCAATAAAAAAATTGAAGGAGCTACAAAAGCCAATTCAGAGCCTCCTTACGTGGCTGGAAGTTATTTGCGTCATTATTTAAAGCGTCAGTAGTTAAAGTTTGTTCTCTGATAACATAAGAATGCTTTTTCTACGCCTCAAAAAAATCGAGAACCGTGCAATGCGGACAGACAGGCACTAGACAGCAGCTGATTGTTTTTACCAAGTGAAGTTCTTATACGGTAACCTCACCCCAAACAGAAGAGCCCGCTTTAGCGAAGATCCCCTTAATACTGAGTTAAATTCTTTTAAAGATAATTGAGTTTCCTTTTTGCTAGAGGCATTGAAGGGATTCTTACACACCTTTTAGCCTCACTGTTAATTAGGTACCCTGGGGTAACTTATCACTTTGTGCACGAAAGCGGCGGGCGACGACAGTACTCTTGAACTACGCTGTACACGGTTCGGGTGGCGACAGTGATCAGGCACGATAATGGGTGCGGCTAGTTTAAATGTGCTACATCTTGGTTCTATGTAAGTCTGCTGTTTACGAACCCGCAGCATTTGCACCGGATAGTCGTATTTGCATACATTGCCAACCTTAGAATCGATAACCGGACCGAGGGCTTCTTTCTGGAACCCTGGCAAATTGTGTGACAGGTATGCCCGGCACAGAGAAAAACGCCAATGACACTGTATTTTTCGGACGCGTTGTTTGAGCTGGTGTAAATGTTGGTGCACATACGGAACGGCACAGAGAACGCGTTGTGCGTGATTCACTGATCGCACTGGCCGACGTCTCTCGTAGACTTCCCCTCGTTTACAAGATGCTGTGCAGCGTGCACCGGGTGTGTTTTCAAAAGCCAGCAGCACGCAGACACCGTACTTGCAACGGCACCATGCAGGAAATCTGGTGTTCGCCGGATATCTTTACAGCACATCAGAAGCAGTTTCTCGACGTACTTCTTTGCAAATTTTGAACTTAAAACAGCCTTGACCCCTTTTCTACTGAAATTTGCAACTCACCGGTAGGACCTACGCTGCTGCGATGAAAGCAAGTAGAGCTCGTACAGAAAATTACTTTTTCAGGTAAAGTTCAATAAGGGATCAGGCTGAGACCGAAGCGAGCAGCAGGCGTTTCAAAATTAAAGACATTCAAGTTAGGGTTACCCCTTTGGTAAACGACATCTCTGATGTACGAGATGTAATAAATTTGGTTCCGTTCTGGCAGTCCGGTTCTGTTAGGCCCAGCTTATTTATACAGACCATTCTGGTGGGTTAAAAAAAAGTCAGAAAAAAACTCAGGCGAAATTTGTAGTTTTCATACACTTTTTGTTTTTGCGACAGGATAGCGGGCTTGCTATTTTATAGAGGTATTTTTATTTCAATGCCATCACAGCGATGCTGTGCGATCACATGTTTCGTAAAGCCAACCTAAATCAGATATTTAAATGTCGTGGTTTCTCAACATGCGCATTTATCATACATTCCGAACGTTCGTTCGTCTTGAAAGCGTTATTTTTGGTTTTTGCTTCTTTAAACGCGTGCATATTTTCTAGACACAAAAACGCATGAACACAACCTGTGCACGACCAACCACATATGCTTTATATTGGCCTAGAAGCTTTTCGCAGTCGTGGAAATGTGGAAATTAAGATCTCAGCACCGGTTTTGCAGAATCTGGCTAGAAGAGGTATGGAAGGTGTAATTTCTAACAAAACTTGGTCCCGGAAATTTCCGACACAAGCTTCTTAAACGAAGGGTTTCTCCTTCGCGCAAAGTTTTCTTCACTGCAACGCCGCTTGCATGCCAAAAACTTCGGGAACTTGTAACGCGGCTTCCTCTACCCGGTATTGTCGGGAAGAGGTCTGGTGAAACGGCTAGAACCGAAACGTAATGAGCTCATTTGTATGGTGTGCGTGGCTCCTCGAGATATGAATGTGAAGGAACGCTGACACCACCAAGTACGCAGGGAAAGCAAATATCTAAAATTTCCGTCGACGATGCCCGCAACTGGCATTTAAGCGGTTTTTTTTATATAATGTTTTAGAATGGGTTCCCTGAGTAAGAACAGCACTTCTTAATTCACATGACAAGACATAGATCGCCCTTGCGCTATAAAGAATAATGAAACCGTTGAAAGAAGCAGCAAGCCATTTTGGCACACAAGGGCAATTTTCCATAACCAAAACCGAGCACAGCTCGTTTTATTTATGTTAGGCCATTACATAGGAAAGTTCATCATTTGGCGTTCAATACACATCTCGTCTATTAAATCGGAATTTTAGATTCAGTTCCATTGTGTTGAGTTAAGGTCGCATATAGGCGTTGACGGATAAACTATGTTGAACCGAAACATAAAGCATTTAGTGTTTACGAATAACCAAATATTTGTTTGTCAGAGTTTGGAAACTGCACCCAACCTTTATGACTCGACAATAATATTTCTCAACTATGCCGTGCCTCGCTCATTAGGTCTCATGAAAGAGAGCAGACTTTTTAAATGACAAGCAACAAGGTGGGTATTGAGTTGTGACTTTCAGCTGCGCTTTACCTGGATGTTGTTTTGACGGCCACAAAAAAAGTAGAAGCATTGAGATTTTTCAAATTTTACTCGAAACAACTTCACCACTGGCGTGAAGAGGAAATGATAAAACAAAGTTTTTAGTGCGGTATTGAAACTTTTTTATTATCATTCAACTGGCACGATGAAGCGGAACAAAAGGAACCTCTATGTTTCAAAGTTATATTTCTTAGTGGTGGATTTCATCCGTGAGTGTCAATCATATAAAGTAGTCCTAGGGACGATGCGCCTGCTGTTCCAAAATGTAGCTCGTGAACCGTGATAATTGCAGCTATTTTCCGTAGTTTTATCCCATTGTTTTGAGTTTACATTAAAGCGGCATGAAATTTAGTTGGGTAAAAGGTACTTTTTAAACAACCAAACCTACGTTTTCTTCAGGCTCCCTTTGAACTAAAATTTTTTTATGAGGATTTCAACTCTGCAAACCAGTTTATAAGCCGGTTCAAACCTTTCGACCGAATTTTGTACGTGATGTAGTCTAACTGGAGCTGAAGTGATGCGAAATGTAGTCACCGGAACACGAACCAAACCTTAACATGGCGCTGTTTCTGATAGTTGGTACTATATAATCCCGATTTCTCACCGTAAAACATTTCGAACGTACGATGTAAGGACAGAGACAGGTACAATGTCCTCCTTCTCACGTCATGTGCCGAAATTTTCCTCGTCTAAACTTTTTGATGACGTAATCAAACCACTATATATTGAGGTTCCAAACAATGTTATGTGTGCGCGTAATAAGTATATGCAGGAATATGTTTAATTGTATTTGTATGTACATCTTAGCGAAAAAAGGAGACAGTTGAGCGAAGCAAACAAACGAGTAGTACCATCTCCAACACGATGAGAAGAGTGCTGGTGAACGGGACCGCAAGCTACGCGAGAACCATAATCCACCAATGGTAGCCTTACCACGAAACCTCGGGCCCTGTACCGCAGTTCCAAGCACCAGAGTGCTGCTCTTAAGGCTGCATATATTATTGCAACTCATGTGTTGTTCGCGCTGCACATGTACGAGCTTAAGTCAGCCACATGTGGCGCTAGCATTCGAAATCAGAGTGTTTTTATCTAAACAAGGTACGACAAATCCACGGTATTGCCTGAGCGCAATATATCTTTATTGCTAGAAACAAAACACCATGAATCTCAATACATCAAACCAACGCCATTTATTTTCATATAGTTTAAGGCGGTGAAACGTTTAACCCCTTTTAGAAAGTTGTCCGATAAAAGCACGCCTTCAGCTTCTCTTTGTCTGAGTTCAACTGTATATCAATTGAAAGCTTGAGCTTACGTATTCGATGAACGACCCTCTCAGTCGTTCAGCAACCTTGAGGATTACCATAAACCCCGCCAGAAGGAAGCTATATTACACCGAATGATTTTTAAAAAATCACCATCTCCTAAAATACAGCCCCTAAAACTAATGTTTGAATGGCATCCTCTCAAGAGTTGTTTCAGTGTTTTTTTTGCGCTGCTGCTATTCCAGGTGTCAAAGCGTGTGACGTAGTTATTTCAACCACAGCAGAGCGCTCAGCGGTGGTAGCCTATACGTAATTAGGTAAAAAAATGTTCCGCCTGCACTTTAACGCGCTGGCTTGGTCTATGTTGGGAGAGAGCCCTTCGTGAAATAATTTGTGAAAACAGCCTGTTCTAAAGGCAGATCTGGAAGCCCAAATCCTATTTCAACAATATTTGTGCGCAGAAAATCTTAGGTTTTTTTTACTTCTCGTAGCATTTGCAGTGAACAGTTGAGCATATAAACGTTCTAGTCGGTATTTACTCGTTTGTACATAGCAACAATTCACGCATGTGAAAGGAGTAGGGACGGATTTTTCTCTCGCGCAATGCAGAAAAGGATCGATCTGTTTCAATTCCTCAGTTTTATTTACTAAATATTACGTAGCTGTACTTGAATATTTTGCTTGTTATCACTCAGCAGGCGCCCTTGGTATTTGTAAAACCTGACAGGTTGCTCTACAAAACAATTTATGTTCTTTCTTTGTCATTTTTTAGCCATATTGACGCTGTTGGCGGGTTTAAGATATGAAACTACTTTTCAGGGGCAGAAACCAAACAATAAAAATGGCCGCCGTACATTCATTCGTATATGCATATTACTTTCTGCCCCCTTCCGCTGAAACTCACCGCTGCAACATCGAAACATGACTGATATCAGTAAATCTTATTTAGGGTGTGCATCTGGTTGTTGCGCGCTCTATCGTTGCGTTGTTTTACAAATACCAAGGGCCTAATTTAATATAATGCGCCATCAGATTGGCGCATGAGCTTTCCCCAGCTGGGTTGCTGCCGGACCACGGAACTGGCCTGGCGCCTGTTTAAGAGGAGCGCCGGGCCAGACAAGTCCATGGAAGAGAGTGAGCACGTGAGGACTTCTCTAATCGTCGCGCGGGAGCGAGAGGCTTCGCACCGTCGTCGGTAGTGGTGTGACCACCCCGCGGATATGGTCTCAAGAGCTGATTCCTTAACATTGTTTATACTTAAGGATAAATCACAGCCTTGTCTAGCTACCGACAAAGCCACAGCCACCCCGGCCTGGCTGACCGTAATTTATGTGTAATATTTACATCTAAGTATAAAGGGTAACCAAATGAAACTAAGATTTAACTGAAGAAACCAAGAGTTTCCGTGCATCTCGAGGATTCGCCGATCTAAGCCGCAGCAATTTTTTTAAACACCGGCATAACAATTTTTGTAAGGCCACCTGACTGACCACCTGTGTACATAGGTGGCGACTATCTGATGTGCTGAATCCTACATCCTCACTTGGGACTCGCCAGTCAAATGAAGCTTTTTGAGCATGAATTTTATCGCCAATGTAAATGCAGATGCCATTTTAAACGCCAAACATTTGTTCAAAAAATAATAAAACAATGTTTAGCTTCACATCGCAGGGGGAGAGAGGAAGATTAAAGGCATTATCTGGCTCTTTGGCATCAGCGCATGATTAGGGGTCACATATCTCGCACCCAGGCAAATATTCCGAACGGAACACAGGCATTTGAGAATAGCCATAAATAAAAATTCCAGTTAGGCCAGCTTCAGTAATGGGCGACCTTTATTACAGAGCGCGTTCGAGAGAAGCACCGAAACGATGACTGCCTTTTAGATGACACCATAATGGTGGCATCTTCGAACCTCCGAACATAACGTAAGCACCTACAAAACATAAAGTAAGAGTACGGTGGTGTATAAAGGAGACGCGGTTTTAGGAGGCTCCGGGAAGGACACTCAGCAGTACCCATTTCAGAGAGTTGAGAGAGAGAGAGAGAGAGAGAGGAAAGAGAGAGAGGGAGGAGAGAGAGAAAGAGAGAGAGAGAGAGAGAGAGAGAGAGAGAGAGAGAGAGATGGGAGAGAGAGAGAAGACGAAATGAGACCGGATTTGAGGGCAGCACACTCCAGCTTTATAAAAGCCGGTACGGAAAGATGGGAAGACCAGAGCGCCTTTCCGATCGAGCGGCCGACGCCTGGTGTATGCTCTTTCTTCCGGGTTTTATTTTTTTATTTTTACCATTCTAGCCTTCTCCCGTCGTAATTAGGTTCGGGTTAGAGCTAGGTGTGTTGAATGGGGCTGGTATGCCTTCTTTCTAACCAGCACCACCCAGCAATTATTCTTCGGCTTGTAGAGCAACCTGCCTGTCGGCGCGTCCGTACGTGTGGCGGCTTGCCTGAATAATGTTTTTCAGCCCAAGATCCACAAGGCAGGATTGTTGGCAACTGATTAAAGCACAAAAAAACGTGTCTTAGAACTCTTTCCGGGAAAGGAGACTTCAATGGAGGGTAGAGCTTCTTCTTTAGTAAACGGTGGCGAGGGAGTTGATGCGCTGTTTATTTTCTCAACTTCGAATGAAAATTCGGAAGTTGCCTGAGAACGTCAACTTTGTCTTTAAATTACGCCCGAGGCATTCGCACTTCCACGCCAATTGTCAGCTTCGTTTTGGTGTGAGTATACATACCGACTCTATTATCAAGAAAGATCAAGATCAACGAAGGAAGAAGGTGCGCTTAGATTTCGGAGTTTGAAAGGTTCATGACTGCACACTAAGCTGAGATTTTAGTTGTTATTTTGACTTAAACAAATAATCAGAATAGCTATGAGTGTGTTGGGGCAACACAACTAGGCGAAAAAATAAAAATTATTCACGTCTTGAAGAAAAGAAAGCTTTTAGCCTTGTACTTTACGCCCAGCATAGACGAGGTAGTAAAGCTGGCAGAACGATTCTACAGCAGTCTGTATGCCAGCGACGATGCACAAGGCGAAACCACAGAGAGTACAAGCTCAAATATCGATATCCCACGAGAAACTAAGAATGAAGTAGAAAAGGCTCTGAAGGAACAAAAAGAGGAAAAGCTGCAGGTGACAACTATGTAACAGTGAATGTTTTAAGAGAAGAAGGATGTATTGTGTTGGAAAAGCTAGGCTAACTATTTTCAGACTGCTTATGGACACAAAAATTCCGCATAGCGTGGAGAAGAGCCAACAATATCTGATTCATAAAAGGGAGATACCAAAAATATATAAAAAACAGACACATCAGCCTACTTTCAGTTGTTTAGAAGCTGTTTACCACAGTAATAGTTCACCGCATAAGTGACAGCCTAGATTCGCAACAGTCCATGGAGCAGGCCGGGTTTAGGAAGCATACTTCACCATGAATCATGATAGCTGCGGGCTAGGACGCACTCGGCGAGCAATCCTAAATATTAAAAATTAAGAAACCTCTACCAACCAAAATTAAAATATAGCAATAATGCATACACCCGGTGATGAAATACGGAGCCAAACCTTGGCCTCATACTAAACAGCTGGAAAGCAAATTTTGTCTTCTCAGCGGGCCATGTAACGTATAATGTTTGGAGTAACGCTCAGAGATCGGAAACGAGCTACCTAGATCAGAGAAAAAACTTGAGTAGTTGATATCGTCACAGGTCAAATAAAGGAAAAGAAATGGACTTGGGCTGGCCTTGTAATAAGGCGAACCGACAACGAAGATTTACGTTAACAGAGCGGATACCAAGAGATGGGTTCCGAATAAGGGAAAGGCCATTAACCCGATCGAGTGAAGAAATAAGAAAATTCAGAGGCAAAGACTGGAGTCCAGCCACTGAGGACAGGAGCGGCTCGAGGTCAATGAGAAACGCATTTGTCTCTCAGTTGAAGTAAGTAGGCTGCTGTTGCGGCTGATGATGATGATGGGGCCATTTTTGAAACATGATAGTCCTTTGTTTATTTAAACGCAGAAATGTTAGTCTGTCTGTATGTCTGTCTGTCGGTCTGTCCGTCTGTCGGTCTGTCTGTCTGTCTACCTTTGACTTATATTCAGCCACCCGTGCAACGGAAACTGATTCTGCACAATTGTCTGCACAGCAAAATCTAAACATCGAATTCGGATCGCAATCTTCATACTTGTCAGCATTGTTGAACACGAACAATACATTACGCAAACCTGAGGCAGAAAATCAATAAATAAGTGACATTTGCAGTGTGCTTTTATTAAAAACTATGCTTGCTTTGTTTTTGCAATATCAAATAAAATATTCATCCACTGCAGAAAATCGTCGCCTGCTGTTGCCCGCGCTACTATAGCTCGTGGCGGAATTTTAAGAAATCAAACTGCAAAAGTAACGAAAGGTTTCACTAAATACGGTCCACTTAAGATAGGATTCACCATATGAGGTCGACTAGCTGGGCAACGTGTTTCTATCAACATCGTAGTAGGGGACCTCACATCTCGCGCGTCTCCACCATACAGCAGCGCTGTCATCGAGGCGCTCGGCCTGGAGCAGTTGAAAGCGGTAAATTTAAAATTGAGTTGAGCAAACCTCTAGCGTGGTATCTTTAGAGGAACAAAACGGGAGCGGAACAGCATGAGAGGTGAGCAGGAAAGAGAAGGGAGGCGTTTACATGGCAGGGGAGACAGTCGACTATCGTCTTTCGTCGACATTTGCAAGGAAAGCAGCAAAAACGCCGCCATTTTTTAGCTTAGCGCATATAGGCTGCGTGATTTTGATTTCCAGTGTGTTCAATTCTCTGTTTCTGGTTCATGGTGAGTTTTTTGTGTGAAAAAAAGTATTTTTCAAAGGGAATCAAGTGCCCTCAATGCTTTTCCGCAGATAAGCAGATAACGTACTAGTAATGGTATTCTAATCGCCACATTTTATTATAACTTGCTGTGGCTGTATAATAGGGTTTGATGCTTACATCTTGGGGAAACAGAAAGGTGATCGTTTATTTATTTAACGAGTATGTTTCTTTTCCAGCAATTACCCTTTGTTGTCGATACGACGTGCACGAAGAAACAGACGGAATTTCTCATGCTGGGTAAGGCACCCTCATTGATGTTCAGAGTGTGCAAAATGTTCACGCCAGCATTATGTGCATGGCGTTTTTGTAGGGCGTATAAGATGAAGGTTGCAAACTACGGCGCCTGAGGAGGTATGATTTGGGTGTGGCTTCATTGTTTCGTAGATGAGGTGGGTTGATTGGTTGATATGTGGTTACACTCGGACGTTCATGTTGAGTGTTTGTTTTGGGTTTCACACGGTTTTATGGCTGAGCATCTTTAACGTTTATTATATTCTAACAAGAATTCACAACCTTGACGTCTAGCACAAAAGGGAAAATTTCGGTGCAATTGTCCCTTCATAAAAATGATACGAGTAGGTTGGATAAAAAGTTTTTCTTCACTTCCTAGTGCGTTTCCTCGGCGCATAACTACACTTGACGGTACCTCCTGTTTCCGAAAAATGAATGAATTGCCCGGAGCACACAGAGCGGCACATATCGTGGTGGTTTCGCCAAACACGGCAAAAGCTCCAATATCGCCACTGAATCGCGGTGTAAAATGCGACGCCTAAAGCCGCACATGTGCTTGGCCACAAAAGGGAGATTTGAAATTCAAAGTTGACGTTGTCGAGAGCTGCAGTTGCACGACAGCACGCACCTTTGAAACACGCAAGCAAATAGGTTTGCGAAAAGTTCTTTCCGGCCTTTTTAACATTGGTTACACATGTAGGCTAGGTGAAAAACAACTAGAGAATTCTGATATAAACTCACGCAAAGTAGAATAAAAAATACAGACGAGTATTCGGAGCGTCTAGTGTGAGCAAACACACTTTATCGCAGCAACCCAAGACTAAGAAGTGCCGTAAACAGAGACAACTCTACCAAACACTGCCTGGTTAGCCAGCTTTTGAGCTCAGTTAACAGAAATTTGAACGTAATTTGAGCGCAGGTTTAGCTCAACTTACCAATGACCATGCTAGGTGAGGTTCATTGCTTTGTATCGTTTAATTAAGCGCGAAAGGAACAAGGAAGAACGAAGTGAACGCGACGCGGCGCTGCTATCAACTATTGGATTGCCACTTTCGGTGTTTCACTAATATTTTTCGAACAATGTGTACAAAGCGTTTGGTTATTATTATGGTATGCCGCTGCGATGTATTGGTTCTTTAACGGTAGGAATCTTCGACTTATACGACTTGCAAAGCCAGTGTTTTCCTTACTGCGGATGAATGAACGCTTTTGGATGGAGAGGGACGAGGGGTTTTACAATGTTTTCTACGCTACATTCTTTCATTGTCTGTCTTTGTAGATGTAGCAATAGACTTTTATATAAACAATGTTGGGCCTCCTTACACATGTGCTGTATTCTCTCAGGCAATGAGACCTCAGTTCGCCGACCATGCAACATGAGAAGACTACATGCCAGAAGCTGGTAAAACACTCAGTAGGAGTAGGTTAAGCCCTAGCTGGTTCTTGCACACCTGGGGATAAATCTAGGCTTTCTCTTTAGGGAACTTAGCGATCGAACTATTCAAAGTGTACCTTCTCTTGAGATACCTTTGGTCATGACACAAGAAGTTGAAAGAGAAGTCAGCGTTCTTAAATCACTAGTATATCGCTACCATCGTATATAATACGTACGCTTAAAATCAGCTCCTCGGGTTGTTGTTTGTACTGGAACGCGCCTAAATGTTGCAAGGAAGTATTGCAATGGTTGGTGGTCGGTGGTGAACACGAAAAGTTTGTTCTAACTGCTGCGTGTTACGGGCCAAAAACTTTAATAAATCCGAAACGTTAGCAGCGATAAAAATGTAGGCACAACCCTCACAATTTTAACACAAGGTGTTTGATGGTTGGGACCTTTACCCAACTGTCTGCAAGTAATTAAACAAAGGAAATGGCAAATTTGGTCGAACCATTTCAATCTTCCCACGCTGGTGGCATGGTTATTGACCTCAGTATTGAGTGATGAATCTCATACGTGGATTAGTTACCTAATAAATATAAGGGGAGATCGAAAAATCTGGCTTTATGTGCACACTGCCAAAACGCGGCATGCAGCATGCAGTCAGCATCCATAGAGATCTATAAAAAGGAAATACACAAAACACCCACGCTATAAACGGGTAGTGGTGTACCGGGTGTAATACAGCTTATGAAGTTTCAGAAAGAAAAGAATGCAAAGATAATTCTGTTTGACCGTGTGCGCCACAGGAGTTGAAAAGTGCCCGTTTGTGTCCTATTTCAGCCCTTCTCGGCGGTCCAAGACAATACGTTCTTGCGGTGCTTAATACCTCTGTTCCAGCATATATAGTCTTGTCAATAAAATACGAACGTGTAGAATTCTTTCCAAGGCAGTTTATTGTTCAGCCTTCATTATTACTTTAATTTAGGGCTGGTGCTACGTCTATTGCCTTGCGAGGTTTGGTGACGGTGCTCCCTAGCTTTAACGTCGCTTTCTCAGCAAATTCTTGCCTTGCTCATTCCAGATTCTTTTTTTAAGTGTAGGGTAATAATTCAAACTAACTATGCCTCATCATTCTCGTGCCCAGCAATTCAAACTCGAGTTCAGTGTAATCTCGTTTTTCTGCAAAGATGTGTTCACTGGCTATGGCGCATGGCCTGGTGCCTTCATCAGATTACATACCACGGAGTGTAAGCCTCAACAGCTTCACAGCACTTTTTGCAGGCTTTGCAATTTCCCGCTGTCGAGCTCATGAACCACTGTTCCGCGCTCTGAAGGCTTTGCTCCGACATATTTTTTCTTTATATCGTCAACCCTTTATCTCCTCTTTTTCACTTTTTTGTTTTGTAGGCACAGGTTTCATTTTTTTCACTTTGGTTTGCTTTTCATCTAACGAAACTCGTGATTCGCCGTGTTTCCCGGAGATTTCCTTTAATACTCTAGAGCCTCGTGTGCACGCTCTAATGAAATATTCGCTTTGTCTCTGATGACTTGGGCTTTATTGAAAGCAAACCAAAAAAAGATTGGCCGTCATCCAGCCCTGCGGAAGCTTAGGCCGAGCAAAGCTATTGTAAGGGACTACAAAGGCTGATTTATTTGTTGATTGATTGATTGATTGATTGATTGATTGATTGATTGATTGATTGATTGATTGATTGATTGACTGATTGATTGACTGATTGATTGATTGATTGATTGATTGATTGATTGATTGATTGATTGATTGATTGATTGATTGATTGATTGATTGATTGATTGATTGATTGATTGATTGATTGATTGATTGATTGATTGATTTAGTGATTGATTGATTGTGGGATTTAAGGTGCCGTCGCTTCACAGGTGATACGGGAAACCCCAGTGCAGAATTCCGTATTTATTTTTACCACCCGGGGATCTTTACAAACTGTTAACAAATGTTTAACGAACACGCGAAATGGAGATGGAGGAGGGCATGAAATGTTTCTCGTCGTCTCGGCGGGCTTGTCGGTGGCGCTCGGCTAGTGTCAGTTGATTAGCGTGCAGAGTATCGACAGACGTTTCCTCTATTTTTCTGTACCGCCTCGCCTTACGTGATATTGTTTACACTGCGACGTTTCTTGGGCACCGCCATTGTGTTCTTTATGCCTTTTATTCTGCCCAATCTGCTAGGCTTCGCTGGCTCTCTCTGCTGTGCGGCGGCGCGCGACTGAGTTCGTTCGGAATGCGAATCAAAGATAACACATTTAACATCATCCCAGCTGAAGAAGTGTGTACAAAGATGCGGCAAATGCTGGGTCCTGCCCAGCCTGACACACGCGCTCATCGTCTTGGGCAAGAACTGCCTTATTTAGGGACGCTATTCCTGCGTTGCCTTCAAAGATAATATGCAAACATAACCTTTGCCAAGAACATATGGCGGCGGGGTCTCATTGTCCACAGACGCCTTATCACCAATAATGCGATTTCGATGCTTCTTGTGTGGTTTCCTTAATAAATTTTGACTTCTATGCGGTATGCCTTATTAATGAGCTGACGAATTCGCTCGGCGTATTAAGCCTTGGCACCTTAGTGTTTTTCCCAAAAGATCATTTTTCCCCATGGCGATGAAACCGTCGGGGGTGTGGGGGGACGGGGGGGGTAGAGGTATGCAGCTTTGCTGTAAATACTGTGGTGAGAGATAAGCTTCCGGATAGAGCCTATAAAATGGGCGTAAGTGGTGAACACTACGCAGTGACCATTCTAGTGGCGAAGATAAGGCTCCGAAGGAGGAGGCAGAGAGGGGGGGCCGTAAAAAATTAAGACGTCCAGAAGCAAGAAGCAACCCGCGTACATGCCGTGCAGTTTAGCATTAAAGTTTGGTAAAACAAAGAAAGCACAAATTTGGGTGTCAACGTAGCACACTGTTGTGATTCTGCTGAATCGTTGTTTGCTTAGATAAACCTCCTCTTTTCTCATGAGGGACCGTTTAGTGTGTGCCTTCAAATGTGTTGCCAGTTGGTGTCGTCCAGTAATTTTAAAGCAAAGCTTTCTACTTCTACCAGGCAAACATTCCTTCCTGGCGTGCGGGGCAAGAAACTACGAATGTGTATGGAGAAAAGGAGAGCGGTTTCCACTCACGGAACACAGTGTAGGTGACGCGGCGATAGGGTGCTTTTACCCAGCGTTCCCCGCGCGCAGCTACGTGCTCGCACCAGCGGGCGCATTTGAGGGACGGCTTGGTCGCCTGCTTTAGCTACGGTTGTTATTTGCCTATTCTGGAGTGCTTCGCGTCCATTGCGAGCTTCCTTGGGACGGCTTGATAACTCGTTTGATAAAACCCCATGGGAAGCCTTGACTCAACGATATTAAGTGGTCGTGGAGCAAAGATACGTTAAGGATTGTTTGAAGGTTGGGAAAACAAAATGTAGAGACATCATACGTTCATCTGGCCGCTAGACAAACGCTACCTTATCCGGAAAGCTTGCCATGAATAGGACCCCCTTTTCTAAATTGGTGAATAACAATTCGGTTATGTTATAAAAAGTATCACGAAAGGCAAAAGGAGCAACTGGGTCTGATAAATAGCAATAATAACAGTTCCCTCAGCTTTCTCTCAATTTCAGCGTTATTAAAGTGACTAGTTTAAATCGGAATAAATAGGAACCACTAAGCTCACATGCCGAATTGTTTCGGTGTCCGCACGTTTGTCACGGGGTGATATAACCCCGAGGTAGATAATCCGGTTGGCTAGGTTCCGCTGGCTCACCCTTCGAATGACTCTCCTCACCGTTTAGTTTCTGCCGAGGCACATCCGGGCTACCGCGGAGCCGTCCTCCGCTGTAGCCCGGCCGTGGTTGTTGCTGTGGCGTCAGGGACGCCGCCCCCGCAAACACTTGGTAACAGCTTGCAGAATCTCTCGTTTTAGTTTTTGTAGAGCCACGTGTGTGAATTCAAGTGGAGTCGCATGCACAATTGTTGTGGGTGTCCTTTAACGCTTTGCTTTTCGACCACCTCCAGAGCATTGATTGGTGCCACTTTTTTCCTGCCTGTGAGCCTTTATGGTTTTCTGAAGCAAGTGGGACGGCGGTAAAGCATTTCTCTTTTTTTTCGAGGTGAAGTTCACTTCTGTGGTCTTGTGTATACAATGACATCGTCGGGATTTATTAATGTAAATTGAGCCCTTCGTCAGTAGTGATTCATAAAAAAGAATTTACCTATGTCGCAGAATGTATAGAGAGGGGAGCAAAACACTAGGTAAAATATATAATTTTTTTCAAAGCGCCTTCGGTGCGCTTTTCATTGTTTTCTTTGTCATTTTTGTAATAGACGGCGCAACAGGACCTTGAAGCCCTTACGACTGCTACTTCGCAGCCATCAACACAGTGATAGACAATGGCATCGCTTAGAGCATCCCCATTACCTCCAGTAGCATCGTTTATGAAATCGAGATAATTTTCAGTTCATCTCTTAATGCCTGGCCAAATGTATCGGCAGTTGCCTAGCCATAGCTTTGTAAACAACGTAAACATTTCATCCAGTGACTTCAAAACCTCCCCTTAAACTCCTTCATTTGGTCTCTCAGCCACTTTATCGAGGACTGATGGCGGGCTAGGTCAGGTCGGTTTTAGAAGCACAGACAAGAAAAAATAGGTACCTGGTCTTTTCTGAAACCCACACATCGCTTCGCTTTCCTGGTAGCTTTTGTAGTAAGTGCGTTGTACTGCAGCGCGTTCGTCGTTTCAGCTTGACTTAGGGTGACACGGCACCCAAACATCCTTTCACTTTAAAATAAATGGCCATCGCAGTAAACATCTTGAAAACAGCGAACATATATCATATTTTAGGATTGCGGGAAGTAATCTAGGGCCAGAAGATTTCCTTTGGCGGGCGAGGTCATTTTACGTTCAAATGAACAGATTGTTTTAGCAGTCTCCCTTTTGGGGCCAAGTAGCGTCATTTCATATCTTCTTAAACAATTTATCTCACTTAGTGCTCTAGAATTGACAAAATCATAACGGAAATGTGCAGACGCAAAGTGTGCCTGTACAAATAAGGCAGGTGTGAACTCGTTCATGAAATCTTCGGGTCAGATAAAAGGGAATTTCTGCGAGATTTCCAACAGTTATACGCAAGCGTTCCGGCTGCTAATAACGTAGAAGAGAGGTATTCATTTGATTGCAGACATCATGAAGGATTTTGGTAAAACATAAAATAAAACCGCATTCAGGCAACCATCTCTACTAATCAACTACAAGGACGCCACCATTCGTAGTCCGTGATTGAATGTGGCTTTTACAAGGCGTTTTAAAGAGAACGCTTTCTCATTTGGACCGATAGGATCATGCCAAAAAGCTAAAGCATGTCTCCATAAAGCAGTTAATCAACCGAAAATCTTCCGTACTTTCTTTAGAGAGGCTGCGCGTGCGTGAAACACGTCTTTTATTGTTACAAAACGGTTACTTGAAGATAACGAAAAAGTAGCGGTTGTACATGGCAATAAACGTATTGATCATGAAGGAGTGCAACAGAATACCTTCTCTCTGTTAGAAACTACGCATCCGCATACATTTAGATGGGTCATAGATGCGTTTACAGAGTGATCAGAAAATCGTACCATTGGTTTGTTTTTCCATTGCAGTTTGGGTCTTTGAATGTTTGACTATCGGTGGGACGTACTTTCATTGATGGTTGGATTACGTTTAGCATAGGTTTTGATGCACTTTTAACATAGTTTTGATATTAAAAAGTTTTCGCGCTTCTCTCAATAGGAAGGGGTGGTAAATGTTCTTTTGGTAAACTTCACCACATTGCCCAGTACATTTCTCTACATTTGGTACATGAAAATACATCGATCGTATGATTAGCGTCTGCTCTTTGTCGAGGTGTGCAAGCAAACACCCATAACTACTGTGCTTAAGCCTTATAACGCGACAGTGGGATTGAGGATTTTCTTGGTCTTCGTAAAAGGACAGGAATACATCGCTGGGTCACACGCGCCGCCGATGTGTAGGGGGTCAAAAGACGCGCCGCTTTCTATGCGTTTTGCGGATATTTTTGTGAGAAATATCCCACAGGTTCTTGTTTTTACACCTGGTCTGATGGCGTAAACTGGCTGCAACAACATGCCTACCATTGCTTACTCTAATATTCTCTCTCTCTCTCTCTCTCTCTCCTCTCTCTCTCTCTCTCTCCTCTCTCTCTCTGCGTCCATCGTTTTTAATTGTTAAGCAAGACTTGTTACAATACGTGCAGGATCATACATGGTTCATTCGGACCCATTGTATTTGGCATATCGGCCGGTGTATTATTTTTTCATTGCGGTGAATTTTCTGGGTGTGGCTGCATTGTGTGGTCATCCACTTGTACTATCTACCATGAGTCATCGCCGTCGATTTGTCACCTGTATTCGGGCGCGTGCGTATACGAGCACAGAAGACGAAAAACCACGCTGATGTCAGCTGAACAGGTGAGGCCGTTGAATGAGCCCCTATTGCTTATAGGGCCATTTGCTGCTCCAGAGTTTGATGAAAATTTGCTGTTTTTATTTACGGTTACCTGACGTGTTTTTCTACCAAGCCAGGAAATGTCCGTCATGGCTTGTAGATTTTGCCGCAACCTGGAAGGGCCAGCTCCTAAAATACCTGTCGGTAAGATGCAGACCCACGCTCAGTACCTGTGAGCCATAAGACATGCACGTAGTACTGGATGAAAATTTTCCGGCTCGTGCCCGACTAGTATATCAGCCATGTTATCTGCACCACGCCGATGAAACCACATCTGCGTACGGCGTGCGACTAGGTTTTATAATTCGTACTTTTAAACTTACCCTTCGACGACCACAGCCTAATGAAGACCGACTGTACGTTCCGGAAATGCTGCACCTGAGTTTTGCGTAATACGTGGAGAGGCAGGATAACCGTTCGGGAATTTTTTTTATCAAGACGTTAAGCTAGTGTTCAGAACTAACACCCACCACTCCCTGTGAAACAACAAACGCCCTCACGTTTCTTTCAAAATGTTGCGAAGAAGACTTGATGCGTATAAATATGCAGCTTCAGGCCTTTTGCTGTGTCCAGGACATCTCACGTTCACAAAGCACAAAATGAATTGCTAAGAATTGCTTTCAGCAAGACATACTTAAAACTCGTCGCCAAACCATGGCAGAATTCGCCAAGATGACCATTAGAGATTGGAACCGGCTGCAAGACAAGCAAGTGTGCTGTATGAACGAAGAATTGTTTTATTCCAGTCTGTAACCCCCTGCTGTAAGGCCTTTTTGGCAAAGCGGGACACATTTACCGTATAAAGGAAAGAATAAAGAGCATCAACGAGAGTTTGCTTCTTGTTTCAGTTTTTCGCTCTACCGTCACGTATTTCACTCACACTATTAAAGCCACCTAAAAAACTTTCCCTGCCATGAATGCAATCAGTCACCCCCTAAAAACTCTGCAATACCCCGAAAATACGCAATCGTATTGGCAACGTAGACACATTTGTGAATAGAACACAGAGTAAATGTGCTGTGAAATAGCGACTAACCAACGCTTCGTCAAAAAACAGTGGAGTTACGTGGAGCCAGACATGATTGTCAACCAAAAATATAAACGCCATCTCAATGAGAAATATCGAACACTTTGCGCTATAACTTGTATCCCCTGAAAATATATCTATTAAACTTGTGCCGAGGAGATTCAAATATCTAGTTTAGGCGACATTTTGTGAAGTTTTAATAATGAAAGAACACAAAAACAGGATAGCTCAATCATAGCATTCGTCCCCTCGCTTTCCCGAATTGCGTCGCCCTGACACAACAAAAATGATTCATCCCAACAATCCTCGTTGTTTGCTTCTGTGAAAACTAACAGAAAAACCTTGGACAGAGAGGAGCGGAACTTTAAATGACGCAGTAATTCTTAAACACTGAATTCTCCGACAAGGCCCCCAAACCACAAACCAAGCTCTTTGCTGGCCTACCATCATTTTTTATCGGATAAGTGACAAATTAGTTGTATCCATGCGCGAACTGGTTTTTTCCGTGTCACAATTCAGTCCTCAAAGATTTAGCGGACATACAACCCTTAATTCAAACTCGCTACTTCACTTGAAATCTCACAATTGGAAACTTGTACATTAACACGTCGAATACAGCGAAATCCACAGACGTAGCGCCAAACTCCTTTATTTAAATAGGCGCGTACGTAGAACCAATGAGTAGAGTCAGCCGCGCGTCATGCTTGCCGTTCCTACAGAGACATACATCGCTTTTCCTGCCTACTTCATGGGCTCTGTATTTATCAGGCGTGGCAGGGTGCACCACATGCGCCGCATTGTGTCAGAACAAGGATGTCGCTCGGAAAACGGAGTCGTCGAGCTGTTGTTAACGAGGTGCGTGTGAAGGCACTCAGTGTACTAGGAAAAAAGTTCTTTTTCTTGATCCTCGAAAAAATTTACATTCACGTACAACAACATGACCGAAAATTTTGAAGCATGCTAAAAGTCTTCTTTTGAACAACACGACATTGCTAACAGTGATGTAACACGTTTCGTTTGAAAATACCTGCCTGTCTCGTCGATGAAACCAGATATGCTACACACACAAATTCTCGGGTCACGAAAGGGCCATCTGGGAGCATTCTTTTCAGCGCAAACATTCCTGCACAAATACAAATGTATAGATGTCAGTTTGCTAAAAGAGCCTTATGCACAATGGTCGATGGCATCATTCCTGGCATGCTGCAAACGGTGTAGCGGGAACACTGTTGGGGCAAGTGACCCGCAGACATTTTCGTTTTTATTCTTGCTTACCCCTTATTTTTTAACAGTTTTTTCTTTGCTGCCTTATTTTGTTCCAGCCACCACTCGAATACTTCCTTCTCTTTGTTCCTGTAAAGTGGCTGGCTAATTTAGCAGAATGCCCTAGCTGCCAGGAAACGGTTCCTTTTCATTGCCCATGTGAACGTCTGAACCTGCAGGCTTTTACAAAGCTCCCCAAGAGAGATCTTTTGTCTCTCTTAGTGGGCTTCTTACGTAATAGCCACCCTCCCGTCAAGCACAGCACGATGTGCGACGCTCTCTTGTTCTTTTGTGTATTCTACATACAAAAAACCACAGTGTTGCGACAGCGTCAGCGCAATAACATGCTTTTTGTTAATCAAACTACCCGTTGCGCAACCTCTTCGAATGAACCCCTTCGGCAAACAAACTTTTAACTGGTTTATAAGATCCTTCCCGGAAGTACTTAGTACAGTACTTAACACTGTATTTAGGAATTTCGATTTAGCGTCGATAAACCAACGGACAAAATCGATCACTACTCGTTCGTCAAAAATACATAAGAACTGCAAGAATCGAACAAAGATGTAAACACGTGTTGTGGTCACGTCACAACAAGATTTGCGGGGATGCCATTCTTGATACGATTAGTATCGTTTGTCATTCTTGAATGTAAACAAAAGCACAGAAAAAGTGCGCCGCACTGATAATTTTACGCAGTGTTGGAGCGTCAAAAGAATATGAAAAAGCAATGAGAGACAGCTAATCAATAAATATTCCGATGTGACATTGTTTTTATTGCATCAAAAACGGCCACAATTATACCATATTACTTCACGAAGAAGGTTCCTGTGGTAGCAGTGGAAGGCTTTTTTATAAGAAATCAGAGCGAATCAATGCGTAAATACAATTGTGTATTGCGAATATTGCTGCCTGTTTGTTCGTACTGCCTGATATTCTGACTATTAAGGCAATTTACAGAAGCAACTGGAAAAAAAGAGTTGCGTTCCGCGACGAGTGTATCGCGGGGAACCACCCAGTGCTGGGAGTAACCCCGCATCTAAAAGTGCTCTTAGGCGAGAAATAAACGCGGAATGAATTTATCTACAGCATTCTAGGGGGGCTTTCTAACAATAAAGTTGGAATGTTAGCAAATTATGGCGTTAGATAATGCGCGAAAGGCACCAACATTCTTCAAAACGCCGACACTACCCCTAAACGCTCTTTTGCTGTTACAATTTTGTTGTCATAATTAATATAGAATCGATTCAATGTAAGAGCCGCTTTTCACAGCCTCCAAAATGCCCCACTGGAATATAAGGCTCTCTTGTCAGGGCTAGCCAAAAGCGGAATGAAATAAGAGGAACAGGAAGAAAAGACCGACTTGAATTAGGAGAACAGCTTCATCAGCGCAGTTTTATATCGCACAATTAGGCCCGCGGCCTGTGCAGCCACCAGAAGTATGGATGTCACACGGGAAGAAAGCAAAAATGTGCACTTGCAAAGAAGATTGTGGCAGCGAAATACTAGGTGCCATCTGACAAGAAGCAGACCCAAAGCGGCAGTTTAAAAGTTTGTCCTATGCAACGATGATAGCGTTTTGTAAAGCGAGAAGACACAGTGGGCGCTTGCCACCCTATATTCATCGGCCTTTTCCAGAAAAGCCAGCCGACGTATACGCCAAGCGAGAAATTGCGGCGCGGCGATGACAAGCCCGGCGCGTGTAGCCGACAATGCCACGCCGAAAGCGAAAAAAATGCCTTTCCGGCTCGTTATGTCGGAAAATGCGTCTCCCGGCTTAGATTCCGCCACCAAAATGAGGTCGCTGCTTTTATTGATACTTGGCTTCTGCTGCCTACCCAGAATGACCGGAAAGCACAGGGATCATTTTATTTACTACAATTTTGGCGGGAAACTCAAAGCTTCGTAGCCATCACATACCCCCCAACACACAATGTAAGTTTTTATGCTTCTTGCTACATGTGAAAATTTTGCCTAAACATAGGCTACAGGAGAACAAAGCCTAGGAGCTGTTTTTGATAAATTTATGTTATTGCAGGGTGTTTTCGGGATTTATATTACCATCCTTTTGTGATAGATATTTTTGCCTCTGGTGGTGCCATACAGCAACCGACGACAACAGCAAAGAAAGCGGGAAATACTGTAGGACCCGCGTCTACATCTTTCTTTATTGCTCCTCAATTTATTCTGAACTTTTGACCCCGACCATTATTTTTTAAGCAGCGTCTTTTTATTGGCACAGAAAACCGGCTCTTTATATTTCGATGTATCAAGTGTAACGTTCCCCTTTATTGGGTCGAGTTCACTAAGTAGACAAACAGTCCGGCTCTCGTCCTTTCACCTCCTCCTCATCCTCCTCCTCTGGCTGCTGCCCGGCTCCTCGTCGACCTCTTCCTCTTCCTGTTACACAGGCCGCCCCTCTGTTGTCAACCCTCCAGGGTTGATACGGCACTACGTTGCACATAGACGCAGCTTCCACGATGTTATTAGGTCCATTGTAGCATATGTACTTCAAAATTCCTTGTTTGCGAGCAGTCTTCACAACCATGTAGGGCCCTGAAAAAGGAGCCTTTGAACCCTGCAAGCCTTTCCGGACAAGGACATAATCCCCAACGTTAATTTCCGGAACCTTGCCCGTGTGAAGACGGTCGTAATGCTTCTTCATTGCGATCCGGTACCTTTCATTTTCCCTCTCGGACCTTTCTTGTTCACGGAGTACTATTGAATCGGTAATCCCCAGGAGGTGATCGGCATGCAGCCACTCAGATTTCCCATGATATGCAAAGTATGGACTGCATCCTGCAAGCTTCTGTGTGCGAGTAGTTGTGGTGTGCAACAGACGGCTTCTAGGGCACATTTCCAGCCCCCTTTGAAATCTGGATAGAGGGAAATGAACTGCTTGATGTCACGTATAGCTCTCTCAGCTAACCCGTTGGCTTCAGGGTGGTACGGCGCTGAGAAACACAGCTTCACATTGCGCTGGAGAGCCCAATTCTTCAACTGCTCGCTCCAAAAGGCTGGTCCGTTGTCGGCCATAATTGTTTGGTGTCTTTAAACATATCCCGGTTCAAGAGAGAGATGGCGCTCCTTGCATCTTCCTTTCCGGCTTTACACGCGACCATTCGCGTGCGCTCATCAATTGCCAGTAGGAACGCTTGCGTGCTGCCTCTTCCTTGCCTTTTTTCTGAGCTCCGCGAAATAAAGGTGGATCGTTGCGAATGGTTCTTTAGGAATGTTCTGCGATGATCATTGCACTACCTCTGGGTTTGAACTTGGCCTTGCAGATTTGACACTGGTGACAGGTCCGTACGTATTCAGAGATGTCTTGCTTCATGGTGTTCCAATGAAATCTTTGCTTGATTTTCCAGTATGTGCGCCAAAATCCGTCATGTCCGCCAGAGTGAGGTGAATTATGGTAAAGAGCCAAGATGTTTGGTACACTAGTCTTCGGTACCTGTAACGACCATCTTTCAGCGACATCGCCTCTGTGCCGTCCCATAAGAGCGCGCTCACGTGGTGATCATCACGTGGGCAGTTATGTGGAGTCGTGACATGGCATCGGCGTCCGGTAGCTTGTCACCTGGTCTGTGAGCAATGTCAAATGCGAACTGCTGCAGTTCACTGACCCACCTGGCCAGCCACCCTTTTGGATGGGACAAATTCAGTATATAGGTCAATGCTTGATTGTCTGTGAATAATCTGAAGCGTCGGCCCTCCAAGTACGTTCGGAAGTAACGTAGTGCCATCACCGGGGCCTCTTTTTCGGTCGTAGAATAATTAATCTCTGCCTTGGTAAATGTGTAAGAATAATAACCAATGGCCCTGAGCTGTCTTTTCGGTGATTCCTTGTGATCTCTTTGGTACAAAATCGCCCCGGCTCCGTAATGCGATGCATCTGTGGTCAGTTCAAACGGTTTGGTGAAATCTGGGAGCGTCAACACTGGGTCCGACGATATTATCTTTGTAAGCTCCTGATATGCGCTGTCGCATTCCTTGGTTCATTCAAAGGGAACATCTTTCTGCGTCAATGCTGTGAGGCATTTCGACTTAGTGGCGTAATCCTTGATGAATGCCCTGAAGTGGCCGGCGAGTCCTAGGAAGACGCGTAGAGAATGCACGTCATGTGGCTTGCATAGCATGGGGCTTGGGTCTTGCATGGGCTTGCATAGAATTAGCTTGACGGATTCCTCTTTCGTGATTTTCGTCTTGCCATCAAAAACTCTTCCCAGAAAGACAACAGAATTTTTTAAAAACTCACTCTTCTTGAAATTAATCTTCAGTTAACTTTACTAAGGGCGTCTAGCACCTGTGAGAGATGTGATATGTGCTCATCTCTGCTCCTGGAATAGATTATTATGTCGTCGACGTACACTCCACAAAATTGTCCAGTGAACTCTTGCAGGATGGTGTCCATCATTTTCTGGAACCATGCTCCAGAATTCTTCCATCCGAAGGGGAGTCTGTTGTACTCATATGTACCAAAAGGAGTCACGAATGCAGTGAAGTGCTTGTATTCCTCCTGAAGTGGTACTTGCCAATACCCTTTGCACAGATCGACTCGAGAGAACCAAGAGCAACCGCCGGTTTCATTGATGATGTCGTCTATTCTTGGCATTGGGTACGGGAACAGGTCAGTCTGGCGATTCACAAGCCTGTAGTCTGTGCACAGCCTATATGTACCATCGTCCTTGAGAACCGTTGTGATAGGTGACGCAAATGTTGATACGGAAGGTCGGATGATAGGATACTTTTTAGCCACTTCTTTTTTTTTGTAGGACATGTCATATGGTTTTTTAAGTGCGAATGCACTTCTTAAGCGAGCCTGAAGCGTCCGCCGCCGTCCGCATAGCAACAGCTGCGGGTGCGCGCGCTCCTCGTCTTCCTTGGCAACGGGGGGAGATGGGCGCGCGCTGCCTGGCCGCTGACATGGCACATACCCACGTGGGGGATTGGCCAGGAATCTCCTCGTCTTCTTGGCAACGGGGGAGATGGGAGCGCGCTGCCTGGCCGCTGACATGGCACATACCCACGTGGGGGATTGGCCAGGAATCGGGCGGGAGAAGGGCTAATGCACCCGCTTAAAGGAGTACTGACACGAAATTTCAAAGCTGAGATCCGTTCTAGCAATGAAGTACAACGACAATGCAAATAGGTGTCTGTGAATAAATGCATCTTTCTTTCTATGTAGTTGTGTGTGTGTGTGATCTCTCTTTCGCGAACATTACCGAACCGCGCAAATTCAACTCGTGCATTCGCACTTTCACATTCTTCCCCTCGGGGAAATGCGGGGAATTTTTTTCGTACAGCAGTAACATCGCGCAGTTGAAACGGCACTTCCATGACTGCTGCGGCTGGCGGATAAGTGCCTACACACAAAAGTTCGGGATATTGGGAACAGACGTTCTCGCTATTCGTTACCAGCCTGATGGACGGCTTTGTCTGCGCGCATATCGTCTCAGTGGGATGGTCAACGAGCACCTCATCCTTCCAAGAAAGGTTGAGCCTCAATCTCTTCATGTCAGGACGGGCTAGGATGAAATTAAACTTCGCGTCGTCTATTAGTAATGCTTCTACGAGCACTTTACTTCCCTGGTACTCGACTTTGACGCGCGTCCATTTATCAAGCACCCTAGCAGTCCCATCGTAGCCATGTACCTGGACAACCCTACCAGGAAATATGTCATCTGGCGAGGCAAGTCCTGTACTCATGATGCTCACTGATGCTCCGGTGTCCACTAAAACGTTTTCTAGTCGCCCGCTGACATACATTGGTGCATACAGCAAATTGGATTCAGATTTAATTAAGTACACAGTCTCGCTTGGGGTCTTTGGGTGGGACCGATCACCCTCTTTTAGTCGTTTTTTTGCTGATGAGCACCACTAGGCTTGCCGACCGATAGTATGGCATTCCGAGCAGTGTCGTACTGTCGGGTCTGGCCTATTGGTGGCAGAAGGTCGACGCAGACGTCCCTCAGCGCATGGAGGAGTCCTTCCGCTGTGGTAGGAGCCCTTGGAAGAACCTGGCGTTGAACGGCTTTCGTCATACCATGGATGATGAGTGGTACAATGGACGACTCGGGGAGATTAGGATCGGCAAGCTGCAGGAGTCTTCGCTTCTCGTAGAAGTAATCCACCAACGTCCCCTCCTTGTGTTTGAAGAAAATGGCCTGATCCCAACGCTCAACGGGGTTGAAGTCGAATGCGCGGATGAAGCTGGCTCGCCAGTCGGCCCAGGGCTTGTCAGCGTTCCCTGCCATCCGCAATTCATACCACTTCTTCGCGTTCCCCGAAAGGTATACTCGTAGGTTATTTATGCGATCAGAGTCTGTTATCCAGTGATTGTTGGAGCACGCGTATTCGTAGAACTGAATCCATGCCGCGGGACTTGAGGTGGTACCATCAAAACAATCAGGCTTAACTTCCTGTCTGTACCGGGACGGATCACGACTCAATTCCATGAAAGACATAAATTTCTGTTGCTGCTGAAGTTGTTGTTCTTGCAAACGCAAAATGTGTTCCATGATACGCGTGAGTCCCTCTGGATGGTCTGACCTTGCGTTCACTGATTCACTTGGCTTAATCACCCAAGCTTGAAAATCAGCGGCGCGCATGTTCACCTTGATGTTACTCTTCAACGCTAACTCGTCTAGCGTCAGATTAGCTTTCGTGGCAAGGAAAGATATAAAGTCAGGTGTGCTGACCTTTTCTGGGAGGATCACGGTCGCATCATCCCCGTCCTCTTGGTAACCGTTGACCACCAGACCACCATCTTCACGCTGGGTCACATTGAACAACACCCACATTGTTCGGAATAGTCGACTGCGCCAAATGTAACGTTCCCTTTATTGGGTCGAGTTCACTAAGTAGACAAACAGTCCGGTTCTCGTCCTTTCACCTCCTTCTCATCCTCCTCCTCTGGCTGCTGCCCGGGTCCTCGTCGACCTCTTCCTCTTCCTGTTACATCAAGTAAGCGCGTTGTGAGGTGCGGGAAAAGCTGCTGACAAATGTTTAAGTTGTAATCGCAGGGAGTGCGAGGCTAGAATCAGGGCGCCGGAAACGGAAACAGCAGCGATGAAGGATAGCCTACGAAAAGCCCCGAGAAAGCGCGATGCAGCGCGCCGGGAAAGGAAAACAAGCGCTATAAAAAGGTCTGGACTTGTTTACCAGGTGTGGAAAGGGCCGATCGGTAGTTCACATACGAATCACGTGCAAGGCACTTGATACAACAAGACACAATGTTCCAAGAAATCTATAGACGACACATTTCAATGCACCCATCATACTTTTTAGCCGACGAACCAATGTTTTCGGTCCAACGTGTTTTTAAGTTTTTAACCGATATAAATTTTAGCAGCTCTTGTGTTATCGCGTACGATCACCCTGGCCCTATACACCAGTCATCTAAATATTCTTTTGTTTCGTTTGACTTTTACTTTTTTCTCACAGGTTTTAGTGTTTACTTACATCACTCACTGAACACGTTCTTGGCGCTCTTCGTCCTTGTTGGCCTTGCGCCAGTAAACACCAACAACCACCATCAAGGACTTTGTTAAATCTGCAGTATGAGCTTGCTCGAGTTTGAGTTTCCTCAAGGGAATTCAGTTAACCCGCCTCCCACTTCTAGAGTACCATTTTTTAAAACCTTTCGTTACTGTGGAACTTAAATTGCACAAATGAGGTCAATACTCACCGGGAGCTGTGTCTGTATCATGGGGTTGGAATTGTACTTCCAGCGAGGCCTATTTTGGCGTTGCAAGTGTGAAGAACACATTTATTTTCAATTAAAATAACACGGCTAGGTCTAGTTGC
Source organism: Haemaphysalis longicornis (assembly GCA_013339765.2). Taxonomy (NCBI): domain Eukaryota; kingdom Metazoa; phylum Arthropoda; class Arachnida; order Ixodida; family Ixodidae; genus Haemaphysalis; species Haemaphysalis longicornis. The sequence continues at coordinate 59,056,034 of CM023456.1, forward strand.
ATGTCGGTGGTTTTCCTCAAATGTGCCTGATGCTTTATTTTTCCCTCGACGATTTGGAAGTATGACATATTTTGAAATGTAGTAGTTTGAAAAGGTTTTGCCTATATAATTCTCGTCCAGGAAAACTTTTGTCTTTTTGTTGAACGGAGGCATCGAGCGGCGCACAAACACGCAGACACACCGACAGACACAACAAAAATTTCCGCATTTAAGCAGCGCAAGGAAGACTCGTCGGCAAAATGGTTGCACGCAGAAATTCCACCATGAAATATAATTACAGCAGAGTGGCCTGGTATCAGTAAAGTACTACAGCAGCACACACTGTGAAGCCACAGCGTACGAAAGCATACTCCCTCATTGCATCGAACGACATTGACTCGAATATTGCACTAGCGCACTAGTTTTATCTGCTCCACATTAATTCTCATGGCTGGTGAGTTAGGTTGAACGCTGTTTTTATGCAACTATGTCATCAATTTTATCAGCAATTTCAAGTGCTTAGAGAAAGTATAATGAAAATACTGAAATACTTTCACTTCCGTGAGTGACCTTAGTAACGAAATACGAGCGCTTTCAATATAACCTAAGGAATATTGGTTCAACATAGCTCGTTTTAAGAACAAAAGTAAATGTCTTGTATTTTGGGCACGCCGGTATGCTCTAAAATCACAGCGATTTCATACCAAAGCCTGCCCTGCGCCTGTTAGAATTTTCGGGTTTTTATAGTGTTAGGAGTAACAAAATCTACTTCAATTTATTGTCTGAAGGTTATAGCGAAGCTGGGATCAACTGGTTTTGAGCGGAAATCTGCAAACCTGTATTTTTTGTAGCACACTAAAGAACACAGTTGAAAGACATGATTAAATAAAAGAAAACGTTCCAGTTCCAGCTTGCACCATGTTTTCACAGATTGTGGGCAAGTATGGCCCGATGTAGATGTTAAAGAAGAAATACTTAGTCTATTTTTTTCCAGAGTTCCAATGATGTATTGCATCCCTGTCGATCAGTTCTGTGCTCATGTCACCGACACGATGTTAACGAGTGTTTTTAATGCTTAAAACGATTTATTGTGGTCCTTGCCTTCAGTATTTTTTTATACCTTTATGAGGAATATCAAAGGCTGTTCTGCACTCGTCGCACGAGCAAAGTTATATCAAACGGTGAACACAAACCCCCCCAAAATTTTACTTGTTTGGCGGAAATAACAATATATAAAAAAATATTTCAAATTTTTAAGGAAGCCATACGCCGTTTTTTATCGTTTTTGAACCGTGCAAACGTTTTTGGATGTTATTGATTCAGAAAGGCACTCAAATAAAAAATGCAATTGAACAATGAAAAATTTCAACTTTTGTTGAAATATTTCAAGAAACACTAGAAACCGTTGCAAAATTTCAGTGAGGAGGTATAAATTTTTATTGAAATAAAAATGTCAAACTTAGTTGCCCTTACCGCAGTTATGAGTGTCATTACCGGCTTTCACATTTTTCAAACTCACAAGACAGCCTACGGCATTCGGAGTTGGAATGAAATTGTCTCTGTAAGGGCTAGTTACTGACTCAACTGCGACATTATAATATTTGTTCAAGAGATTATGCGGAAGTTCAATGGGTATTAATCAGTATCTTGATAGGGTCACTGCTAGCAGAAGGCTGTAAATACAGAGCCATAAATATTTGTTATCTGTGCAACTAACATAAACGTTGGACGCGCAGAAAAACTGACAAAAACTGTATACAAGGTTATAGACCGTGCTATGTCACGGTGATCGCGGTCGGCGACGCTGAGCTTTTCACGTCAAGGTGACGTGTATACCTGCCATACTATACTCTAAGGTGTTTGAAGCTGAACGCCATACTGCAACACAGTGACACAAAGATAAGTTATAGAAAATAGAGACCTCGTGCACAATACGAAACTGCGATAAAGCGGCCGCCTGAGTTTGCACGGCGCGCAGCTCGAATTTCTAGCATTCTCAGTGACGAAGCCTGCGGCGCTCCCATGAGGCGGAGCACGCCACATATCGCCCGTTTCTGCATATTGCGGTTAGGCTTAAGAGCTCAAGCTTCGTCAGTGACATGGGAGCGCCGCGCTGGAGAGTGCTGTTAATTCACTTGACTTCGCGTGACCTGTCTCATGTAGGTGGGCCGTCAAAGCTACAGTCAGAATATAAAGGGGACACAAAACCAGAAAGGTGATATGTTCCGATCTGATGTCAGTAAGGAAAGATAGTTACAAATCATATTCGCAAAAGTACAAAGATATTTTCCGTATTTTCTGGCAGCTTTCGAACATGGGTCTTCTGCTTACGACAGTTTTTTCTCAAAATTTAGCCTATGTGAAACTGATTACTATGGCAGCTCCCCCTAATGTCAATTTATCAAGGAACCTTGTGATGACAACTTCCTTTTGATGGAGGAGATGTGCTGTGTCGCTACGATTTTTATTTGCATTTTATCCCTATAGCCAACCACAAAGCCGTATCAATAAACTGTCTTGACTGCTTTGCCTATTTTTTCCGCGACACGCGCAGCTGAATCAGAAAAGTGGTCTAAATTGCGCAGATGTGCGTTTGTACTGCCCGCTCCTATCCCCATCAGCCAGTACTACAAGGTAGATATGTTTATCTATGCTCAAACAAGGTGTAGAGAGTGAGTGCTAGTGAAAATAGATATAACAGGGATATGGCGCCAGGCTACATAACTACCATTAAAAGAACTTCTCAGGGTCTATAAGTAGAAGAAATCTTAAACTGGCCCAACTACTTGATCGATGCTTATTGTACCCTAAAGGAGCCATGAAGAGAAAACAAAAGGTTGGTTCATTCAAACTATTGCATCATTAGAATCATACTGACACCTCTTTTACGTAAACTTCGCTCAAATAAGCTACATAATTAGGAAAAATAAAGAATGGCCATGTGAGCCACTAGCTCATTTCGAGCAACAGAACCTATGATCTCATACCAGACAGCTCTGCGTATGGCGGAAGGCGGAAAAAGCAAACGCAAATTAGTCAGAGCATATAAGCTTGCCAAAAGAGGTATTTGCGCCTAAATGTCGGGCACATTCTTTTTAAAGCCCTGAGAATGGTGGGACAAACAGTGGTGGTTACGAAAGCACACGTAAACATAGAAGTACCGATGAGTATACTGCTGTTGGTACTGCGCGCACTATGCTTGGTTTAGGTGCACAGGACTGCGGGCGTTGGGGTTGTTTCAGACGACACTGGCCAATTGACGCAAGCGCCGATGTCTTACGTGACCATATTTGTCGAGCGAGCACCATGTTTCACGAAAAGATTGTTTCCATGAACAAAACAAGCCAGGTACAAATACTTTCACAAACAAAGCAAAGGCATGAAACGGCTTGCCGTGGTGTGGTGGCGCCATCTAGGTTCACCAACTGTGAACGAGGCCCTGTGATGTAATTGCAGACCACGAAAACGCACGATTTCGCAGTAAAATCAATTTTTTACTTAAAATAATTACTTTCTCAGTGAGTAAAGCATCGTTTGCATTCGGACAAGCGCTGGCGGCACTATAAAAGAAGAAATCTTTCGAATAACACAAACTTGTGTTTTGTCTTCATGGCTCCTTTAACATATTTACTTTGAAGCCGCGCTCACGAACACGTTAACAAGGTGAGCGTTTATAAGACACCCTATTCGACTTTTAAACTTTTTGCTAGTTTGTTCGTGATGAGGATGATGGTTGGGTTTTTTTGGCGCAAGGCCAGCTGAGGCAAAGAGGGCCAAACAAAATTATACAACAGAAAACAGTGGCTACTAAATTGTGTAAGCCAGAATATCAGTAAAATAAAAAAAAACCAATAGAGATGGCTGGTGTATAGGGCCAGTGTTGATTACGCATGATAGGATATGAGGTTTAAAAAGTTAACATTAGACAAATATTTAAAAACACGTTGCACAGTGACGATGGCATTGTCACCCAAAAACAAGGAAGGGTGTAACGGAATGTGTTGTCTGTATAGTTCCTTGAAGTGTCTGTGTCTTGTTGTGTCGAGTGCCTTGCATGTAATTAAGATGTGGACTACGGACTCCCCACACCTGCTACACATGGGTCTTGGAGAGCCAGTGAGCAGGTGTGAGTGTGTTACATGTGTATGGCCTATCCGCGACCTAGCTAAGGTAACTTCAATGTGTCTGTTGTGTGAGTCAGTAGTGTATGCTCCCAAGTGTGGTTTTATTACGTGTAACTTGTTATCTGTCTGTTCACTCCAGTGTGTTTGCCTTGCGTTGCGAAGTTGGTGTCTGATGTGTGGCTTCATGTCTGTGTACGGCACTGTTGCTATGTCCACTGTATTCAAGAGTGTACCAGCAGTGGCCATTTGATCTGCGGTTTCATTCCCGGCTATTCCACAGTGGCCAGGAACCCAACATATTGTTATTCCAAGACTTCAGGCGTATGTAAGGGCCTTAAAAACAAGATTGATTACATAATTTTTTGAGCGTTTTCTTGACAAAAGTGCACGTACAACACTAAGAGAATCTGTAAACACTATGGGCTTTGAAATTTGATGTTGAACGATGTGATGTAAAACAAGTTTTGCTTCAGCCGTAAAAATGCTGTTGTGGGAGTTCATTCTTTTACACACGTTGAGGTTCGGCCCATGCGCAGCACAAGACACAGCCGTAGCTGTCTTTGATGCGTCGGAGTAATTACTCTGCGCATTGATACTTCTCCTTCAGGAAGAGGAAATGCTGAATAATGGCTACCCTTGGTGCCCTGTTTTTGTCAAATTGCAGAAAGGACAAGTCACAACAAACTGCCCGGAGTTTGCCACGGCGCAATAAAATCAGTAATGGGTGTGTTGTGGATGTGTGAAAATGACACAGCCAGCTAAGAAGCTTCTGCTCTCACTCTGAGAGGGACGGCATGGAAATGGATGGACGATTTTCAAAGAGCTGCTTTGATGATGCATCATGAATGGTTGAATTAAAAGGATGATTTGTCATAGACATGATTGTAGAGGCATACAACAAGATAGTGTATGTCCTCTGGTAATACAGGGACCTTTTGTGACACTCTGCATAGAGGCTTTCAACGGGGCTAGTGCGAAAGGCGCCACAGGCAAGACGAAGCCCCAAATGAAGCACCGGGTCAAGCATTTTGAGCGCCGTCTTCGTCGTGGACCCATAAACAACACTGCCATAATCCAAGCGAGATCCTACCACTGCAGTATAAAGCCGCCGGAGGAGCTGCTTGTCAGCACCATAAGATTGGTGTGGACAGGACTTTTAAGAAGTTCATTGTTTTTTAGGCATTTCTGTTTGAGGTGTTTCAAGTGATGGATAATGTGAGTTTACTGTCGAATATGAATCCCAAAATCTTTCTGTTCCCCTGCGGACAGGTTGATTACTACACCATCAATAGAGACATCAGGGTCCGCATGACATTCCGGCGCTTCCGGTAGAGGAAACAAAAACCCCACCCCAAAGTTACTTTTTACAGGCGTTCAGTTTAAAACCCTTTTGTTGTCCGCCCAGCCAGCAGGTTTGGGTGAACCCCAAGCTGACCTGGCGTCACGAATTGAGGACGTTACCAGACGTTGAAAGATATTTCGGAACGTCATCTACATATAAGAACAGGAAGTTTTGTGCTGTTGTTGAAAACACAGTACTGAATAAAATTATTTCAGCTAGCTTTTTGCATGTTCCTAATGTCCTGCACGCGTAAATTCAGTGCACGAAACGCATTAATCATAAACTTGTGCAATTGGCCCGCTCGGTCCTGCACTAAAGGATTCACCGCTCATCATCCATGGCTGGTATGACTATTTATGTACGGCTTTTCTATTACGTTTCAAGAAAATTAAAAAGAGCGCAAAGGACGAGGACAAAGAAACACAGTAGACGGGACGCGCGCTCACTACCTATTAGGATAGCTTTCTATTGATGATAGTTCATACCGTTATGCTTAAGGGGGTTTTTATGACGAAAAAATGTCTCATCATGAGCACACGTATTTTAGGTAATGCCTTCTGCAATTAATAGTTCGATTTATGTACGCGATTATATTTCTAATGCCTGCGTGTGGGAGACCATCTGTCAGGAGAACAATGGCATGTTTTATAGCCTGGGATTTGTAAAAAAAAATTTCGCATCGACTCCCTCGTGCAATGATAATCATCATCAGTGCCATCATGTTGCATTAAAGCACTCTTCAGAACGGGTCACGGCGGCTTCTTTCTTTCTCCATATTTTGGGTGCAAGAAAACCGGATCAAGGGACCTCCAGAGGTGAACCACACCGAGCGGATTTTGGCTTACCTTGTGACCGCCTTCTCACCACTGGGGAACACGAAAGATGCTGCGTTTCGGCAAACCCGTTGTGAACGCTTGGGGATGGACTCCATGTTGATGCGGCTTTGCCGACACATATGAGATCTTTCCTGGCCAATCCCCCTGAGTGGGTATGAGTCATATCTTTTGGCACCACCACAACCACATATGAGATGCGCCGTCGTGCCTGCGTAACTGCCGGTGTGATCACGCCGCCCTTAGCCCCGTGAGACTGATCCAGTACTTAACGACGTTTGTGACACTGGCTGGGACCATAGAGGCCCTATAAGAAAGGTGTCGGATCGTCCGGAAGCAACTTACAGATGTGATCTGCAAGCTTGAACAATTTTTTTTGTGGGGAGAAACCACCAATGCATGAGTTAACCGATCTTCTGAAAACTCTGATTGAAAAAAAAAAACCTGAAATAACATGGTCATTCAGAACCTCGAATATGCAATGTTTGAAGCATTTGACTTTGAAGGCACGGTTATATTGGCAAGGGTTAAACTGTAAATGAAGATGACCAATGTCAGAAATAATCGACAAGCTGTCCTTACATCCATCAGAACTCGAACTAAAATAGACCCCACACCACGCCGAAACACAGAAGAGAATGTTACAGAAAATAAAAAAACTGCTAACGGAATTAATATCCTCGTGGCCGAACGACAGCAAGGCGACCAGTGAGACCAAAAAATAAACTCGCAAGACATATCGCCAATAGACAACAGCCGTCATGATTTCTGCACAGAAGACACGAAACGCCATCTGACGTACATAGACTGCTTAGGTGAAACAGAAGTAGTCGTGCCTGAAATGAAACATGGGGGTCCAGAAAATAATGCTGGCAAGTTGACCGCCGGGGATCGGACATCTAAAACAACGCACAATAACTGCTTTTTATGAGAATCATACGAAATAAAAGTAAACAGAAGACTGTTTTGCCCTATAATGGAACAGATTCACTACGCCACCGGCACCATAGCATGCGGATGGCCAGGATGAAGATGATGTACCGAGTTGTGAGCAGCTCAAAGCGAAAGAGAAGGCAAATTGCAATATAGTAACTTTGATACCAAAGGAGCCGTCCAGGTGCTTCAAGAAGATACGAAGAAGGCCAAGGTCTGAGAGGGACAAACAGACGGCCGGCTGGCGTGGAAACTTTCCACCCAGAAGAGACAATAAAAAAATTATGTTCGTGGACTCCTTTCCACAGCTTAGCGGCGACTCGCCAAATGAGAAGATCTACGCTTTGTCACACTAAGAAACACAGTTATTACCGGTGGAAGCAGAAGCGCCTGTGCACGACACTGCTTGCTGCTACGGGAATTAATGACGTTTGCGCGCCACCAGGATTGCTTATATGACATGGACTCTGAACACATAAACTTGTAACCATATTCGCGAGGGGGAGGATGTAGAAAAAGAAGACGACCCGACTCCCTCGTGCAATCATTATCATCATCAGTGCCATCATGTTCCAATAAAGCACTCTTCAGAACGGGTCACGGCGGCTTCTTTCTTTCTCCACAGCATTCTTTGCAAACCACAGCCGGCACAATGTAACAACCTCAATTTCAGCAAAAATGCAGATCTGGAGGAAGTTCCACTTTAATTAATGAGAAAGACATTGAAAATAAAAATAAAAGTTTACTGACGTTTCAGGGAGAGGACTCCTTTCTTCAGAGTACTCTGAAGAAAGGGAGTCCTCTCCCTGAAACGTCAGTAAACTTTTATTTTGTTTTCAATGTCTTTCTCGTGTGTCTCTGTCTCTACTAACCTTATTTTTATATAATATATATAATATATATATATATATATATATATTATATATATATATATATAGGGAGTAGTAGAACTTTGAAGATGGTAGAGAACACAAGAGAAGAAAAACTTCGAACAAGGTTAAAGCACGATTGTGGCCTACGTTTCAGCAAAGAGAACTTGCTTTGGAATTCAAGTTCTCTATATATATATATAATTATATATGTAAAATTTAATCAAACCTGTTCTCACAAAATGAAAAGATATGCATAATATACTTTTCACGCACAAACTGAAAAATTAAAAAGCCATACAAAGAACGTTCAAATTACTAAATACAAAGTGGTGAATATCCGGATGTATACGCACCCTCCATTTAAACACGAAGGCGAATTCCCCAGAGTTACAGCTTTAATGGTTATTTTACCGTAAATGGAGGATATTGGTGGGAGAAATTTTTAGGAACCCATTATTGGAAAATAGAAAAACAAAATTTATTCAAAATGATCGGAAATAATCAAAATATTCTTCTTATACATCTACACCCCCAAACGAAGAATAAAGAAAAAAACACTGCAAAAAAACGTTCACTACGATATAAATAATAGCTGACAAAGTGAAACAGTGTGACGTCCTGCATTTCCAATAAAGTGCTGATTTGGCGGAGGTTTAACCTGTAATCGTTGTAATAGCGTAAAGTAAGATATAGGTTCGGACAGAATTTTGAAAAACCAAAAATAAATTATATATATAAAAATTACCACAAATAATCCGACACAATCAAAATATGCCTATACATTTCACACCAAGGAATAACACAAAATTCCGACAAAGAACTTTGAAAATAGCGATTAAAAATACTTCCAAACGAACCAACTCTTTACCACTTCTTGCATCCAAAAAAAACATGCTTTAAGTACAAGCTAACGGAATAAATGGTACTGCTATAATGGTATATATTAATTCATTGGCGAAACGAAACAAAAATTATTCACACCCCCGTTTAACCACGATGATGGTTCAATGCGAAGGTTTCCTGTGATGGATTTTTTTCCTTGCGGAAGCCCACACTGCGAGCATATGCTACTCTGCAGGTACGCATCACCTTCCTGAAATACCCACAGCAACTCTCGAGTGTGTGCTCCGTAGGCCTAACGTTTGGGTTTAGGGTTTACGTCGCGAATCGGCACCTGCTGCTTGGAATTCGCTTCAACTATGTCGTAATGAAGCAATGGGATAGACGCCGGCTTCATAACGCAAGGAACCCCGGTTCGGCTCCGCCCACGAGAAGCGTTGTTATGTGTCACATCACCCACTATCGTTCATCATAATCGTTAGAGAAATTCGACTTTCCTGGAGGGCGTATTGGCGTACAACGGCATCAGTGCGGACGCCAAAGCTTCGCTTTGACAAAAAAATTGAAAGGTAATAAATACCACAACGTCTTTTGCTACTCACCGCCATATTTACTGCAAAAAACTAGCTCTAGAGAAGCGGCGTAACAATGCTACGCATTAGTCGACATTCCTCTTATCTCATCAGATTTTGTTATTGCTTTTTCTTACGTCAGAGAAAGGCGCAATCGATGACAAAAACGTTTTTTTTTTCGCAGCGCTACACAGGGTACACCAACATGCATACATGAAAACCACAAATTATGCTTTCCTACCATCGATGACTGGTGTGTCTTGAGCAAAAGAACATGCGTTTGGTTGACAGAACGTCGAACAAAACCTCATTTGGTTTTTCCTATCGGATAACTGACGCAACAAATATCAATAGTGTCAGCTGTCACACGGATGTTTGCGCGGGCATATGCTACAATATATTACCGCACACACAGCAGGCAACGAATGGTCCTACAAAGGCTAGTGTACTGCAATGTTTTATTGATTGCTAGAATTGTCAACTTAAACCTATAAAACTGAATGTTAAGCTAAGTATGCGCCATGCTATGCAACCGTTTATGATTGGGCGCAGCTTTTCATCGTGTCGGAAAAAGGGGGCTACAGTACAGAAAGCAAAAGGTGGAGCAGTTTCAACAAATAAAGAGTTATATCGACAAAACCTTTATTTACATCGAAGCCGTATATGGCTGTTCCGAGCCATCGATGTTCATTCCCGGGAAGCAACTTTACTGGGTACCGCTTCTACGCACTCTTTCTCCACCGCCAACGCTTCTTTCTCGAGTTTTGTACGTCTAGCAACGAACGATGCCTCTTTCACAAGCTTCGCAATCGCCTAACAACGGCGCATGCGCAGTTATCAGTAGCTGAACTTGTAGCTCGCTATGGGGCGTACGCGTGTCGTCCGCTCGGAGGAAAAAGAGCGCTGTATGAAGGAGCATCGGTGTGCAAAGACGCCCGAACTGGGACAAGAAAATAAAGCACTTTCCGCACAACATTAAGCCGCTGCCATGACCACCTAGAGTTACACCTCTTCGATTAGCTGCGAGTCCACCCCAAACGAAGAGCAACTTTCAGGCTTGGAACGCCGATGTCCGCCAAATATTCTTGTTTACAATTGAAGGGCTTTGAAATCGGCATTATTGCTCTGAAACTCGCAAGCAACAACACAAGGTTTTAGGTGGAAATGATCTTTTCGGTTTTCGTGCAACCATACTGATATTCTCTTGCACCGAATCTTGCCCATTCACTTGTTAAGTGAGAGTGTTTGTTAGTTTTTGACTAGCACATTCATGTCCCCCAACCCTCCAATCTTGTCGACGTTTGCAAAAAATGGGAGTTTTTAGCTATGAGAATTCCTGAAGCGATTATGTTTTCATTTGTTTATTCACGCATAAAAATAAAAAAGCCCAACAAGTATTTGGTGAGTAGGCGAGCTCCATATGTTTCACTTCAATGTTCGGGGTCCGTGCGACTTCCTCTTTTCCTGCGTTTGTCTCAATTCCCCAGCACAAATATAATAGTACGATCTACACCTGTATGCGGCGTATGTTAGCCTGCATGCGGCTTGTACAGCCAAGAATAGTTTCCTTAGAAGTACCGAATATACACGTTATTGAAACGAACTACTGCGGGTATACCGTATTGATGCAATGGCTTATCGGGGACGTTATGAGACGGGCAAAAGTGCTAAGCACTTTATTTAAAATATTTAGCGATCTAGTCAAAAGAACACCAAAATGAAAGGAGCAGAGGAGAAAGTCATGCTTTCTCATTGTCATTCGCGGAAACAGAGAACAGCATAAGCATTAAGCCAAATTCATTATTTTACAGTGGAATATTTGCTTCGGTGTGGAGTTCAGCGCGAATACCCCCGTAGGCGCAATGTTATCAATATCCTCGTTGCTGTTTCAATGGTGTTTTGTCTATGCTAGAGGCGCAAGGCTGTGACAACAGAAGATAATATAAACATTGCTCTGTGACATTGCGCTTCCACACTAAAAATAAGGCATGTAAACCAAAAATTCGAGCACTTGTCCCATTCCCTGAAACTCTGACAGGAGATAGAATAGGCGACGTGATGCGTATATTTGTTGGAACAGTTTTGCTGATAGGCTGGCGCGAAATACACAAGCAACATAAATTTGCCTCCTCGGCAGCAAGACGTGGTGACGTGACAGCGACGACGCAAAAGAGAATGGCAGAGGACGTGCCTTAGTCTGAACGTGACCGGCTACGGGCAACACTGAGAACTGACGGGAGTGAACAGAAGCCGATGCCTGTTTTCTTTAGACAACGTTCCGAATAAACAAACAGCGCCTTTGAGACTAGAGAGGCAATATAGCCGCACACTCCGCCACCTGTGTGAAAGTTTTCAATTGTGGATCCGTATTCCTTACCTAGAATGCCGCTTACCGTGAAACTTCCATCCTCTTCAGACGGAGCGTAATTTGAAGCAATGCAGCCGGCGAGACTACCTCGGGTACATTACCAACTATATCTGCCTGTCTCCTCATGCTGCAGCGGAATCAACAAAATTGGCAGGAGCGAAAGAAATTTCTCTTATGCATTTTAATTTCCCAATTGCAAGTTCTGTGGCAGTGTTTTGTGTGTATGAATGTGTAAATGGGGCAAAAAAGGTACGTTCACAAAAGAGAACAAATAATTTACCTTATTCCGCACTAAAATTGACGAGTTTGAGATTGCCATCAAACCCAATTGCGCTAAAGAAAGATGTTATTCTGACCATTCTCCTTTGGTTCCGGTTGTGTATATAACTCTTTGAAAGAAAATTGTTGCCTGACTGTTTTGTTGTTTCGAGATCGCGGCTGCAACTTGATAAGGACTGTCCGCATGTGCGACGTGGTAGGAATGGGTGGTGGCTTCAGAAAAAAATTGGGGAGGGGCGAACTTGAGAACTGAAAGCGACATTCGTCCAATGATATCGCAAAGGTGGACGTACCGTTAAGCGTATTGCACAACCTTAACGGTTTATGTCGCAAACCCGCTGCGGAAGGTTAAGCACACTGTAAAGAAGTTCGTTTCGCGCGTTAATGTTTTTCCGCCTCTTATAAAATCGGTAACCCTATAAATACCCATGTTGCACAATTGGTACATCTTTGAGATTCCTTTAAAACACCTTTTGTTACAAATTTTGACCTTATTTTAGCAATTAGGGGCAAAAATGTAAAAACGTATAACTGCCTAAACGACTTGTAGCACAAAGAAGGGTTTTTTACTTGACCGCTGTTTCCAGCTATTCGGGTGTGTTGTATATAGAAAGTGTGTAGCCATAAAACGTTGGTTCTTGGTAGCAGGCCACATTAATTTTGCATCTTATGGTCCTTTACGTTAAAAAAAGAAATCTGTAGTGACGTCACCGTGAGTTTCCGCAACTTTTTCTCATTCTTAATTATATGTCCTTGAAAACAAAGGTAGGAGGAAGCACCTAAAATGATAGATGTTTATCGCGATAGCACGTAAACGTGAAGCGCACAAACTTATCACGAAAACCACCGATGCAGGCGGAGATAAGACAATGCCAACACGTTGGCAATGTAGTAGATGTGTATAATTTTTTTTTGCAAATTCCGACAAATCACGTGAAACGCGATCCGATTAGGCCTTTTTATCGGTTTCGTGTTAAGTCACATTTAACAATGGTTAGCTTTAGTTTCATTGCAAGAATTGAAGTATTTGATTAACGTTAATACCCTTAGCACCCTCAAGAAACTATAAAGGCGGTATTATTGTGTACCACCACGACTGTTTCAAGTTCAAGGTACGTCGTTCACTGAGGTAAAGGTTTGTTGCACTAACGCAGAATACAAAGGTAATAGACAAAAAGGTGGGGCGCTTTTGTGCCTGACGTCTTGCGCCATTAAAAGACACAAGCAAAAAAACTAAAGCGTTTTTAAAGAGAAAGATGATTAAAGGACTAAGCATTCTCACATGCCACCTCAGTCAAAGTGGAAGTCCAAAATGCAGAATGCGTTGACCATTTCGGAAGGCCGTATCCGGATAGACATCGTCTTTATAACGCGAGGGATCCATGCTCGATTCCGACCACAGGAGACGTTGTATTTCTTGTGGAGCATCATCCTCATCATCAGCCTATCTACGCTCACTGCAAAGCAAAGGCCTCTCCCATTATTCTCCAATTACCTCGGTCCTGTGCCAACTGTGACCAATTTATCCCCGCAAACTTCTTGATCTCATCTGCCCATCTAACTTTCTGCCGCCCCCTGCAACGCTTGCCTTCTCTAGGGATCCACTCTGTTACCCTTAATGACCAGCGGTTATCTTGCCTTCGCACTACATGCCCTGCCCACGTCCATTTATTTTTCTTAATCTCTACTAATATGTCCTTAACATGTGTTTGTTCCCTGACCCACTCCGCTCTCTTCTAGTCGCCTAATGGACAAGAAGCACTTGTAGAGCACGTTGTGTAAATTTGACTTTTTGGTAGTGCGTTTTGCGCGACGAACGGCGCCATGACTGCGGGGTAGAAAAGTTTGCTTAGAAAGTTTTATTTACCTAAAACTCGACACCACAAGTCTTATTAGGCAATTTGTGAACGCAGCGTTCGTTTTTCTCCCTTTTACTGGACTAACGCAACGTAGTGCTCTTTTGAGAAACGAGAATTAGTTGGTCTGCAGTCGTTATATTGAGTCCTGGAATTTCGGTACAGCAGACAATGTGGTAGTATCTGCGCATAAGTGTCTGCGTCGCGATGTACTGCCACGCGGTTTATACAGCTGTATAACTTTCGTGCTCTCTATTGGGTCACGCGTGAGGGAGGCTCAAAATCTCATTTTAAGAATGCTGGTTTAGGGATTAGGATTTTTAAAGATACGTTAAAAATTGTTTTTGTTTTGTGGCCTGCTACGTCACTAGCAGTATTGGCGAATGTTAGGTAGTCCGCGCCTTTCTGAACAAGGCGTGGAAGCCATTTTTTTGTGTTGTAGTTCCTTGGGACATTGAAAGAACCTCAAGGCCTAATTTGTGTTTTACGAGATTGCTTGAAAGCCACAGAACTATCTTTGTAAATCCGGACAATGAAACTGTGATCTTCCAGTATTACGAATACTGACATTGCACGAAGAGCACGTACCGGGACGAGATTCCAGAACAGGCTAGAAAATTTTTCTCCCTGCTCCACAGCGGCCAAGTCGCCGAAGGCGACGGATGCTCTTTGCGTCCTACCCGGCGGGTTTGCAAAATGAGATAAAAAACACGTTCACCCTCCCAAGTCTTTATTAATATAGCGGGAGCCACGACCGTTCGGCATGTCAGCGCCGTATCATGATGTTCAGCCGCGAAATAGGGTAGAGTACACGCTCCCGCATAGGACTGGCTTGTGTATGAGTGTCGTCTGCTACGCTGTTTGCTTACGAGTGGTACACCCCCTGCTGGAGCATCTGAATGACTTTTTTCACGAGAAGCCGCGGTTATTGAAGCGCATGGGCATATCAAAGGGGCGTTAATTTTTGTTCGGATCACGTGTCCCACACAGCGTGAGGAATGCCACTGGAAAGATAAATAAAAGTAGGACAGGACGGGTTTTTTTTTGGCCGGAATGGCCGAAGACCTCTGCGCGATATCATGTTATAAGTAGCAAATCAGATAAATAATAAAACCCTGTGCCCCATACTGCTTAGCTCCCTTTGGCAGTAGCGAAACGGCCTTGCAAGATAAGAAACACAGGGGGTGTTTTGCCCTGAGGAGAACAGCGGAGCAGACGACGCTCAATACAGCAGATAGTTCTATGCGGGTGCACGTACTCTCGCGTATTTTTCCGGTGAACACCATGATAAGGCGTTGACATGCCGATCGGTCGTCGCTCCCGCTTTATTATTACAAATTTGGGAGGCTCTACTTCCCCAATGACGGAGTGTGGTTATTTATTTTGAGGGAATGTAAAAGAATGGCCATTGTTTTTTTTTCAATAACGTAACTTGCGAGAGTTCTAAAGGACGCAACGTTAACTGGAAGCGGAGAGGCGCACCTTTATTCCTTATTTAGCTTCATGCAAAATATTTTTCTCCCTCAAACGGGGCCCGTTGAGAAATCTTGGCGACGGTATTGGCGACACCGCGGACCCCAACAAAAGCTGTGACCTACCGTGGTGATGTGTTTAAACGTAAAGGGTAAGAAACCACAAACGGTGGCCGTCGGTGGGCGCCCTGTCTGTTTACCAGGCAGGGAGCTCCGGGACCTCTCTCGTTATCAGGGTAACCCGAGCGAAGAAAGTACCCCCGTCCCCTGCTTCTAAACTATGCTATATGGTATTGTCTAACCCCCTCCCCCCCCCCCCCCGACCGGATAATTACTCTCGATTTCTTCTCATTTAATCCCCATCCAGCCCACCCTGTTGTATCGCAGTCAGTCTTCTTGATCGCAAAATATCTTGAAACCTTTTTAGGAAAATCGTATAAGGCTAAAAAACAAAGGACTGGTGAAGTCCTCATCGACGTACATGACAAGCAGCAGCCCACAAAGCTTCTAGCTCAAAGTAAACTGGCGGATCTGAACTTAAGGTTCACACCCCATCGGAGCCTCAACAGCTCGCAGCGTGCGATATCCGAGCCAGATGTGCTGAACGAAACGGATGCGGATCTCCTCGCGGGCTTCAAGGATCAGGGCGTCACTGCCGTGAGACGCATCACCATCCGCAAAGTGGGCAAATAGATTCCCACCAAGCACATCATCTTGACGTTTGACCGAACGATTCTTCGACAACATATAAATGCAGCCTTTATCCGGGGCTCCATCCGTCCTTACAACCCAAACCCATGGCGCCGTTTTAAGTGCCAGGGGGTCGGGCACGGTACAAACTCTTGACGTGGCCGAACAACCTGTATAAAATGCGCGGCACAAGATCATACGAGCGACAACTGTCCATCCGACACCCTCAGTTGTGTGAACTGCCATGAACTGGATGTGGTGTACTCCCGCAAATGGGAAAAATTTACACTCAAGAAAAAGATAATCAACAACAAAGTAACTGAGATTATCTCCTTCACAGAGGCGCGAAAGAGGTTCGCCTCTTTCCCTCTGGGGAAATATACCAACGCAGCCCACCGGAAGGCGGAGCGGCGTCTGGTTTCCACAAGGACCCATTTCGGTGAGTCTGACCTGGTCCCATCCCAGCCACCCGCTGGGTTGCCGCAGGCAGCCCAACCCGTCACCACACCGCCTGCTAAGGCAGCGGGGGTTGTGCTGCCAACCGCTTTCGTCGAAAAGGATGCTGTTCCCGCCTCGGCCTGCTCGTCCTCATGTGAGTTGGAGGGTGCGGAGGGGATAGACACCAGGGGCCCCGCATCGGCTCCCACTGCCACCGCACCGCCCGTGCCACCTCTGGCACCCCCGCCGCCCTCAGCGGTGGTGGGTGACACGAAGGGCCCCCGAAGGGGGTCCAAGTCCGGAAGGCCCGGCCGTCGGGCACCCGTCTGACATCTGAAGAGGTCGGGTCGCGTCGCTCCTGCCTGCAACGCAGCGCAAGGAGTGGCCCCCGACATCCAAGCCAACAGACAGGCCCAAAAAGCCCCTACGAACCCTACAAGCCCTACAATCCTTCAACAAGAGTACAAGCCGCGAAAGCAACACATAAACACACACACTCCAGTCATTCCTAAATGTAAACATTGGGAACATAAAACATCATCGAATCGAACTTCAGCGGCCTCCTTAAACATCTTGACGATGTGTATGAGATGCTGCATGCCAATCAGCCAAGTATCATGTGTCTCCGAGAAACTCACCTCAATTCGAAACAAACAAATTCCTAAATAATACATGGTATTCAGAAAAGACAGGGTTGGCTGCACAAATTCTTAGGGCGGTGTGGCTATATTCACCAGGAAATCCTTAGCATGCCACCCTCTAACTTCGAACACTTTGCTTGAGGCTGTTAGTAATCCTTACGAAAAATTACACCATCTTCCCGTGGGGAACCCTGATGAGGATGCGAAGCATCATGGGGGTTCTGTGTGGTTCCATTGTGCTGGCATTATGTTGAGTAATCTGGTGTTTAGTAGCGCCAGAGAGAATTCCGCGTGCGGGTCCACATTGGTGACAAAGGCACACAAGTACTGTTGTGTTACAGTGAGTAGGCGGTGGTTCTCGATGCGCCAAATCTCGTCCATCGTGTTCTTGTCGATGTTGTCGTCTCTGTGGTAGAATCGGTAGTCTCCACCTGCGTTGGTGAGGTAAAGGTTGTTGACGTTGGTGCACCAGCTGAGAGCAACGTACACGCCCTCCTGTTCGCAGCTTTGTCTTCTTCACGTTCTTCTTCTTCAGCGGTTCCCCTACGGGAAGATAACGACGGTGGTTGAACGCGAAGCTATCTTGTGATGAATTCTTTGGTTGGCCAATCCCTTGTGGCATCCTGCCACAATCATAATCAGAAGCGCTGCGGACGGGGCATGGTCGCGGGACATCCCCCCGAGCAAAAGATGCTTCGCATCTAAACTTCTTCTTCAGCGGTTTCCCTGTGGGAAGATGACGACGGTGGTTGAACGCGAAGCTATCTCGTGATGGATTCTTGGGTTGGCCAATCCCTAGGGGCATCCTGCCACAAGCATCATCAGAGGCGCTGCGGACGCGGAATGGATGCGGGGAATCCCCCCGAGCAAAATATGCCTCTCATCTAAAATATTTAAGTAGGTTGATAATACTATGATTCATTTACATCCCTCCTGATTTTGCACTTCTGAGCTCTGATTTCGAGGCAATGGTTGACCAGCTATCCGAACTATATATTCTCACAGGCGACCATAATGCGCCCAAGTCTCCTTGGTGCTCCTCCAGAACGGATGCCCGAGGTTGCCTGATAGAGAAGTTGCCAATATCGTATGGAGCATGCCTTTTCTACAAAGAACAGCCTTCGTATCATAACATAGGACAAAAAAACATACTCCCATCTTGATTTGGCTATTGGTTTTGCAGTTCCCTTTCCATGTCTTGGGTGGGTTGTGGGCACAGACCCACAGGGTAGTGACCACTTGTCCACTTTACTAACGTCTATAGATAAAGGCGCAAGCCGTTTCTATTCCCACAACAGGTTTAAAGAATCAAAAGTAAACTGGAGTACATTAACAGAAACATCTAAACTCCACCACACATCCATAAAACACCTACACGTAGAGGAAGCAGCCCAACTCATCACGGCGCACATCCTCGACGCCACCGAAAAGTCTATTCCCCCACGACTCTGGTGCACCGTGCAACCCAAGGAGGACGTGGTGGGATGAGGACTGTAGGCAGACACGAGAGGCCCTGAACAAGGCGTGGGGTATCCTCCGTCGGTACCCACGTCGGATAATCTCATTTCTTTTAAACGGGCAAAGGCTTTTGGGAAGCGGGTGCGTCGTGAAGCGAAAAGGGAGCGTTGGCGCACCTTCCTTACTTCCGTCAACTCATAGACAGTACGCACACAGTCTGGACACTAATACGAAAACTCAAAGGAAAACAAACACACTGCTTGCCCCTTGTAAGTACTACAGGGGACACACTCGTAGAGATGGCTTACACACTCGCACAACACTTCCAACACGTGTCCAGCTCCGCGCACTACACTAACACTCTCATGCAATACAAGACATCTGCAGAGAAAAAGTCCGCACATGACAAAGACTTATTAAGAGCTTATTACAACTCTGAATGCCCACTCTATGAGATGAGGGCTGCCTTGACCACGTGTAAATCTTCAGCTCCAGGCGCAGATAACCTTACATACACCATGATACAACACCTACACCCAGACACTCTTCAGACACTCCTACACCTATACAACAAAATATGGCTTTCGGGGCAGCTTCCAAGGTCTTGGAAGAAGGCCATTGTAGTGGCTTTCCTGAAGGAAGATAGCCACCTATTCTCAGCCTGCTGGCTATCAACCGATCGCCCTCACAAGCTGCCTGTGCACGCTTTTCGAGAAGATGATAAACAGGAGACTCGTGTACTTCTTAGAGTACAATGGTCTTCTCGAGAGGTGCCAGGGAAGCTTCAGGGCGGGGCTATCCCCCAATCATCAGTTGGTTGCATTGGAGTCCTACATTAAAGATGCCTACGTACAAGGCCAATATTGCATGACAGTATTTTTTTATATTGAAAAATCATACGATACCTCATAGCGCTGCGGCATTATTAGAGACCTCAAATTGTTTGGTATATCAGATAACATGCATAACACTCTTTCCAGTTACTTGTCGGAACGAACATTTCGTGTTCAAGTTGGTTCGGCACTTTCAAACGCTTCACGTGCAGGAAAATGGCGTGCCTGAAGGTGGCGTTTTGACCTGCACCTTCTTTATAGTAAAGATGAACTCTCTCCGAAAGGCACACCCGCCAACCACCTCCTGCTTGATGTATGTAGATGACGTTCAGATATCGTTTAAATTATGTAACATGTCCATATGTGAATTTCATGTCCAGCTTGGGGTTAACAAACTTGCTCGCTCTGCACACGAAAATGGGTTTAAACTTAATTCTTCTAAAAGTACCAGCGTCGTATTTTCAAAGAGGCGCGGCATGCAAGCAGACCCTAACATTAAGCTCCATTGTGACTCGGTTCCCATAAAAATGGAACGCAAGTTTTTAGGTGTAGTCTTAGATAAAAAACTCCAATTCATTCCACGCATAAAAACTCAAGCATAAATGCCTCAAAACGATAAACATTCTAAAGGTCCTCTCACACCAATCTTATGGGCCCGATAATAAACGCCTCTTGCGTGTTTTGACCAGTTTAATGGGATCTCATTTGGAATATGGGAGCGTTGTGTATGGGTGAGCCAAAAAACACCGACCTGAAATGCTCAACCCAGTGCTTTACTTGGGGCTTCGCCTCTCTTGAGGCGCATTCCGTACTAGACCTGTCCTGAGGCTTTACGCAGAGTGTGACAAAAAGTGCTTATCAGAGCAGCGAACCAATGTTGACTTGCTATACGCCTTTAAAATTTCACTAATGGACAAGCATCCTTTTAAACATGTTTTTAATGATACATCCACATCCCAGATCTTTCAATCACCCAACCATTTCTGCACCTCTCTCACTCAGAGTCAAAGAGCAGGTGTCTGAAGTGACTGTCTCCTTTTTAGATACCTCTAAAACGTCCTGTAGCACGCTTTTACCCCCATGGAAAGTACGACCCGTGCTATGCGACTTGTCATTCGTAAAAAGTGAGAAAAATTGAGTTCCAAGAAGCGCGATTTTGCAGCACTTCTTTTTTTACAACTTAACTATCACTGCGCAGACTTTTACAGTGATGCGTCCAAAACATCGTCCACCATGTCTTATGCTGCGCACGGTCCCAATTTTACTGAAATTAGAACTATGAATATAAACCCCAGTATATTTACGGCGAAGGCATATGCTATTTTTCTGGTTACAAGTCATATATTTGAACATAATGTCCCTAAGTCTGTAATTTATACAGACTTGGTGAGTTTGGTGGAAGCATTGTGATCCACAAAGTCATCCAAAAACTATGTCATCAATCTCGTCCTAAACACCATTATCTCTGCATATGCCTGAAATCATGAACTGACGGTGTGTGGGGTCCCTGGCCACTCTGGGATTGCCGGTAATGAGATCGCAGATCAGATGGCCGCTGCTGCAGTACTTTCAAATAGGCTGCACATACCAACTTTAACCTGCACTG
The DNA here is from genome assembly GCA_013339765.2 of Haemaphysalis longicornis. Lineage (NCBI taxonomy): Eukaryota > Metazoa > Arthropoda > Arachnida > Ixodida > Ixodidae > Haemaphysalis > Haemaphysalis longicornis. The sequence goes on from CM023456.1 coordinate 59,077,170, forward strand.
ACCTCAAGCCTCACAACAGAAAGCACCTTCGCAATACATGGCAAGCACACTGGAATACCAAGACAGGCAACAAGTTACACCTCATAAAACCAAACTTGGGACCATACACTACGAACACACGAAACAGACACTCTGAAGTCACCCTGGCCAGTTTACGGATAGGCCACACACATGCGGCGCACTCACACCTGCTTACTGGGTCTCCAAGACTCGTGTGTAGCACGTGTAGGGAGGGCTTTTCGGTAGTCCACATCCTATTCACATGAAAGGCACTCGACACAACAGGACACACACACTTCAGAGAACTATACAGATAACACATTCCGCTTCACCAATTGTTGTTTTTGGGTGACAATACCATGGTTTCTGTGAAACGCATTTTTATATATTTGTCTGATGTAAAGCTTTTAATCCTCATTTCCTGTCATGCGTAATCAAAACTGGCCCTATACACCAGCCATCCCCATTTCCTTTACTTGATTTTACTGTTATTCTGGCTTACACAAGTTATTAGCGATTATTTTCTGTAATCTACTTTTGTTTGGCGCTCTTTGCCCCAGCTGCCCTTGCGCCAGAAAAATCCAAGCACCATCATAAAAAATATTTTCTTACCCCACTCATTAGTCGCGCCTTGAAGCTGCCTTTTTTCTCGCCAAACTTGACAAATTCTGCGTGCGACCCAAGCTTTGTACCCTATTAGGTAAATGTATGGCCATTCTCATCTTTGTTTCTTTTGTATTTGTAGCCTCATCTGCATAGGCTCCAGGTAAAAAAAAACACATGTCTGGAACCTTATGTGCGGATAGAGATGTAAATTAAGTAAGAGCAAAAAGAGAAATACTTAGCAATGACTACTCGCTGTGTTTATAATAGGAGAATATTCTTTCTGCACGTCTGCCCTCTGGAATCTCTATAATAGGCGTGTGCGAGAAATGAAAGATGTCACATAGCGGGATTGTAGAAAATCAGGAGGGATGTTAACTAACCTTCTTCTTTCAGACTGCAGAGTAATTGTTAGATGATTTTGGCTGAACAAGAACTGGTTTAGGCTGCTTTTGTGGAGGAGCCGGGGGGAAGTGTGCATACTTAAAAGCTGCTCATTAAAGAGGTGAAAGACACCGCAAGTCGAGACAAGGAGCAATATAGACAGCGTCCAATTTCGAGGCTCATTTGTTTTCAAGGCGGTCCGCACTCCACAATGCTCTGAAGCGGCCCTGGGAGACCCTGAGACAGATTATTAATCGGCAAAGGGTCTTAAATGAGGAGCCGGGCCAGTAATGAGCACTGTAGTGAAGTAGGACTTTTTAACACCCGAACGGTGCTTATTTCTAGACTGTATGGGGAAGCAGCAAAGTGTTATCCTGTATGAAGATGTGGAATCGCGAAACCATGGGATCAGAATTTTCTGAAAAATACATTGTCGTTTTAGGAGACAATAGCGTAGTAGGCGTTTCTTTTCGGGAATGAGAATAGCGTCCTAAAAAGGCAGAAAAGGAAAACCTTTGAGCATAATAATCGTGATACACATGTTATACAGATTTGGAGATCTTCTAATACTACAACCAGTACCACATAACCACGGTGCGATTTATGAGCGCGAAAGTATCACGGTTTTCGAAAGGTAATAAATATTTTTGCAGGTAAAATTGTGCGCACACCTGCTACTTTTAAAAACAAAATATGAATAAGTACGTCGTACTGACTACAACGTGAGCATCAACCACATAAGCTGTTTCTCTGTGTGCATGCATATGTTTATTTTTCGTGCACTGCCAGTGCAGATGAAGTTTTATATAAATGTTCACAGTGGTATAGTTGCCTGTGCGCCGCTTATAGCCGGTGACGACAATTCAGGTGAGATGGTTAAGGCTGACGCAATCTTGAGTTTGTACCTAAATTAAAAGAAAGACGAAATTCCCAAAAGTGTTTACTGGATAAAAAATGTTTGCGTTTCTGTGGGAAGCTAATGACTCCATTGCCATCCTATGTGCACACGGCTACTTTAGGGAGCCGTACACAGCATGCAACATGCGGAATTTTTGGCTTAGTGGTTAGCTCTTTTTTTGGTGATTTATTGCTTGATGATTTTGCAAGAGCCACTTTAGGTAAAAATATTTCGGACGCAAATCAGTTCATAAATGTTTTTTGTAAAAGCTTTACGTTTTTTGCGTGTTTCCGAAAAAAAAAACTATTTCCCGTGCATAGCGAATTTAGGAAGCTTACTTTAAAGCATCTAAGATTATTAAATTTTATGTGAATAGACCACAGAGTTAGTAAGTCGACATTACATTCAGAAAGCACTCTCGAAATTTAGATACTAGCTTAGTTCCGTCGTTAAACTATTGATATGCCACCAATTCTTACTTCCAGTGCTGTGATATGGTCAAACAAATGGGGTAATAGCACTCTGATTGAAAACGCGGTCTGTTGACGGCGATATTCTTAATTGGCTAATAGAAGAAACTCCTAAGCACTGAAAATCAGGTTTTCCCAAATGAAGAAAATACCTTTTCTGCGAGGAGGTTCACCTAAACAAAGCAAAAAAGTCTGTGTGGAAGGGCCGATATTGCAGAGAAGTCATATTCCTTGGCCACCATTGCCAAAACTCAGAGTCGTGCGATAGCGAGAAGCAAAACCATCGGTGAAAATATGAAAGAAAAGAATTTGTTCACAGGTTTCGAAGTAAATATTAGCTTTGGACCTCGCAAGGCAGGGTCTGTTCAAAGCTCAAGCACAACCTTGTCATCCTGCAGCGCCCATTAATCAGCCGATGATGATGCTAGGGACGATCATTGTCCGGTAAGAAGCCGAGGTTGGTGGAGGAAAGAAGTGAATGGTGAACTCTTTGTGAACAATATTTGAGTTGAAAACGTCAAACGGCGGCCCCGCGCAGAGCAAGATGGTGTAGTTTTGCAACTAAAATGGTCCACATGCGAAATGCTTTCACAAACCGATTCTCTTGGGCTACTGTGTGTAGCGCCACATGACCGAAATTTATTGAATCCCCAACTGACTACAAGCGCTAACTTTACACGGGAATTGCATTGCCAATAGCATAAAGAAAAGTGTTTATGGTTTTAGTCAAGGGTACAGCAGCAGACCTAAAATCATGACTTAGGGCATGTCGAAGGGAACATGACCTGATGATGGCGGTAATGGAAGTGCCAACCTTAACAGCAATGGAGCAGCCATTGCTTAGTGCTAACATGTAGCCTGCCATCCGGCTACTGAATCCCAGCTACAATGCTCCCTGCCATGAATTGGCTTTTCGGTATTGTCGGCCTCCAGCGCCTGGCAAGTTGCCATTAGGCGTACCGTATTGCCGCACATCAGTTAAATATAAAGCACAGTGGATTACTATCGCGTCTATCGTTTTTGTTTCATCGCGTTATTGAGAAGTAAAAGCCATTTAGTTCTACCTTTCCATAAATAAGCCATTTTAAGTCATGGGAGCTTTTTATAAAGTCCATGGCGTACTCTCAGATTAAATCTCCGAAACCATGCTTGTGACCTGAGCCTTTTTGAAAAGTTTCTTAACTGTGAACGATATTGCAATGGCCGGACCGTTCACGTTTTAACTTTCCAGAAGTCTTTACTTTTGAAGTTGTGCATTACATCATGCCTCAAAGGTTTAGATTGACCATCCGTGAACGTCGTTTAAATAAACCATAAGCGAAAAAAAATTAATACGGTCTTCAAACACACATTTTAACCTTGACTACGCCAAGATAAAGAAATGCCAATGTGCGTTCTGTAATGCATTTGGCATTATTTATTTTTTGTAAAAAAACGGATGCAGTGAATTTGCACTTCTACCCCTTCGTTTCTGGAATTGTGTTAGTACGTACAGGCGTATGAATACACGCGGCTATTCGAAACATACTGGAGCCTAATCCGTTTGTCTTAGAAAGGTAGAATTGTTCTAGGTGAAAAATATATTTACGATCTTTTTGTAGTTCACCGGATTAGCAAGTGCACCTTTCAAAAGCAAAATCTCTTTACGTTCACTGGTTTAAACGACTTCTGTTTGTTTTATGGCTTAATAATAAATTCACAAGCATAGATAAGGCGACTGTTGCGTAAAACCTTTGTTCACGTCAAATGAGTCACAGAATCACCCAGAGCTATTTGTAAAGGACTTGTTGCGACTTCTATCTTTTACGGTTTGCACTGTTGAAAGCATTGCTAACTGAGTAAAAGGCACTAGTTTACTTCCATACAGTTCAGCGCGAACGCAATTGCAGGGCTTGACATGATTTGCTCTTCCCTTTCCAAATATTCTTGTTGTGCTCCGTTGAAAAAATGTAATATAAAGACACCGAATTCAAGTAGTTGCTTTTTTTTATCTTAAAATTGTGACCTGCCGCGATATCTCCAGAAAATAAAGTGAGCAAGTCAAGTTTATCCTTGGAGATCTATAAATGAAGCTTTTTTTTTGGTGGTGTTGGTTTCACTTATCAGATAATCTCTCTCTGAACATAGTCCTTTCAAGCATCAGGCATTATTGATAATTGTCGACTTTGCTTTCATTTTGTTCATGATAACTAAGCCATTTCCCGCGCTATATTCACTCATTATTTCTGGAGGACTGTATGATATGAACCTAAATAAAAGTGAGCTCATTTGAAGTTATTTTGGTCTTAGAGTTCACGAGTCACCTTTTACGTGTGTTTTTTTCACAAAAAAAGCAGAAAAAAACGTATAATAATAGAACACTACCGATGGAGACCAAGTGATTATTTTGGTGCCATACAAGCACAGAAAAACAAAAGAAATAGGTTCACAATCCGACCCGTAGCCGACGAAGAGCAAATTGGAAAAGTACAGCGACTGCAGGAAACCCTACCGAAGGCAGTCTTTGTGTTGTACGAGAAAAATAACCTAATATTTGGGGGAAAAGAAAGATCCTGTTGGATAGAGAGAATGTTGTTGTTTCTGTTGTTGGTCTTATTGTTATAGTTGTCCGACCAAGAAAATAGCCTCTGTGGTAAAAATGAGTACAAAACTGGCCGCATGTTTGCTTCCGTTGCTGCAAATATCATCAAAAGACAATGCTCTACTGCCGCTCCTCCCACGTGATTGACTCTCTTCCGTCCCCACCCTCCTATGACGCTCTTCCGCATCCGGCCCGCTCTTACCGCAATACAAACTGTGGAGGTTTGCTCTGCCCAGTCAACTTTAAAACGTCGCGTTACTGGTCGACTCAATATTTAGGCAAACACACGCAAGCTAGTTGCCGCCGTAAATATAAATTTGTTATTGCTTTCTGTCTGGCGTATGACCACTTTTGCAATTGGCCGGGAATTGAAGTTTCTAGGGGCTAATGAGCCGGCTTCACAAAATTTCCAATCATTCGACTCGGCGGTCATAACGGTGGCGAATCCATAGCCGCTGGAGGCTGTTATTTGTACTCGGATTTTTTTCTGTGTGATTACCGGTGGATGCGGGCGCGGTCTCTGACACTTCACATGAATTAATCACTACCAGTGAGTATGTACTGGCCTTAAGTGATACATCAATTATTCTAAGCATCTTCTAAGTCTGCTCTTACTGAAACAATAGGCTGTATTCGATCGAAATGAAAAAAAAAATAAAATTAGACACATCTACTGGGATGTTTTGTACAGGCTAGCGCCCGAAGCACTCCTATGTTTTTTTTTTTTTACTTTGTGGTAAAATGTTTTTTGTTTGCTACATTTTTAGACGCCCGTTTGTTCAAAGTTTTTTGCCGCCGAACACTTCATTTGCTGAATGTCTCATGGGAGGTGGGAAAGTAAGCGCGAAATATAAAACACGTACAGAAAAAAAGGACGACACCGGCGCTTACTAACAACTGAAAGCTGATCATTGAAATTCAGCGCGGCAAAAACACAGCACAAAAAAGGAATGAGAAGTAGACAGCACAGCGCTGTCCTGTCTACTTCTCATTCCTTTTTTGTGCTGTGTTTCTTCCGCGCTGATTTTCAATGATCAACGTTCACGAACTCGCACAAATAACAGTCCTCTTTAACAACTAAAAGGTTTATTATCACCGAAAACACACATGTTTACATCCTCAGGGCCCACATAACAAACGTGTCATCGCTGAACATGCGCACGTGTGGGTAAGACAAAAAAACTGGGCTAACACCCGGTTTTACCCTCTTTGCTGAAGATCTGTTACTTCCTTCGCAGAAATACTGAGAGAGGGATGGCTAACACAGCCCGATCCCCTAATTCGTATGTGGAATGCTTTGCCCAGTTCTCTTGTTGTGCGATCACGGTGCTTGAAAAGCGCTTCTGTGTCGTAAAAGCTCGGTTCACAGCCACATTTCGAACAATGCGAGGCCAAACCGTGCAGGGGTTTCCCTACAAAGAACAGTGATGCTCCCTAAGGCCAACATTATTGCAGCAACCAGATATATGTGCGTTTTCTGTGATAATAAACCTTTCAGTTGTTAGTAAGCGCCGGTGCCTCCTTCTTTCTTGTCCTTGTTTTATAGTTGGGGCTTAATTTTCAACAATGTATGTTCACCATCTAGCTCGACTCTGAATTTTACTTCTGTATCAAGGGTACCACATCCCATCGCAAAGCCAGTAATCTTAATGGGCACAGCCTAAGTTAGTTGTTCCTAAAAAAAGAGAATTGAATGTGGCTTCACAGGCAAGCTTGAGATAAAACACCTAATGCCGGGCTGTTTGTTGCCCCATAGTCCCCATGCTCCACGAAACAAATGTATCGCTCTACAGGACAGTATATCTCGCAATCCTCGAGCTTGCTTCGCTTATTCAGTAGCATCTTATTTATACGAGGGGACTTTCAAGCTTGACGTCACCTGTTTGTCCCCACATTCACTTGCAGGCGAACTCTGAAAGTACTTCGTCTAACACTCGAAGAGAGCGTAGATTACTCTTGAAGGTTTCAGAGGACAAAGCTATAAATGTACTCCACTGCGGAACACCAGTTGTATTACTATTTTTATCCTTAGTCGCTTCGGTGCATATCCGAGTAAAAGAAGGTAAGGAGCACACTGCTCAATAAAAGCTCAAAACGATGTACCCAACGCAGTGCTTTCTCTACGAGAAAACAATTGTAGCCCTGAAGGATTCATTGCCCTCGCTCTAAGAGCCGCAGCTGCCGGAGAAGTTACGAGGGGATATTTGACCAGTCCTTGCGACTATGTTTTCTCGGTTGGCGGTGTTTTTTGTCAACATAAATGAGATGAGAAAAAATGTGTAGCCGAGGATATTTAATATTAGCATGCGAGTATTCCTTTGTAAGTAAACAAGACGCTTTGCATCTATGTGTTCAGTTTGGCTGATTTATGAACAGCGTTAATGTCGTTCTTTAGCATGTGCTCTTGAAATTGCTGCTATTGATTCAGCTAACAAGGGGAATTATTGGTAAAGAATCAGCCAAAAGCAAAAATGTAAACCAACCATCACCTGTCGCTAGAAAGCATGTCGAACAATATGTCTGAACCATCCATATCTTTGTATAAAATTAAGTAAGAATTTTTATGCCGTTATATTAGGTGATAAAAAGGGCGACATGTGCTCGCATGTGCTGGTGTGGGTATATTCGCGTGTTCAGTTTTTATTACACTAGTTGTGACATGGCACTTCCCTGTCTTTTTTCCCTGTCCCGTCCGTATGCGCAGTTTTATGTATAATCCCCCATAACTTCGAGCACCTTACCGCAAGGCGGACGCGTTGAGACGGAGCTGGGCGAATTGTAAAACTTTCGTCAGGAAGTCCACCAGACGAAAAGCCAATAATGGAGTATAAGCGATAAATAGAGAACCAAGAAGGAGACACGATGGAGTCAAACCCCCAGTATGTCACCATAGAAATATTATATGCCAGCCTCTGTGATGTTACAGCCCGGAACTGCGCCAACTCCAAATCATGGCCTCCCAACTTAATCAGCTTTTGGCGAAGGTACAGAATACTCAATATGGAGTGGAGAGTCTCGAATTCCAGACTACGTCCGTCCCAGGCCGTCTCGTACGCAGATAGAAGCCGTATCATTCCGCGTCCCCATCCATCATAATGACCATTAGTCGCCACTGAAATGCATGCTGGTCTCACTGCATTTGGAGGTGGAATTGTAGGGAATTAAAAAGTAAGAAAGGCGACCTTCAACAGCATATTGCTTATCAACAAGCACCCCCAGACATAATAGAGATTCCAGAATCAGCGGTTGTGCCCTACTCCCGTGCTACTACACACAGACAACCCAAAAAAGCGGAGACGTTTGTACTTTGATTAAGAAAACGATTACAGCCACACACCACCAGCTACCTACTAACCACCATACGGAGTGGAGTGTAGGGGGCGTGCACGACCATATGTAGGTTTTATGGCGTCACTGATGGCATGTCCGTTGTGCTGGCGGGAGGTTAACACGTGTACATCCACCACCCAAATGCGAACTTCCCGGCGTCCTCAGAGGTCGTGCAGATTGTGTTTATTTGTTACACAGAAAGTAAGACGCCTACGACGTGGGAGGAAAACAGACAGCTCCATATTTTTCCAGTATAACTAATCTCGCATCCTTCATAGTTTCATTGGGCTAAGTTCTAATTGCGCGATCGCAAGTTACAAACTATCGTGTTTTGTTTCGAGCATTTGGTGTACGGCGTCCAGTTTCGCAGGTAATTTTTCTTCACGGAGTGGGAATGCACTGATTTTTTGGGGTTTCTTTCGTTATAACCTGCCAGTCCTCTCCAACTTGCGCATTTCGTGTCTAAGGACACTGTAAGGCATGCGAGCATGATTCCTACGAGTATTCCTGGATCTTTCGCGAAGTACTAAACATCGGCGTACGACTGCCGAGGCACGTAAGAATCTGCTGGATGCACTCCATTCGTGCGAACCGTTTGTTGTCTACCTCCGATATCTGACGAAGCAAGCACGCTATCCATTGTCCAGTATTCCTGTTACGTGCTCCAAAATGAGTTTTCCAAAAGCAGTTTCGCGCGATCAATGCATATTTCCCTCTGGTTACGCCCGAATGACGGTTTCAGAGGATCCTCTGTGGGTGCTTTCAAGACCATCAGTTCACCTTTTCCCTCCTGGAAATATTAAGACATCTCGCTTGCCCTTAGTGGTTTCCAACAGTTGCTTTTAGGGTTTTTGCCAAACACATATACCATAACTACACATGTCTACACAGATGTTCTGTGACTGAGTCCAGGTCACCCGCGGATATGCTAATTACAAGCGTGGGTGTAACCAGAGTTTTCGCAATAGACCACAAGACAACATACTGCTACAGAATTGGTAGCCAACCCGCAGGCAATTTGTTTAGTCTTGTGGACCACCTCATGTCTCGACCCTGTTCTGTGACGCGAAACCAGCATCCACGTCCTTAATGGCGTTATGACGCAATGAGTAAATTATGCACTCTGCGGAAGTGTTGGAGCCATGCTCTTATTCAGTGCAGCAAGTATATGTTTTTACGATTTGGTGGGTTCCAGGCCACTGTGGGTAGGAGGGAAATGAATGGGCTGACGCGGAGGCAGAAAAGGCTTCAGCAGACGCAGTAGTTGTGCGCTTTTCATTCGCAAGGCCGGCCACGACCACTTTCCTTAACGCTATTCTCTGCCACGCCGCGACGAAATATCGCGCACACCCTGACCACCTTCACAGCAGGATTCATCGACTGGACCCTGTTTGCAGGCTCACGATGCTCCCGGGGAATAAGCAAAGGTATTGCTAGTTTTTCTCTCGACTGCCCTCAGCGTAGGTTTCACTCATCGCCAACAACACGTCATCGGTGGTTCGTGTGCGCAATGACTGTGATTTGTGTCTCATACTAGAGACTTTTAACATGTACTGTGCAACTGCCCTTGCCGCGGGCATCAGCATGGAAGGTTCGCCAGGTTGCTGTCCCGGTTATACAATCTACCATTGTTTGAGGACGTGCTGTCTGGTGTCTGGCCAGACCCGGAGTGCTAGGACAAGGCCTTGAAGCGAGTGCTGGCATTCTTAAAAGTAGCGAATAAGCAGCTCGATTCTAGCCGAATTACGTTCTGGTGAGCTATTATGTACTGTACATGGCGCAGGCACTTTTTGTATAATATACCTTCACCTTTATTCGTATCTTCATACTTGTCACCGCCTCTCTATGGTGTTTTCTTCCTTTTCTTTCCCTCCCACAGAGTTGCAGGCCACAGCCTCTAACATATGGCCGACATCTATGTGTTTTCTTTCCATCCCATAAATTACTCTTTCTTCATTAACCTGTTATTTTTTATTCTAAACAGTCGCGAAATTTTATACCACCTTATGCATAACTACCTCACAGGATTTTGCTAGACTGTTCTACAGGTAACAGCGGGTGTGTTAACGTATTTCCGTAATATGCAGGTAATCGGGTTGTTGTCACCCGGTTTTGATTGGTCTCGGTGCTCAGCCTGTAACACCTACAGTATTAATGTTAAGGATGGTGGGTCGCCCGAACCTTTTCGGGTGTTGTCTGACGCTCTATCACTCGTCCCTTCTTAGGGTTTTCGTCACCACTATTAAAACAATGATTTGACTCAGTGATATTGTTTAGAAGAATGACTGAGAACAAATAATGGTTTGGAGGCGTACGGCAAGTCGTACATATTTTTTTATTTCCAGTACTTTATGCTTCCCAGCTACTGCCCGTAATTGCGAAAATAAACATTACATCTACGCACTTCGAAGCTATGTTGCCGGAGGCTCATACCGGTGCGAACGCCGGAACACAAGTTGCCTCGATAGCATCATTCTAGCAGTTCCCTCATTTGCGTAAACGGAATTTGTTACAGACTCTACTCAATAAGACGAAATGCCTAATTGTTTGCGGTGATCTTATCGTACTTATTTATTTTGCTCATCTAATGTATTGTAAAAACATGTTTTTTTATCCCTATGCACCTTGCCCTCCTTTAGAAATGTAAATACACATTGTGCGAGCCCTCCAACCAGCAATTACATTTCTCTCATCCAGAAGCAGGCCTGCATTTTCTTGCGACCTCGTTACTGGTATCAATGAACCGGAAACTAGCCTATGAGGGCATTACCAAGTAGGAGCACGAATCAAGTTTCTTTGTACCAAGTACGAGTCGAAAAGCACCCGAGCGGTCGCTGCCTGCCCGGCCTTTTCAACCAGCCAAAGGTGCTCACTGTGGCCCGGGCTAGCTTACAAGCCCGGAAATTTTTTGTGGCTAGGGGAAAAGATTCGGCAAGGGAATGAGTGTGGGAGCTCTCCCAAGTTTTGTGGTGGATTACAAAAGGTTGGGAACATAATTGGCAGATGACTAAAAATATTAAAACCGTGAGCGAAACGAAGAGATCTCTAGAAACCTAAAAAAGTAAACCTTTACACAAAGCCAAAGTTTTAGAAGTGAGTAGCCTTTAGGAAAAACAAAGAGACTTCGCACTGACATCGCCACCGCCAGGGGTGTGACTCCAAGCTCAAAAAGCGACCTGTCTCGGGAATCTAGTGGATGCAGAAAAGTAAACAAAAAAGACGCCTCACCTTTTGGAGCCTTTTGAATATCTTTGGCGTAAGTTTTCCTCTTGACCAGGATGCCGAAACAGGCACCTGCCTTTAAGCCCATTGGTAACTTCTCACATAAGATGTTTTTGCCAGTAAGGTTTTCACTTCTTGAAAAGTAGATACCCGTATAGTAATGCCACGATGTATCCGCGCACAGACCGAATTCCTATAGTGTATTCATTCTGACAACGCGAAAATGCTTGAGGCGTGGCGAGATAACACACAAATGTTTTTTTCGTATTTATGGCACACTTTCGTAGAGATTTTTCCGTGCTAGCCACGTCACCATTACAAGCGCTGTTATTTGCTTTGTTGAAGGATCAGACAGCATTCCCAAGAATTTATTACTAGTGTATATGTTAGTACGTGTTCTGCAAAACATGCCCCGTATTTAAGCGGTTACGATTTACCGAGATAGCGGTTTCAGCATTTCCCTAGCCTTTAAGTGAAATCTCACTTGAACCTATTTTTGAAAAGTGCTTGCACTTCAAAATGTCTATAGTTCTGTGTGTAAACGAAGATCCTTAATGGCGGTTCGTGATTGCTTTCAGATGGGAAAAAATTGATGCTCTCTGTTTCATCACGCGTGAACGCTTTGCTCCCGCAGCGCTTTTGTGTGCATGGACCCGGAAGAGAAGGCAGACAACAAGCAAACGGAAGTGTGCTCCGTCAGCTAACTTCCGTTTTGCTTGCTGCAGAAGTGCTTTTCGAGTAAAGACCTAGCACAACAATATAAAAGCATGATTCATGCAGCATTTCTTCTATCACTCGGTGTACATATATGGGCGATTTGCCGGGAGTCTCCTAGAGAGTGTATGGGACAGTGGCATGAAAAGGCCCAACACCGAAGTGGAATGAAAAGGTCAAACACTGCGTGTCTTTTTGTTTACACTATGATGTTTATCGGCGTGCACGTACGGAATCGGATGGTCTTGACATCAAGTTCCAAATACAAGATCATGCGAAACTGAGGTATCTACTGAGAAGGGTGTTTTAAAACTGGGAAAACTTTGTTCCAAGGTACTTGCATACTCAAAAATGTATTATATGCTCGAGTTTGTTCGCACTCACGTTTGCCCCTACGTGATAAAGCCTCCTCTCTTCCTCTCTGACAATTCATCCTTGATGCTGTAGTAGACGGTGCGACCTACAGCAGAACTACCTGGGAGAAATTGAGGCTGTTTCACAAGTTTTAAATTAGTGTCACCCCACCACATACTACACCTATGTTTTTGACCGGGCAGCAGCTCCTCCCATATAATCACTCCAACATTGCGAAGAAAGTGTATAAAAGTCCTTTTCTGCCACGTGTGGTTAAGAAATCAACCTGAACAGCATTTCAATGAATTAACAATCACACTTGCTGCGTTCTTGGGCCGACATTATTAGAATGGCAAGCATGGTGTGTGGTTTTAGAAAAATAAAAATTTTTCCAAAAGTGAAAACGATTTTCTTAACACTGCGTGAACATGTACACGTTATCTTTTGAATGCACTACGCTACAGAAAATAAGAACTGGCCATTGTAAACAAAAATCATGGCTATATTGCTTGTAAGTTAAAATGTACCACAATAACTGATAATATGCAGAATCGGCTCATTGTCTGTTTTATTGCGTGTACTCTTGCGCCTAGGTCATTGAAAATTCAATATTCGCAATTTTAAAGGTATGCGTGGAGAATTACTTGCCGTTTTATTTGTGATACCTTTCTCAAAGAGCATTTGGGGTAGTACTTTTCACAGCGAAGGCATTAAATATGCGTTTTCGCTCTCTCGAAATGTCAAGACGTAGGAATAATCAGTGCTTTTCGATGTCAGCGTCAGAGTCCCCAAAAAAGTCGCTTGAGCAGGAATTAAATGTAACAAATAAATTTTGGCTCCTATGATAATCGCTATTGTCGTTGGCATATTCTTTATCTGCGGGGGAGATTAACGAGGAATCGTTACAAGAACAATTACAACGCCCATAGTTATTTGTAAATGTGGAATGACAGGCAGAAACCAAAAGATTGACCTTTCTTCAACCGCTTCTCCATCCCTGCGAGCTATAGCCTAAGAAGGGAAATATTTATTCAAGACAATCAAACACCAAGGAAAATTTTCACAGCATAGCGAAAGCACGTGCACAGTGAGAGCATCCGGCTCGGTACAGTCAAACCCGTTTATAGCGAACTGCAATATGCAGCGCGATTAGTTCGATATATCCAATAGTTCGATATAACCGAACCCGCCTATAACGAGCTTATTGTTACGAGTTCGCAATCCGCGGGAGCCCCCCGCCCCCTCCCCAACTCCGCCATCCGCGTATGCAGAAACGAACACAGTACAGTAGCCATTACCAGACCAAAATAATTCATTTATTGCAAGTATCAAAGATACCTTCCGCATTAACTGCCCACGTTGCAAAAAAAAACAGTGATTTTTGTTTTCACTTTCGTTTTGGCGGCTTCAACTAGCATAGCATTCACTACACGAAACATTGTTTGCACCAGTTCGAGTCCGCGTCCTCAAAAATCTAAGAAGCATTGGCAGAGCACATCGACTGCCGAAAGCGCTTCATTATAAGCGTCGGACGGATTTCACTGGCGACATCATCGGGAACGTTGGCGAGTTCTTCCCACAGTTCACCGATGCTGCTGTCTTGGTCCGCACTCACTAACTGGGCGGGTTCCGTCGCGAGTCCCGCGCATCGGAAGTTAACAGTTCTGGAAAGTATTGGGCGTCACGTCGCTCCGTGCGAGGCGCAACGTCTCAGTCTCGGCTCTTGCTCCGTGGTCGCGGCCAATCCACATCTCAATCGCCGCTCCGAGATCATGCATTTCGGTGGCCATTCTGGGCGCCCAGAGTTCGATATATCGGATGTGAACTTCGTTATAAGGAATATGTTTCCCATGTATTTCCGTAACTGAATTATTTTTGTTCGATATATAGCATAATTCGCTCTATCCGGGTTCGTTATAGCCGGGTTTGACTGTACCACGCTATAAACAACGCGATAGTGGGATCGCGCTGCATAAAAGTACTTCTACATAGACAAATTGGGTTTCTAGTGCAGTCACCTTTTCAAATTCATAGCAAATGATCATATGCTGAAAACAAGAAATTAAAGTTGTAGAAATAAATCACCCGCAAACAACAATACTTTCCCAGAGTATGTAAGTCAACGCTGACGATAGGAAACGTTTCAAGTGCATAGGTCATATTGTACGATGTTTTATTTGGTGCCCAGTTCTGAACTCTTCACCGATAAATACAGTATACTGTAACATCAAAAATTGCTGAAGAAAAATACCGTTGGCCGGTTTAGGGACTTTAGGTTTCTTGGTTTCTTCACCTTGGTGATTTACTTCTTCGCCCTTTATTCTCTCTTACGGTTTTGGCAATTTTGGTTTTGCGAATGGCGGCAGCCTTTTCTTGCAAACAGCGGTGCTTGGTATAATAATGCCGGACGCCAGAACCAGGCTCGCGTGCCCTGAAACTGTACGGTGAACTCTCCAAACGGCAAGGGCGCGGCCACCAGCACAAGAAGCTTTCGAAGGGGTCATTGCGCTGCACTCTTTACCGTTGTCTTCCGCCTGGATGACCATGCATGATCTAAGTAAAACCTGCACTGTTGAAAAAATTTCTGAAATTTATATTCCGACCGGGCAATAAGCGCCAATCGAGCAGGTTAGTCGACTTTGAATAATGTCCAGTACACACTTTTTTTGAAGCTTCACTATGCGCAATTGTAAATCGATGCCACAGAGCTAAATGCTAGCCACAGAAAATTAGAGGCAAATGCAAGAAAGACGCGTAATGGCCAGGGCGAGCCCGTGTGCTAGCCTTTATTCAATGAAAACGCTTAAAAGTGGTTTGCACGGACGATGTGCGGAAAACCGAACGTTCATGGAAAGGTATACAGTTTCGAATGAAAAGACCGTCAACAACCTTGCTCCGCCTTGTCTGGTTTAATCATCTCTTAAACGCCTTTTTGCCGCTTTTGGGGAGTTTCCTCGTGGTATATTTATACAACATTTATGTTCTGGCACTGGATGTCGGGGAGTTCATCCGTGAAACTGGTTATGCCGTGGCCAGTTCGAACACAATGCACGCCGACGGGGGAAAGCCGAAAACGCATTTTCCGATCTTGCGATCTCAAATTTTCTTCCTTCTACGCCCAAGGCAAAAATGTCTCTTACTTTTTTAGCCCTTTGAGTTATGTCAGGCTTCCTAGAGAAGTACCGGACGATCGTATTTTCTGCTTCGCAAATCTTTAAAATTTATTTCAATTCCGAGCAGAAAACAAAACAAAGTATTCTGCAGAATTTATCTGAGATGACTGGGTCAACATGTGATAGGCTTTCTAGCATTTTTTAAATTCTTATAGGGTTTCTTTTTTTTCCCTTCTTCTTGTCCCACTGGTTATATAGATAAAATTCTTGAATGAGTTAGGCTCCTGTACAATTCTTTATGAAAGCAGCTGTACGTTTTGTGTGCGTGTTTCTACAAAAAGGAGTACGAATGGCCTCTGAGTAATTCAGACCTCAATGTAAAAAAGTGGAAAAACGGCAAACCATTGAAGCCTTAATCGACCAGATTTAGGGGAAATCCCCAAGGTGGAGTAAGTTTCTGTAAAGGAAAGTTTGACATCCACCTAAATTGCAGCCATACGGCTACACAGGAAAGCTATATAGCTTTCTCGGAAACTTTGCAGTTGAAGAAAAATTTGTCCTGGTCCAGGATTCGAACCCGGGACCACTGCTTAACCGGAGCAGTCACTCTACCAACTGAGCTAACCAGGAGGCTAGTCGTTAGTAGCGCGAAAGCGAATTGATCAACAACTCGAAGTGAAGGACAGGTGTTAATCGACCAGATTTAGGGGAAATCCCCAAGGTGGAGTAAGTTTCTGTAAAGGAAAGTTTGACATCCACCTAAATGCAGCCATACGGCTTGTCCCGGGTTCGAAGTGGTCCCGGGTTCGAATCCTGGACCAGGACGAATTTTTCTTGAACTGCGAAGTTTCCGAGAAAGCTGTATAGCTTTCCTGTGTAGCCGTTGGCTGCATTTAGGTGGATGTCAAACTTTCCTTTACAGAAACTTACTCCACCTTGGGGATTTCCCCTAAATCTGGTCGATTAACACCTGTCCTTCACTTCGAGTTGTTGATCAATTCGCTTTCGCGCTACTAACGTCTAGCCTCCTGGTTAGCTCAGTTGGTAGAGCGACTGCTCCGGTTAAGCAGAGGTCCCGGGTTCGAATCCTGGACCAGGACGAATTTTTCTTCAACTGCGAAGTTTCCGAGAAAGCTGTATAGCTTTCCTGTGTAGCCGTATGGCTGCATTTAGGTGGATGTCAAACTTTCCATTGAAGCCTTCCTAGCAGCAGCCAGAAAATAGCAAGGTTTAGCACGAAGCCTGCCACATTTAGGCTGGCCTGATTAGCGTGCACACGATTGATATTGGGTTGAATTGCAGAACATCCAAGTTATGCTCAACCTAATGCCCTCTAAGTAATTGGGTACGTCTTCGTCGAGTTTCCAGACTTTATGGTTTTTCTTCTTGCTTAACTAGATATGCAGGTTGCCTGAAAGTTAACTTCAAAACACCGTAATGGAAAGCAGCGAATTAAAGCACGAATAAAATCTCCACGTAGTTGAAGAGGTCGCCTGATCGCGTGGTGACGGATATAGCTTCCTAGTAGTAACTGTCACAAGGCCATCGGAATATTTTCAACTTTTCGCGCACATGAGAGAACATACTCCAAAAAATCCGATTTTCTGTAGAGCTCTAAATAGCGTGGTTCTCCGACGTGTCGTGTGGGGCAGATAGGCAGCTACATTTATTTCATCTCCTCAGATGGTTTCTTACTGCGAAACTTTATTAGAACAAAGAAAATGCTAATCCCAAATAGAATTGCTCTTACACTCTTTTTATTGCTCCTACATGACCGCAGCTGGTTATATTTTATAGTCGTATAAATAAAGCTCAAAACAGCGCCAGCGTCATATGGTGCGCCTCATGACCCAGTTGTAGTTTCGTTGCGTTAAACGCCATATTCATCTTTTCTTCCGCCTAGTTTCAAGCCACTCTAAGCTGGTCGAATGTGGCATCGCCAATCTGTTTAAAAACATCCCGGGTCATCTCCATTGAAGTGAACCTGGGGAGGAGTAGTGTATAAGTGTATTTTCGTCGTTTTGGCGCTTTGGCCCACGGAAATAAAATTGTTGTGGGGTAAAGGTATACAGCTTTGCTGTAAAAGTCTCGTGTCTTTGAAGCCCGATGCGTTCTAGAGGGAGATGTTGGAAAACCAGTGTCCCTGTGTGTTCTTTTAGTATTGGTCACCCTCTAGCGGCAGGAGATGGAATACGCGTGTCCCGGCATTTTAGTACCGTGACGTTATAAAACGACGACAGAAGACGCCGAGAGCGCGAGACCCTAAGGGGCTTTGTCCCGAAAAGTAACATTGATTAATCGACAATTTAATGGTAGGTGTATATTTCACGATCCTGCGTTGATGGAAGTGTTTCAACACGTTTTGAACAACTTTGCAAACGACACAGCTGTCTAGAACAAAAGAGAGGAAAACTGTACGACAAGTGACGAATCACCTCAAGTGATTTTTTTTCTCAAATATACTGCGAGCTTAACACAGTTCTGTTTGTTGTTGCATTTCGTTAGTCGCCTTTTCGAGACGAATATTCGAAGCGGCGTACAGCATACACGTGGCAAAGAATGTGATTTCTTCACGACAAATGGGAAAACCTGGAATGGCCCAATAGCATGGTTTAAATGTTTGGATAAGTGCCGCATTGGTTGAATCAGTGCTATTTTCGGGGTTTGTTGGGAAATGTTTGCTTTCAAGTTATTTCACAACGCTTCGAAAATACTTACGTGTAAGCAAACAAATGCAATCGGCCAGAAGAAAGCTCTCCCGTGACCTGCATATTTGAAGTGAACCCTATTTGAGGAACTCCTTCTATATGTAGGGAAGGACGCAACAAGAGCCCACTTTCGAAATTAGCATTTCGTATCAATATATTGCTGTGCCGCGAACCATGCATTCTGGTTAAGAAAAACGTGACTTCTAATTTAAACCCTCGTACACATGCCGTTTGTAGCTTGCAATACCAAAGGAATTTCTTTCGAGGAAGGAGCTGCGATGAAATAATTCCTTTTGAGGAAGCACCAACTCCATGGCGAGCAATAAAGTTATGCAAAAAAACGGCTCCTTCGTACTTCAATGAGACTGGGTACCATGGGCTGATTAAAAGAGAAAAAGTGCGGTAATCTAAGACTGAAGCTCAAAAGAGGAACCTTTTTGCTGGCAGTCGAGTGTAAACATGTCAGGAAGCATTGCGAAGCAGTAAAAGGGCTACAAACACTGCGAATGAAATAAGAAAGTCAAAGTGACAAGCCTTGAAAATATGGAGATGGTTTCGCGAATGATGTATGGAGAAATATTTCATCTACCGAAGTTGATCATGCATGCATATACGTTTTGAATACTGAGTCGCTTCTGTACTAAGTCAATTTTATATAGCCTCGTGAATAATTCAGCACTCAGGCACGTGCTGTTGAAGGGTTATTTTGAGACGTCCAGAAGTGAATTGGTGGTAAGTAAAAAAGAGAGAAGCATTCAAGCCAGTTGACGGTAAAAAGGTAGCTTTTCGTGCGTACCGTAATTGTCAAGCAAGGGCAACGTTCAAGGTTTTCTATTCATAAAATTATACGATATATAAAAATGCGAGGTACAATTTGCTAAGAAATATTAGTTTTATGTTTCCAAATAATTTTGTGAAGCAAAATTAAGGTGAGATCAACTATTGTCAGGAGTGGTTTCTTGTAACTGATGAATCTTGCCATAACGCCTGTTTTGCTTACCCGAACACAAGAACATAATCAGGCAGGTTGACTGTAGCTCGACTTTGTGATTTAAGCGCCTAAGAAGCGAATTGTGCACCTGCACCGAGACAAGCGCTTCCCCCTTTTTTATTAGACCACCTCTGTTGAGCGCTGATTTCTCTAGAAATTAGTCAAGCAAGTTAGTGAAACCAATTTGGTAATGTTTTTTAACGTCTTCAGGTGTTCCTAAAAGCTATCATTTTTTCCACTTTTCCACTCTTTCCCCTGCACTCCTCAAGCACTATTTCAAGTTACACAGCAGCTCGTTGTCTACTAAGCATGCATAAAAGAAACATTTGATAGCATGATATCTGTGCCAAAGCAAGAACTCACTGTCGGTGTCAGATCCTCCGAACTTTGCTTTATTACCTCAACCGTCCTTACAACTCTAACCACGTGTAATGTACGGCGGCGGCGGCTAAACGCAAAAGAAGATTCTTTGAAGTCTCCGATAAATCGCGTCAAAGTGGCTTGGTGGCCACAATTGCTTCTTTTCTGTTTCTTTTAAACTTCCGCATATGTATTTTTTAAGTTTTTAGTGAAATTAGCATCACAGTTATTGACAAAAAAACGTACTTTGTTTTTATTGCTTTTAGGGTTACTCGTCAGGAGAAAGCTTTCTGCTTCGCTGTTTCTGAAGTAATGTAATATAACATGGGGTTTTACGTCACAGGAAAACCATTGCGTATTCAATAGCCCGAATGAAATTTCGACAACCCTACAACGCCTTCGTTAGTAGCAGCGCAATGCAACGCAATATACTTGATGACAAAAAGATAACATGCGTGAAGTGTACGCCTAGGTTCCCAGCCGTTCATTTTTGTATATGCGCTTTTGCTCGCATGCAAGGGAGACGGGGCCAAAGAGCGCCAGCTCAAGTTCAGTGGTCTGTCAGTGTTGCGCTTTCACAAAATATACTGGTTGGAGTGGGAAGTGGGGTAATAATATTTTGTGTGGGTGTAAAAGACACCACTTCGAAACGTGAAGATGGGATATAGTGAAGTGGTTGAAAAATTAGTCTGCGTGCGTAAATAGGCTTAGTATAAAATGTCAAGAAGAAAAAAAACACACAGATGAAAATGGCCATACTAAGATTATGAAATCATGCTCCCTCGTTTAGCGAGGTCAATGAGGGTACCACGTAAATCCTCTAGTTTTCTTTAGACGTTATGGCGATAGCCCTGGTAAGAAATCAGCATGAAAATCTTGCATCACAAATGCATAGTAAAACCCAATTCATAATATAGGTAGACTAGTATGTTTAAAACAGCGGTTTTTGTGAAGGAGTTATGGATCTGTAGACTTCCAGGAATATTTGGCGCCTTCAGTAATAGATTGCTGTTCCCTTACCTACGATGTAGAATAGTGACAGCCATCATCTACACATGTGTGTCTGTGTAGTTTAGTAGGTAATAACGAGTACCGCATGGGTGGCATAAGGCAATTTCGAAAGTACCTGAAAACATAAAAGTGATATTTCTTGGCGATTGTACCTCGCATGCTACAATGGCGTAGAATTTTATGAATAGAAAACATTGAATATGAACCTTGCTTGGCAATTACCTTATCAAAAGCTACGTTTGTACCCTAAACTAGCTGGAAAACTTCTGTCTCATTTACTTACCGCTACTTCACTTCCGGACGTCTCCAAATACTCGTTCAAGAGCACGCGTCGGGGTGTTGAAGTATTGATTGATTGATTGTATGATTTAACGTTCCGACGCAACGCAGGCGATGAGGCGCACCCCGTAGTGGAGGCCTTCGGAATAATTTTCACCACCTGGGGATCTTTGACGTGCGCCAAAATCTGGTCAACACGGGCGTTTTTGCTTTTCGCCTCCATCCGAAAAGCGGCCGCTGTGGTTGGGAATCAAACCCGCGTCCTCGTTCTCAGCAGGGCAACGCCTCAGCCACTGAGCCACCGTGGCGGGGTGTTGAAGTATTCACGAGGTTATACCAAATTGATTTGGTACGAGTACCGCATGTCTCATTGCGGTCCTAGATATTTATGTTATTCTGTTTTGTTTGCTTGTAGTATAACAAGGTTGCTGATGTTTTAGTGAATGCATTTTTTTCTCCATTTGTTCCTCCATTTCCTGTTACCACTGCTCAGGAGGTTTTATAATAAAATTGCATTGAAGTCCTGGTAAGGCACGCGCCATTATGCTTCGTATACGATACAAAAGTGACCGCGCGAGCGCCATTTACTGGGTCGCTTTATACATGGTGCATTATTCGGACAAAACGCTGAACAGGGCGCGCTGTTTATCTTCGTGGCTTTGAGAAGGGGCTTTATTGACAGCATTTTTAGTGGTAGTGATGGCCTTCGGTCAGAAATCTAACGCTTTTATCATAGACCGATTGGTCGACCGAAAAACTATGATAAGATCTTTGGACACACGGCGCATGCGTGAAACCGGGCTTCTATTGAGTCAAAACAATTACTTTAAAATAGCGAAAAAGAAACTGTTCCAGATTTACGCATTGGTCATCGAGGAGGGTTACAACAGTATACCTTCATCTTATAAACCACATATCTGTATACAATTAGATGGTTTGTAGATGCGTTTTCTGAGTGCGCAAGAATATTTGCATGGGTTCATTTTTCTCTTATGATTGGGGTTTTTGAAGGTTTTGTGATCGATTGAACGGGCTTTCAGAGAAGGGTGAACCCAATTCTATCTTTCATACTTAGGTCAAGTTTCGATAATAAGGATGGAGATTTTCAGTTTTCAATTAAAACGGCATGCGTTTGAGCCCCCCCAAGTCAAGCGTGTTCGCTTCGAAGTCGTGCATTCTTATTTTGAAATATTTTGAATCTATATCCGTAACAATTGTTTCCTAAATACCGTTGTTACGTATGTTTTAGAGTGACATCGGCAGGGGCAACCTGTCACCATCTTTAATTGACGCTTTGAGCTTTGCAGAAAAGAATGATTTGCTGCTTATATATGGTACACGGAAGGGAAATCAACATCTGCACCTATTTTTTTGTAAATTACGGCGGTTAGGTATGATTACACTGCGAGCGTCCGCCTTATTCCGTGCTTTAACTCATTCTTTGCGCCGTGCAGGACGGGTCGGTTCTGGACGATATACCAAAAGGAAAACGCATGCCGGACCTATGATATGTATGTAAGACTGTGGAGGGTGACAACGCTAGGCTTGATCCCTGTTTCACAAAACCAGTGGTCGCGGTGCTAGATGGAACAACCGCCAGCACTTCCTCACATCACTCATCTTATTTTATTAGGTTTGATTCGAAGACCACGCAACCCTTTTGTAGGCTACCTCACTTTGTGGGTATGCGCAATCTTGTATGGACCACCACCACCGCCCGTACAAAGTTCGCGCTACGAGTAAGCAGTTCTGGCGGCCGCAAGCATGCCAATCAGTGTAGACAGCTCGTCGCGCTGCCTTTTCGGTTTAGGTTTTATGACATAGTGGAAGACTGGGCCAATACCTTTTCCGTAAAATGCATGTTTTACGTTCTCCTATACAGTAGAAGTCGTTGTTGGCTGAAATCGTATTTTTGTTGTTACATATACACTAGATTAACACCGTGTTCACACTAGTTTATCAAAAGTCACTAGTGCAAGCAAATTAAGCCAAAATGTTAAACATTTTGGGTGCCCAAAAGGCTGCTTTTTAACTATCAGTCATGAATTGTAATGAGAGGACCGGAAATGTACCGCCGCCTTCGTTGGGCATAAGCCCGATTGGTACCTTATGTGTACCAAACTCTGCTATCTCATAGACGCACACAACATTAACCCTCTAGATTATCTTGATATTCGCCCCATGAAAGCAGTAAAACTCTTTGTTCTCTGCTTTTTATGGGGGCCTGAGCACCTGAATATTGAGGGCCTGAATGCTTTCGGCTTTATTTTTATGTATCGTTACAACGTGTTTTCTTTATTTGCGTGATTTGAAGGCTTCATCCACCCATGTACTAAAGGTCGTAGTATCCGTATAACGTGGCCCTACATTTTTTTCGTTGTGGCGTACAGGGTCAGGGTTTATTACTGCTACAAAGAAATGTAGATGCCAGTTATACAGTTCAGTACCTTCCAGACGTTCTTGAGCTAGAAATTTGCACTGGAGGTAGCGAATTTATTTTGATGACAACTACTGAGAAAGCATCCTTGAGTGCTGGTAAGAGGTCGTCCTTAAGGTAGTTCAAAGCCTTTGGTGATAATACGCGCCGAAGGAGACATTCAGAAGAAATACGTGTAACTGTAGAAATACTACATGTTGAACATTATTTCTACTTCCAAGACCAAGAACGGGCTAAAACAAAAAAAAAAAAAAACTGCGTGCACTACACGTTGCACCATAGCAGCGAATACGTTCAATAGGTTCATAGAAAAAGCCTCAGTTGTACTCCGCATATAGGAAAACGAATGACCCGACCACATGTAATGGGACCCCGGAACAGGAAATGCAGAGCCCTATAATGGGTTTCGAACGACACCAAACGGCCTGCAGTACGTTGCGTTGATGGCTGAGGCAGCCCTTGTTTTGCAGCTCCTATCACGCTCCTTATTCTACCCCATACGAGGAATATCTAGTTATGGGCTCGCGACACTTACGGGGTATGCGTCTTTATTATTGGCCGGAGAAAAATGGAAGTGTCAGCAAGCCGTACCAAGAACGGGAATCTCTTTGTGCTTCGCCACGGGAGGTCTCTGTTTTTCTGTAGCACCCTTTTATTACCGAGCACTGTTCGCTATCCCAAGGAATACAACTCGCTACGCGCATGTGGAAGAGCTAATTCGGCCCTGCTAGAAGAAACGAGGAAGCATGACAGCCATTGAGCCAGTCTACTGGCCACACTTTTTCTCGTTTTTGACAACCTTTCCTACTCAGTTGAACCATTGCAATGTTAGGTGTGATTCAGGCGCTGTGCTTCTGAGTATTCTTCGCTATATACTGAAACTTCGCTTATATGGCTATATAATTGTAATGCGACGCATGCCTAAACTGGACACCGGAGTGTTTTCAGACTAGGTGTTATTATTATTCTTTACCGCGGTTTGGGAAAAAAAAATACAATGACATGGGTCTCTGGGTCCGGCTCTGGTGCTGCCAGAGATATCGATGCTGCGCGCTCGGGAACCGTCATCTGATTCTCCCTTTCTATCTCTTTTTCTCTGTATCTTCTTTTCTGTCTATCCTCCTCCTAGACTCAGTCTTGATTGAGGTGCCCTCAACCCGAGACGCAGTTATCGGTTGAGTCGACTTTGTTTCTCTACTAATAAAGCAGCTTTCTGTCTCTCCTGCGCTGCTTGAGTCCACGAATGATTACACAAGTTGTGTTAAATGATAACACAAAATAGAAATTTGCGTCAGCGAAGATAATGTTTAGCGAGAAATGCCCTGATGAGCAGCTTCTAATTCACACAGTTTGTCATACAGGAAGGAATTGATTCGTATTGATCCTCAAAGCATGCGAGTGTATTAATACCTAGAAATTTAGCTTTCAAATGAAAACATGCAATTGTGACTAGCCGTTCAACGGTGTGTTGAATGGTGCGCGTTTCATTGCACCGAACTTAAAACCAGTATCCTTATATCTCGGTGTCTGTGTCACGTGAAAATCTGACTTCTTTATCTTGACAATGAAGTTGTGCCGTGACTAACCTACTATGTTCGTTGTTTTTTACCAAGCCATCGCAATCCCTTTCATCCAAGAGACCCGTAACAAAAGTGCCGTTACTAGCTTCAAACTACCTACTGAATTGCTACCACCGCATAGTGAATATTAGCATATGATTTAAAATTTAGAGGAAACGCGACACGTTTAACCTATTTTATGAAAATAGACATGATATAATCTTCAATAAACTTTACCTGTATATCACCACGCTACATTTCTCTTCGCAGCTGTCAGTCTTGCGGTTTCCACGACGTCTTGTTGTGGTTTCTGCGTGAAACTAGCAGCTGCATCGGTTCTTCCTTTTTGTTGGAAAACAATTCCCGAAACGCTGCCTGTTTTCGGGACCCTAGAGAAATCATAGGGAAAGACTGTTACCTGGCAGGGATGGTGATTCGATTTTGCAAAAAAACGTGAAGTGGATGAGGCAGAAACGAGATTCACAAAAAGGCAATGGGTGGGATAGCGGCTATTCGATAGAGGTGTCTACTGTCGGTTGTTGTATTGGGAATGCAATATATATCTTCTCTTATTGTGCTCGTTGTTCTTGTATGATGCAGGTTCGGAATAACATTTTTGGAGTTTTTGGAGGTTCACTACAACATAGATTTTCAGGTACGAAGAAGTTTTAATTACGGCAGTTGCACTGAGACAGTTTTAGCAATATCAGATCAGACCTACTTCTACTTGTCATTAGGAGTTCTCTCATGATCTGCGAGAAATTACAATACCGTTTGTCGAAAGAAGCTGCATGCGTCCGAAGAAGCTGCATGCTGCTGCTCAGCGGAGAAGATAAGATGGTTGTATTTAAGGAGAAAATAAAAAAGACGATTATCTAAATACATCCTTCAAGAAAAACGCGGTCGGTTTGGGACATGGGAAACGCAATGCAGTGTGACGAAAAGCAGAATCTGCTTTATTTCGATCACAATCACCGTATTGTGATGGACGTAGAGGAGTTACCCAAGGTAAATAAAAGGTTTGGTTGTGCGGAGCAAACGGCACACGAAGATACCTCAAATTAAAAGCCATTTAATGGTGCCCAAAAAAATCGGTACCCCACTTTGTAGCCAGTAATAGACAGGGCTGGGAATTTTAGAATATTTTTTGAAAAACAATTATACCTTTAAAGGGAGAGAATTCTGGTAGCGTAGACATTTATTTATACAACAGCTAGACGTTTCCGGCTTATCGCACATCTTTTAAAATAGATTTCTCTGGAGTATTTTGCGGAAAATAAAGTATTGCGCGCAAATAATAGTGATGGCAAAAAGTTGCTATGGGCAGCGGTTCCCGTGTTGCATGCTGTACGTTGTTACATAAAGAAAAAAAAGTAAAATTGTATGCATGGGCAGTAACATTTACAATAACTGACGGAACTGCTATTGAAATTCTGCAATGTAGTTTGCAATTAACATATCTGAGACCCCTACTCGCTATACGAAAAAGATAACTAGTCGGCAACAGTTTCACTGCGTTCCGGAAGGACCGTTCTTTACAGCAACTAAAATGAGGATGTAGCCTTTCACACCACCTGCAAGCGGCTTTTTTGGCGTCGGTTGGATGTACTTGCCACTGAAAAGATGTTTTGACTTCTCCGCGAACATAACGAACATTCACGTAAGAATATGACAACTTTCCATTTTGGCGCAACCTTTTTTGCACCCACAAAAAGTTCCACAATAAAATAGCCACAGAAAAAAAAAACGACACAAAGTAATGACGGAAGCAGGAAAGTGTCACACACCGTATTTTTGGCATCAATTATGGTGAACAGCTTTCAACATTGGACCACTGTAAGATAAATAATAAATGTGGGAAGACCCTGTAAAACTCACGCCAACTTTAAGTACGCCCTCCAGGAACTCAAAAAAAATCCGCCGTGACCTCGTCTTTTCCAGCTCCGCGTATTAATGAGCCTGTCTTTCCCCTTCTGCCCGCTGGACGCGATAATGTCAAAGCCGGAAAGGGGCAACCTCCTAATTTATGAACGGTCCCCGCCTCTTCGCCTTTTCTGCGACGTCTACCACCCGACGCGTAGAAAATATAGCCCGTAAACAACGACCGCCGTCGCCCCCTCGGGTATCGTTTTACTTGGCTGAGTTAATAACATCTCACTCGTTATAAGCCGTTGCTTGCAGCACTTTCATTCGTTCCTTCTCTTCAACCGGGATGAATGTGGATGGCTGGGTCGGGTTGTTCCGCGCACTTAATGAACAGCGAGTTGTACTCAACAATATACACCAATATTTTCTGAGCGCCCGTGTACAATAAACGTTAAGAAAAAAATACACATGGGAAGCTGGCGTACTTCAGGCGTTTGTTTTTAATGGAACTGTATTTGGTTTTGTTTATTGCTATGCATAGAGGATTTTATCAAAAATATTGGGTTGAAACGGAATTCATACTCTGCTGTTCCCAAACGGCGGAAGCTCTTAAAAGTAGATCGAAGGCATTGCGTCAGGTGTCCGGTGTTGGTGTTTAAAACGGTATTATTGCATAATGATATTGCGTTCTTGCACGTGCACGTATCGAAGGTGGAACATCTGCATTGGTCACTGTTTTCATTCATAAAAGTGAAAAACACGATGCTTCTAGCCTTCATGTCTAAGTGGAATATTTGTTAAACATTCAATTTAGGCTTATCATTTATCGAGCCATCATATCTCCGAAAAATACCGGTTTAATGTTTTACCCTACAAAGCTAAACGCAAGATAAAAGTGGTGCCT
Source organism: Haemaphysalis longicornis (assembly GCA_013339765.2). NCBI lineage: Eukaryota > Metazoa > Arthropoda > Arachnida > Ixodida > Ixodidae > Haemaphysalis > Haemaphysalis longicornis. Next base: position 59,104,954 of record CM023456.1, read on the forward strand.
CGTATAGGAACGCCTGTTTCTACTGACCTAAATATGTCTCACCTGGACGAGCAAGCATGACAGCCATTGAGCCAGTCTATCGGCCATACTTTTTTCTCGTTTTTGATAACCTTCCAACTCAGTTGAAGCATTGAAATGTCAGGTGCGATTCTTTATAACTCTATCTCCATCTTCTAACAACCGGTAATTACAAGGTTTTTTTAATTGAGTATATAGAACCTTTTAATGAGTTGCCTTACAATAACCGCTCACGAACAAAGCCAGAAGGTGAAGACTTGAAATGTGAGAAAGTTACATTAATGGCCGGGAATTTCAGGTTTATGTGTTTTGGGGGGCATTCATTTGAGTGCCCGATGACGGTTTCGCAGTTTTTTGTGTCAAAGAGCTATAATATTTAATGCTTCTCCTACACTGCAAAGTTTAACCAGTGCATAAATTTACAAAAGTCGCCTGCCTAAAAAACAAGGGCCATTCTAGAGCGAGATAGCTGGCATAGGGTTCGTCTGGTTTGACTTTAAACTCCCCAAATTCTGATCCCTACAACACTCATGCCTTCTCAACACGTAGCCTAATAATTGGTAGCATATGTTTTTTTTTTTTTTCAAGAAATAATTTTGTAAACCCATAATGAAATGTAGCCAATTGGACGCCGCTATGTTCGTAACCGAAGTGGGATCGGCTCCATCAATACGCTTTTTGAAAAAGGTTCTTGTACAAAGCGGCAAGCATGAGATTTGAGTCCATAAGCATCGAGCAAAACAACTGTCAGTTAGGCCTTTTCTTGCCTCTTTGCAATTGAGCAAGATAAATGCATTTAGCAGCTCGTACTTGTTCACCCTTTAGTAAAAGTAAAAAAAATGCTTGCAAAGCAGTGTTCGTAAACACAATCCAGAATGATCCGTTCACTTTACATCACTTCCGCCAATTGAAATTACAAAAGGGATCTTGACGAACGCAAAAATCCCTGTAACTACGTCTGAGTACGTACAAGAAAATCAGTAATATCCGGATGTAGATGTGTGACCCTGAAAGTACAAAACTTTAGCTGGATTGTAAAATTCACTATTGATTCGCCTTCATTGTATTTCAGAACAAGCAGCTAAAATACTGCGGTCATTTTATAAGCATTAAAAATTTTATTAAAATGTTCAGGAATGAGCATCGTGATATTTTGGCTTCAACTACGCTTGCTTAATAAAGCTTAAGCTAAATATCGTCCAGACAGGGGGCTTCACTCACGATTGTCAATCTTGGGAGCCAGCATGCCATCATTTCTCCTGAAAATAAAACCAAGAGAGACAGCCACAGTGATAATTGTTTCTATTTTTGAATAGTTCGGTGGCGTACTCGAGACAGTCAACTGTTAATGCGGAGTCAAGCATGCATACGCACCGGTCACTGTAATTTCGTACTAAGCATGTTTTGTTTAAAATACTGAGCCGTTTGAGCCCACTAACATAGCTAACTTCAACACACAGTAATTGTCCCCTATAGTATTGTGCCCTACGCAAAAGGGTCCTCTTAACTGGTATTTTTCATGCGAGTAAAATTCATCTATACTGCATCACTTATTTTAAGAGCTGTTAGTTGACGAGTTTGTGGACGTGTATATATACCGTAGTGTAACTAGTAGGACTATAAGTATAAAAGGTGTCTTAGACAAGCCCTTATTAGGTGTAAATATTTCTGATTACAAACACAGAATCACCATTTTACGACACAAGTATTCTTGCTAGTGCGAAATGGCAAACTAAAAGAAGGGAGCGTTTCACCTATGAAGGTCAAGCAGAATTGCTATCCAGCTGACCCCTCAAACATTTCACAAAAACTTCAAGTTCTGACATTTCATAGCCTGCAGCGTACACTTGAATTGCGTATATATGTGTTTTTTATTCAACTATAGGTTAAGAGCATACGACCCTCCATGTTCGAAGGTAGCAATGATTTTTAAACTTCCCGGCCGCAGCGGCCGCTTTTCTCATGAAGGGGAAAAGCAAAACCGCCCGTGTGTACGAGATTTCGGCGCACGTTAAAGATCCCCAGGTGGTCTAAATTAATCCGCAGCCCTCCACTACGTCACGTTAAACCCTAAAATCAATCAATCGATTTTAAACCCTCAACGCAGAATGGAGGCCTCGCTCACTTCTCGTATGTAAAAGGGTCCTTTACTTTGTTTGCTTTCTGCCAGGAAGCAAAGTTCAATACAGACTTCACTAGTGCAGCCAAACGTTTTAAGGTAAAATTCCAGCTAGAATTATTGAAGAAACGAATTGAGGAATGGCACAATTGTTGTTGCAACAAAACGGCTTTTTTTCTGCAGGCCTTAAAACTATTAAGGAGAACTTACCTCCGATGTGAATTTCCTTTATTCTATATTGACTTCGAAAACAAAATTTCTCAAACGGTAATTCACAAAAAGCTGCTTAACAGAAGACGTGTCCCCTGTTTTTACTCAGGAATTTTCAATCAGAGCATTTAAAATGTTGATTTTAATGGAAGCTGATCGTATTTTACCTATGGCTTCCTATTTAGTTGATGACCGTAGCCATTGCATGTTCTGTATTTTTACTGTGTATTCATGGTACGGCGTGCAGGCCGATAGGTCTGTCAACTAGGTCTGTTGAAGTTAAAGCGACTGCTGTAACGTCTGTCATAAGGAATGAGCTTTGCTTGTAGCCTCTGTTTAAGAAAGAACCACCAAGGATAAGTGGTTGCTAAGTAAATAACTTCGCCCACCTAATAACTCGGAAGCACAGGCGCCATGACACTGCTGTTTGCTAAGGACTCAGTCTTGTCTAAAGCCAAAGGTTTAAGTGCCCCATTCTGCAAAAGGAGCCTTATTGTTGTTCTCCGGACAAGGCAATGGCCGCCAATTGAAAGGTAAATAAACAAGACACATCTGTCATCTTCCAGAATTTCAACTCTCGTATCCACACCAGCAGCCCGATGTTGTACCAATTGCGCGAACCCTGCACGCTATAAGAGGCCAAACAAAGGTGGTTTTTGCCAGTTTGGGTACTGGCCCGGATTCGGGGGATTTGTGCTTGTAAAGGGCCCGCTTTACAAAATTTGCGAAACTGTGAGTTTAGTTTAATAGTGCGTGCCGCGCGACCCTTGAGTGTGATGGGGCGGATAGTAGAACAAGTTCACACCAGACGCTTATAACTCTGATTTTTGAGAGGCTGTGGTGGCTGCCAGTGCAGCTGGTTGGCATAATTTGCGTGGTAGGAGGAAGAAATCGGCGCAAACACGAACAGCACAAAAGAAGCCTGTAGAAGCAATTTGTGGGGAAACACACAGAAATGAAAGCGAAGGAAGGGACGTATATACGAGGTAGCAATAAAGAAGTTAATTATTGCGCGGTTTTTACGCTCCAAAGCGCGTAAGCAAACATAGGGGTCCCTAGTTATTTTTATTGTTCACTTTGGAAATTGCAAAACGAAAAGAGCTAGAAGTTTTTTTTTGAAGTTTATCATGAAAAAAGTAGAAAAAGACTTGTTCTTGCCGAGTGCACCGAATTAATAAATTGAGAAGGACATGTACTGCTGCGGAAATGATCTCGCGTGTAGCGCTTCACTAAACAGGATGTTGGACGCCTGACTTCCTACAGGATGTGAAAGTGCGACGCCAACATTTTTACAAGCCGTCCTAAGTGAACTTCAATCTACCGAAGTAATTATCCGACGCACAATAAAACTTTCTTACTTGGAATTATAATTGCCGTGACCCATTTTCTAGACCAAAATAAGCGATGGAGTTCTAAATTTCCGCTGGCGAGTTCCACTCTGTTATATAGGCCCCGCGATTTTATATGGGCAAGGCTGTACTGTTCCCCGGATGTGGTCGCTTCCGGGTATGTGCTCGCTTCCGCGTCTGGGGATGACGGAAATGGGAAGTTAAACTTTATTTGTGCTACTAGGTTCAACATTAAGTTCACCACTATTTTAAATCCCTTACAGCAGCCTAATTCGAACGCCTTTTGGTGCCATAACATTTTACCAGCCACGCCATGAAAGCAAGCCTATATGCTGCTTTCGTACGACTTCAAGCAGTTATCGAACAGCTTCCCGGCAAGCTACGCGAAAGTTAGTGAGACCACCCGGCGTATTCTTCGAGAGGGGGGCGCGAAGGGTGCGGGGGTAATTTATCCGTTTAAAAGGCTGTGTGCACCTCATAAATGTAATAAACACCGAATTAAATAGAATGATGTTTGAAGAAAAGTTGTAAGAGGAAGCATCCAGTTGTAGTAGAAGAGAGCTTAAGAGCTAACGTTTTAAACACCTTGGCTTGCCTACGTCGGAGAAGCACGAATGAAACATACGGCATCGTTACATCCTGAACATCGCTATCTCTGATAAAAATATACTAAATGGGAGCTTTTCCTTATATATGAACGCTCGGATTTAAGTGCGGACAAAGTGATTTTTCTTTATCTCCTACTTCAGGCGTTTTAAGACTGCACAGTTCCTCCTGCGCAAAGTGAAGTTGAGACGACGGTTGCTCCGGGTCAATGCGAGCTAATTAACCACAGGGCCCGCTCCTACCCGCGTGGGCGTCATTAGTGCAGCCTGCCATCCCGTGCACACACAGAGCGCTAGACGACGTGCACCACAGAGCGGTAATCAAAATATAAAAGTGAATCATTGCTATTAGCATGCACTGTAGCAGCGCACCTGCGATGACTACGTTACTACCTGCGACAATTATCCGGAAGTGGTGTTGCCTTCCCACCTAGGAACAGGAAGGAATCCTAGTAAAGTACTAGTTGTGCATATAGAGGGTGGCCTTTTAGGAGAGCCCGGTCGAATACACGGAAGTTCTGCCCTCTAAGGAGAGGGAGAGAACGAAGCCCAAGATGGCGAAAGAAAGAGAGTGCGGAATGCGGGCTTCTGAAGATGCAAGCAAGCAGAGAATGTAAAAATAAGCGCTCGTCAACCTCGGAGTCACAGTTGTTAGTCAATGGCGCCTAACGTCTGCTCTCCTTTTCAGCCTTTATCTCAGCCCCATATTAGACTCTTCACGTCGGAATGAGGGGTGGGTCGACTATCAGGACATTTGAATTGGGCTGCTTGGTACCGTTTTACCTCATTTGCCGCTCCTCCTCTGCTCTCGTTGTCCTACACGGCTGGCGTTAGAAAGGCACGTAATTTCCTGAAGTAGCTTTGGCCTAAATGAAAAAAAAAACATACAAGTTGCAGAAATGTGCGCCAGCAAGGAGACTACGCGCAAAGGAGTTTGCGTCAGTTGGCAAGGAGTCTCATGGTTTATCCGCCTGTTATTTCGGAACTTTCAGAAAGGATGTGACCGTCATGGTAAAGACAGTCTCTGTTTTTGCTATTATGCTCCTGACGTGAGGGCCTTCCTGGTCATTCTAAGTGTCTTCCTGCAAATGACAGGAATAAGGAGAAACCCAAAACAGGTTGTGCCATGGGGCGTGTTAGCACACTAGACAATTCAGAAATTCAGCCCTTTATTAACGTTCCTTCCCATAATTGTTAATCTCAAGTGATCAAATAGTGAGTAGAATCAAGAAGCAATCACGTTTTGAACACAAAAATTACTCCCACCTCCCCTCGCGGGAACCCCTGTGTAGATGCGACGCATAGGGGGTTCCGTTGTTGTTTCCGTTAGGTTAATTCTCCCATCGCGTGAAACGTGCCGTAAACCCCCTGCCGCGGCTATGACGCAACAGAAACCAAAACAATCCACTTTTATCTAATCCAATCCAATCCAATCCAAGCCAAGCCAAGTCAATCCAATCCAATCCAATGCCCCTCGCGAGAGAGTGTTCGCTATCAGAGAGGAGAGCGCAGCTCGCGCGGCGAGGAGAATGGGGGAGGGGTGTGGACGGACAACGACGCCGTATGGAGGGACAAGGCGAGTGAATGAGATGCAGTCGCATCTAATAAGAATTATGACCGTGTAAAGCCGTAGTGTGCTACGTCACTTTTTATTGGGGTCATGTGTGCTAGGATACTGGGAAAATGTACTCATACCTGCCAGGAGAGTTATTGTACCGCTTGTCTGGGAGATGGACGGACATAAAAAGGCTAACATATTTCTGTTATACTGTGCAAGAATGCATTGTCAAGAAAAGTGTTATTTTTTCAAATGTTTAGAGAAAACTTTGTATCATATATGCTCCCATGATTTCCCTCAAACATCCATATTTCCAGGTGGGAAAACAATTAAAACAATACCACGCAGCATAGGTTGCAAACTGGTAAAACTTTGTGAAGCGCCTGTAGCAGCAGTATGATTAACAACCACAGTTGCTCAATTGCATTGCGGAGGTTTCACGCTCGCTAAGTTAGCGAAATTTTGGTCGGACACCAATCGGAATAAACCGTTGTCTTCGAATGACCCCCCCCTCCCCCTACCGTACAGCCACCGCTCCCACCACGTCTAACTCAATCTTGCTTCAGCTAATCACATTTATTGAATTTAGAGATTCCCTCGACAAGGCAAATGATCCCATTCTTTTACAATTGGTTGACATTCCCACGGGTGATTGACCACAGTACGTCATGGTGTTTGTGAGCGAAGCTTTTTCCTGTGGCATTTCGTTATTTTTTTTGGTTTGTTGCTAACGTAACAGGACTTTTTGGGCTTCCATTTATAGCAGCTTCTTTTCACGGACAATTCTTGTTTCAGAGAGGCAGTAACTCGTTTCAGGTATTTGAAAACTGTTTTCTGCTTATCAGTCACGGGAAAACCTACACAGGTTAGCACAGAGGATGTCAGGTCCAGTAATATTCAAAGACATCCGTCTTGTAGTACCCGAACCGCTGCCTATTTTTCTTTGCCTACTTGAAAGTTGCGACCAATACATGAACTGCAGCTGCAGTCTTCGTGTCTGTGTACGCTTCAAAATTATCTTCGAGAAACAGTCACACCATTCGAACCTGGTGAAAAAGCTCCCCCGAAATACCTGACTTCCAGTTCTCTCAATGGCAGAAGAACCCTAGCTGAGAGCGCCACTTGCATTGTTTGTGTTGAACGGACGGGATAAATCTTACTTTCGAAACGAAACCTGGAAGCATTGCAATTTTATGAACATCACTGAAAAACAATCTTAGGGTACACTGTTCTTGTGTACTTACGTGAGAGGGCAATGAAGCGCTTTAAAGAATGGATTAGACAGTTGGGAGCTAAAAGCAAATTTCTGTGGTTTGACCGCCCCAGATTTCACCAACCCCTGCCTGAGATTGAGTCTGTTGTATGCACCACAAAAGCACAATAAACCACGTGCCAGGAAGTCCAACCTAGCTCTTCGCGGACCACGTATTTAACTACGCTAAAGTGGCCGCCATCAGCATATACTATACTGCCTACAAAATACAACATGTCAAACAGCTAGCTTTAGGCAGGACTCTGATTAACTACATACATAAATTGTCACGGTACAAATAGTCACCACATAGGTCACGCAGAATGTTGACAGGATTTGAGACGACAACATTTCCAAATAGCTTCGGCCTACTGCAGCTCCCAGTTGTTTGATGCCGTTTTAAAGACTCAGAACGCTTATTTTCGGGGCGATTAAATCTGGGCGATTAAAACGTAGGCTTAATAGCTTCGTCTCGCGGCGCTTAATAAACACTCATTCAGTCTACCCCCTATTTTCGTCTCTTTTCGTCTATTTGTTTCACTGTTCTTTGAAGTGACTGTCTTCTACGGGCATACTTCCGACACTTCACGCTGCAGATGCCTAAAAACGCAGATCCACAACTTGGACAAGCACCTGTTCTACTCGCGTGCCATCCTATTGACCGACTAGAGAAAACTGGTTTCGTGCAGCAGATGACAGTGGCCTCCGGCGCGACGCGGGGCCAAGGAAGCGAATTTGTGGTGGCGCCCCGGAAAGGTATACCGATTAACGCCGGGCTGCCCCCCCTCCTCCTTCCGCCCCCCCCCAAAGGCCACTGTCCCACCCCAAGGTAGGAAACGCGACCTTTGGGGTGGGGAACCGGAGAAATGCCGCAATTTATAGAGCAGCAAGTTCTCTGCGCTCGGATTAGCAGCGGTCTCCACTAGGGCGAGTGATACGTTGAACGCTTTGTTAGGCCTATATAGCATTTCTCGATCGCATCCACACTTTTCCACCGTATTAAAAAAAATAGAACACGTTCCTTCAATATGGGTGCACCATGAATATAGCTTTGCGCGCATGGATTCCCTTGGTATGCGGGGGATCTGCGCATTTTTCATTTCGTGCGCACCTGCAAACTTCGTCTACACACCTCAGGAAATGGCTGTGAGGGGAAGCGCATGGCCGTGAAGGTATGTACGCTCAAGTTAGGCGACGCCTGCGCGACAGAAGACCTTTTCACAAATCTTGACCCTATGGAAGAGCCATACAAGCTTCTTTTTTAAAGCTGGAATGAACGCAATTGCACAAATATAGTCTTTACATTCTACGCCAATGCATTTTAAAGAAGATATGTCCGAAACGTAAGCTTGGATCGCGTAATTTATAGCACCATTCCAGAATGCGAGCACAGGTTACGGTTGTGAGCTGGCTTCAAAAAATAAAAGACCCATTAATAAATCCTCTCAATCTTTGCGATTACTATCTGGCACATGCGTAGTCCCAATCTCAATCATAAACAGCATCCATGAGATGTAGAAACCGCAAGAGAGGCAGTTAACTAATCCCCACCGGACTTCGGTTATAATTGTGGTTAATGATCGCTTTACAAAGGCCCGCTGAATTACGACGTCCTAGCACTTTCTTTTCGGAGTGTTAATCAAGCAAATTCAATGCGAAGTCTTCCAACCTTTTTCTGCCCCCTTTTGCATTTTGCCATCCCATCAAAAGGGCAGCGAAACCATAGGAGCATAGAAACTGTTGCGGCTCCTCGATGTTTTAGCACGAGGCGATCGGCGGAACTGCACTTCTACTCGACCCCCCTTTCTCTTTATTTAAGGGCAGTGCTCTCGGACGCCTCCGCCCAGCTTACTGCTTTCATGCAATAGCTGAATGTTCACGAATTCCATTTTAGTTTTTGTCTACTGAACAGGCCTACTTATAGCGGCAGTCCGAAAGCATTTTTTTTTTCGCTGAAGATGCGCAACTTTCACTTGCTTTGTATTGGACTATTTTATTCATTTTCGGTTTATAAATACAAACGTGAACGTTGGGCTAACCTCTATAAAAGTTCCGTTTTCTATTCCCATATCGCAGTGAAAGTGCACATTTGAGGTGTGATCTTCAACGCTGTCTTGTAAGCTTGCCTTATTGGGATGTGCGTGCGTGTGCATCAGTGTCTGGTGTGGGTGGGTGTGGGTGTTTGAGAGAGAGAGCGAGAGGCGAGAGGCGACTGCAGAGAGAGAGAGAGAGAGACTGCAGACAGACGGATACAGCGACAGTGAGAGACAGAGATACCAAGAAGGTGAGCGCAAATTACGTTTTGTTTTGCCATGGAAAACCCAAAGCTGCTATTTTATGTATTTGTGAACACATCTTGTGAAAGGGAAGCACTTTACTGCTTACTGGTATTGTGCGAAAGCTGTGCTGCAACGCGAAACAATTTTAACAAGCAAAATATTGCTCGGCAAATACTAGGTTGTTCTCCTGGAAGTATAATACAAACTGTCAACAGTTCCTACTAAGTACAAGTCCTCTGAATGATGGAACCCTTACTCAGATAATTGGTGCAGGCGAGAAGGTACGTTTACGCAGAACAGCTAAAAAACGGCCGGAAAAGTGGCCTGCGCTGCGTTGCCATGCTGGGTTTACTGTTGTGCTGCAATTGTCGGCTTGGGCGCCGTTTCGAACATGGCAGAAGTGTTGGGCATTTAGGTTGTCTTGCTTATCGGCGTGGAGTAATAACAAAAAAAGAATAAAAACACAGCAGTGGCGGACAAGACAACGACGGTTATTTTGGCGCTAATTTTGGTTTCATATTTCTCGGAACCTTCGAAAGGAGTACAGGAGTTAAAATATAAACCAGTACAATACAGCCACCATCTTAACTACGGAACGGCGAGAAAGTTTCCGGTGGTTTTTGTTGAGCTTTTCTGATTAAACACTGACTCTCACAAGCCCCAAACTTTGAGTGCACGTTGTACCTTTGATACAATTTGCACTTGGTACAAACTGCTGAGAGTAAGCAGTATATTTTCTCGAGAACGAACTCGTTACCTGAAATATCGCAATTCTCGTATTTAATGTGCGGGTCAAATATGATGGCTCTGAATCTAATAGAACGGAAGGTATGGTATGGGGTTTCCGCCCTGGAAGTTATAAAAATATTGTAAACTACCCTTCTTTTCAAGCTCATCTTGGCCACTTATGTTCATGTGTCAGCAAAATATGTTTGGCGTGAAAAATGCAATATCCAGAAAAAGCAAAATGCTACAATAGTTCCAAGCCCCATAGTTGATTTTCTTGGTTGAAGAAACGCTTTTGTAACGTTGCTTGGGCGTCTGTCTTAAAACTACAGTGTCAATTACTGGTTTTTCTGATGATGATGGTTGGTGTTTAATGGCGCAAGGACAACGAGGGCAAATAGCGCCAGAGAAGGATGAATTACTGGTTTTTCTACGGTAGGACCGGTGTCCTTGAATGCTTTACTGGACATGAAACGCATCCGTACTGACTCTGTGTGAACTTAATACGCTGTCCTTGGTTGCCACGTGGTGGTGCAATCATCGGTAAGCGGGACGCTCCTCGAGCGGCGTTGCGCCGGCCACAGAGGGCTGTGTTGCCGTTTTAGCGGTTTTCGCAGTAAAATGTGGTATATTTTGAGTTTGTTTAGAGCAGAAATTACGGGCGCTAGTGGCAAGTAGAGTTTTTAGCAGATTATGAAACTCTCACTAGCGAGAACTAAAGATGTATTGTGCCTATACATGTCTAAAACGGTGGGGTTTGCACCTATACATGCTTTAATGCTACTTTTAAATGCCTGTTATGGGTGAGTAAAACCATGATTTTTTGTTCATAAAGTTGTGGTCTCTAGTTACAAATTTTGCGCAAAGAATAGAAAAGGACAGTAATTCAAGAATTAATACACATGATTATGCGATAATGCCTGTGAACGCGCTTCCAGTCACTGAGTGGGGCAGGACTAAGTAGTGGGCAAAGATAAATAACTATGCTTGCGCATGTGAGCCAGGCAGTGTATGCTTACGAAGATTAGACAAAAGGGACAATCTTCGCTTATATCAGAGAAGGCGACCAAACGCAGCAATCATTTGTACGGCCGGCCGAGGACTGGGGTAACATGGCGGTGACTTGCAATGCTGCACGCGCGGCGGCTGAATGCAAGGCGCGACTGCTGCGGAGCGTACCATCCCTCTATGAAACTGGCGCCAACGTTACGTTACCGGTAAAAGCATTGAAGGATTCTTGTGCGACATAATGTACCAAGAAGGCCATATTTCTTTTCGTTACCAGAAGACGAATCTATTACCAAGATCTTTCACCTTTTAAAACACGTTTGAAAAAGCACGTTCTAACCAGCGCACACCGATCTTTGGTAGTCAATGGCAGCACTAATGGGACTTTCGCGTCAGAATATTTATTTGGCACCTATCATTACACCGCAATAAATTCCTCGCGTCACAAGTCATTTCCACTGACAGAAAAGTATATTTGATTGCGCTATATAGCAGAAACCCAGAGTGATTGCATATTTTAAGGTTTGTTTTCTTATACAGTGGTTTCGATTAAGGCTCGATAGAAACGATGGGATGCAGCGATTCACCGCATCCAACAAGATTTGTGGTGCCATAGCAACGCATTCGTGCCCCCCGGCGCTTCATTATAGAGCAGAAGAATAGGACCCGGAAAGGCATTGCGGGCGACAAGTCGTAATAGTATTCCCATTGTCAACCAGAGCTCTGTGTACGTGGGTAATACTGTTATGTGTAGGCTTGTTGTTAGGCACCAAATTCGTCCTGGTCCCCTAGAGAAACCCTCCCCTGCATCGACTGCCATGTCGCCCGGTGAAGACTAAATGACTTCTTTGCCGCTTTCGTTACGAAAGCAATCACTTTACGCTGCTCGCAGGAATTCAGTGAGCAGCGCCCATTGATGCAGCAACCTATTGTTACGAGCAAAGTGACCCTTCGCCAATAACAGAAAGCAAAACACTTTGCAGTGCACGGAAGCAGCCAATCAATGCTGGCGTTCGCTTGTTTGAACCTCTCTAGAGTCTTGACTTTATTATGCAGTACGTACCACAAAACTACGCCATTTATAATTCTCGGGCTTTGTGCCAAGCAGTTCTTCTGGCAAGTGTCGTCTTAATGTAATTCCCAACAAAGTGCGCATGGAAGGCAAACTAACACAAATAATGGTTGTTGGACATCACGAGGGAAGAGAAAAATCTTTTTCTTGCATGACAAAAGTGTGTTTGGGTAAGCTATGTGGACGACCTCAGAATAAGTTGGCGTTTTGGAGCCTACTAATTTTTAACACGAAATTGACTTGAGCCAGGGTACAGAAAGAGTTCACCGAAGTCATATTCCTCACGGACATCACTTCACCAGAAAAAGTTTAACTAACGCGCGGCGCTAGATTTCTGAGTCCGCGATCCGTCTGACCGCAACTGGTGGCGTAAGACGCTCTCCCCAACTGGCTATGAGTCGCGGCAAAGTACCTCTACGAACGCGCCTGATATACTTCCATATAAGATTCTCCTATTCAGACGGTGCTGCCGTCTAGAAGAGGTGAAGCGAAGTAGTGCGTTGTGACGCTAATGAGCGCAGATAGTTAGCGCTACTGTTGCGGGCCGTGAACTCTGCCTGTCTGGTTTTACAAGCTGAGCTCGTCGCTACTCTACCGTTTACCGCACACGCAAGTTCGCATCGATGCACCATAGACATTCAACTGCTTCTCTGAAGGTACATTTCACTTTCGTGTATGTACCGATCCTATGAAATAGGGACCTACCTACACTTTTTTAACATTCACGGACGATAGTGGGGCGTTTGCTTGTGTTCAACTGTGCGAGTAGCCCAAAAACTTGGCTGAAATGCAGTTACATATAGTTATGACGTCCCACAGTGTTAAGTGGTTGGTTCACAAAGACTTAGAGCCGCCATTGCTGGAGCTTGCGCAATTTGTAGTTTTTTTGGTCGTGGTCTGAAATGAAATATTAGCTACGTTTTCTCTCTAAAGGATGTTTGTCTCTTAATCTCCTATAGAACCACTAACTTCATCTCTTTAGGCATTGCATATTAATATAAAACAAGAAGTTAGCTTTGAAGATGCCAATGCCTTGAACGTGATAACAGAAAAAACTAGGCCGTTGAAAAACACACGGGTCAGTAAATGTTTTATCGAAAATGGGTACGTTGGATGACTGCCTTTATTTTGTATAAACTGGGAAATCGAGTTGTGCTGTCCCTGCCCTGCTTCTATTCGAATTGTGTTTCTTAAAGCTGTCTCATCAAAGGTGGGAAAATTTATTGAAAACAAAAGAATAACGTCGAGCGCGAACGCAAGTGTAATACAGTATTATGTCTTCTGTAATTACTTTCAAGTAGGGCGTTTTTTCTCGTTGCTTTTGTTTGTAATGTATACGGTTTTTTTTGTACGTTGTCAAAACGAATAATTAACGACGCCGAAGCCTTTGGAGACGTGGTATCTCAATACGAAGTCAGAAAATTCATTTACGCGTGTTGGTTTTTGTTCGGCGTTTTCTCAAATTTTAACAGATGCTTTACAAAAATACAATGCCGATTGCCCAGCGTCATTACCGGTTTTTGTGCTATGGAGAACGTAGATCACTGCAGAAAACACAAACATATGTCAGTAGCAATATGTCCACCAAGAAGGATAATCATCCGCTATTGTGGTTAGCGGAGCTGTAGTCGGCAAAGGGTGGCATACAGATCCAGTTTTTTTAAGGCAGTTTCGGCATTTTGGTTGGGGTTAACTATTGATGCACCTTTAGTTGGCGGCGTTATGTGCAGCAACATAACACCGCTAACATTAGGCAACATGTGCGATTGGTGCGCCCGCACGGCTGAAAAAATTGGAAATCCAACGATTCGCTTGCACGTAGCACTGCACTCGCGCGGTACTTAAAGGTAAGTTTTTATTTTGGTATACGCCATTACAGCTGCCTGTACGGTCAGCACTCTAGCAAATGTTGTCCTCTCTGGCGGGGTCTAGTTGCCACGGCCACTATTACCTGTCTATCCCCTTCAACAGCCCTGATTATGCGTTGTAGATAAGTACTTATGGAGGGAATAAGACTGGTTGCATGAGACGTGCGATCGACGAGAGTGCACATATTTATAAGGATACTGCAACGTGAAATCAGTGATGTATTCACGCTCAAGCGAAGGTCACAGATGATAGTCGTAAAGCCGGTCGTGTGGTGCAACGTTATAATTCAGATTGATTGATTGTAGGGTTTAAGAAGCCGACGCAACGCAGGCGATGACGTGCGCCGTAGTGGGGGGCTCCGGATAAATTTTGACAACCTGGGGATCTTTAACGTGCGCCGAAATCTCGTGCCCACGGGCGTTTTTTGCTTTCGCCTCATTAGAAAAGCGGACGCCACGAATCCGGCCGTCATATTACGCAGAAAATCCACGGGGAACCCGATAATAATGCGTGATACACATACGTTCGTATGGAGTTAAAGTAACGGGAGAGGGTGTGGCAGGATTTATCTCTCTCGCTGTGGAGCACGTGGGCAGCGCTGCGTGAATCGCAGATCAAGTGATAACATCGGGCAGGGGGGCCGACGGTGAAGCCTGAGCAGCGTGAACGTCCCAATGGCAAACCACGGCCGCACGATACATCGAAGTTGAAAAAGTAACGCGTCATACCTGCTTTCGATGAGAAGACAGCTTGCGGTCAACGACGCCGCAAGCGGAAAACGGGAACCAAAGGAAAATATTGATGGATTTGAGGTTTAACGTGCAGACGCAACACAGGCGACGCGGTGCGCCGTAGTGGAGGGCTCCGTATTAATTTTGACCACCTGGAATCTTTAACGTGCACCGAAATTTGATCACTCGGGCGTTTTCGCTTTTCGCCTCCATCAGGAAGCGGCCGCAGCGACCAGGTAATCGAACCCGCGTACTTGGGCTTACCAACACAACGCCATAACCACTGAGCCACCGCGGTGGGTCCCGAACTAAACGTATCTATGAATTATCTAATTGTGTTCCGCCCCTGGTTTAGGTGTAGCTATTTTGCTGCTTGTTTTTGATCGATAAATCTATGGTCTAATCTACAAGCGTTGCTTATCCGCTATTGTCATGTAACGGTTTGATACAAATGAGCCCGGTTTCATGCACGTGCAATGCGTCCAGAGATCTTGGCAGAGCTTTTTCGGTCGAACCTACCGGTCTGTGGGGAAAACACATTATTTTTTTCACATACCGCCATGGGTATTAGTAACAAAGCTTTAGCTTTAGGAATGGCGAAAGTTTGGGATAGGTTTCCATTGCGTCAAACGCAATACTTGTACACCGCAAGACGTTTGACGACGAACGATTGAATACCGATGTGGACAAACGACACTTCCAACCACCCCTAGGGTGTAGGGTTGTGTGCGCCAAATTTTGGCGCGTTAAACAAATTTTCTTCGCGGGGCTTTACATCAGAATTTCCTTTCCGCTCCTGGACAATAAATGTATCATTGAACGCTCTGACAGCGTGTTTGGGAGGCGGGTGGGACTCCCCTATAGCGGTGCTGCGCGCTCAGGTTTTTTGGGTAACGGTGTAACAAGTGCTGCAACGTGCCGAACTGGATACTATTTATATTCGACATCTTGTTAGCGTCAACCTTTTCAGTGTTATGAGGGTTTTACGCCGCCAAGAACCTTAGTCGCCATGGAGGGAAGAACAAGTGGCGGATATTCTCATTCTCGGCAGGCCATGCTTCCTACATCAGAGGGCTCTAGTATTTGGGGAAACCATGACACGCCCAAGGCGTTCTTAAACACCTGGTAACGCCAACTTTCAGTAGCTTAGATAAGTCTTGAAAAAAGTGGAAGAAGAGATGACTATGGGGTTTATTGCGCCGAAGCTACAGATGGGCTATTGGGTGCGCCATGTGACGCTGTTGCTCGTTTATGCTGTCTTGATACGGCTATAAGATGTAACAAACTGCTGTTGTCTGGGGGCAAGAAAAAATAGTTTAGGGGCACCTCTACTTAGGCTTATCGCTTTCTTGCTTCTAATACAGTATAACATTCAGAAATATACTCAGAAGCAGAAATGAAATTTCCTGCCCAAAGTTTAATGTCCTCAAGGCTGCCTATTTCAGATATGAATTGATTGATGATTGATTGCAAGGTTTAACGCGCCGACGCACCGCAGACGATGAGGCGTGCCGACTAATTTGACCACTTGGGATCTTTACGTGCGTCGATATCTCGTACACACGAGCATTTTTGCGTTTGGCTTCTATCAGAACAGCGGCCACCGCGGCCGGGAATCGATCCCGCGACCTCGTGCTCAGCAGCCCATTCCGGATATGGGACACTGGACCTCAAGTAGTCTTTTAAGCGGCAAGGAATATTTTGCTTTTTAGCTTAGATGGACAATGTTAAATCAGTTTCGACCCCTTTGCAATGGCCATTCACGAAAGGAGATTCCTTATTACAACTGTCATCTCAAGGGTTACGAATATAATATTGACTGCTATACTTTTCTAGACCGCTTTATTCGTGAAGGAAATGACGTGTGTTTAAAACGACTGCCATTTTTGGACTGCCATTTTGGACAATCTTTGAAGAAATGTCTTGGAGGTAATACCAAGAAAGGGGTGCTATCGCATGGCGAGCAAAATGTAACACCACGAAAATTGGCTTTTTCTGCGTTTCGCGTGTACTTGGTGTTTACGATACCACCGACCCTTTGGCCAATGTCGGGTACGTCGCTCGCAATGGTGCTTGAGAAAGTACTGTGCCTTTCCGACGTCGTCTACGTGAGGTGAGCATGAGTTCCAAGCCTCAGCGCCGAGTTGTCTTTTACATTCAGTTATGGTACCAAAGCGATCTCTAATGCTGGGTTTTCAAAGATATGCATTATACTTAATTTTTTTACTGACCACTTCTTTTTTCATATACAGATAGTGTTGGTTTCTTTCTATATAAAACTCGAAACGTCCGAAAGAATACACGAACAAAAATTGAAGTTGAACACCCGAGATGAACCGCAGCAGAGTCGCTTAAGAATGGCGGGTAGAAAAAATAGAGCGTCGAGACGCCTTAGCGAATGACGACCATATTTGCAAGGGAAATTGATGGGTGCGAACGGCGGAGTGGCACGACACCATGCACCTTCAAGATGTAGCCAAATGAGTTTGCCAAGAAGTTACTTACATCACTTGTGACACTCCTCCCCGAAGTATACCCAAAGCGCAGCGTGAAACAGAAATTTTTTTCAAGAAAAACTACAACAAAGTGAATTAGGTAACGCCGGGCACCTCTAACCCGGGCTGCTGCTCCAATCACAACAAATAGTAGTGCGCCAGAAGCATCGAATGGCGTCTACAAACTGTCAGTTAAAAGTTTTTGCCCCCGTCTCGCATAGGATAAAGACATTTGGCCGAGATAATGAACGTCCCGCTTCCATGGGCACCGGCACGTGGTTTGGTTCTGTGTTTTTTTTTGCCACAAAATGCAGCGAATGCTTTCAGGCACGCGAAGACCTTTTTTCTTACGTCCACATCAGCGATTTCTTGTTCTCCGCTTCGCCTTCTAGCTCAATTTTTTCGTCGCTCTACTTGCACGAATAGTATGAAAGCTACGGATCTCGCCATTACTGTTATTTAGTGGTTTTTGTTTCGATGTGTTGCATTACGTGATATATTTACTTTAATCTAAGACAGCACTTGAGCTTTTGTCTGCTGTGCAAGAAAGCAAGACACTTTGTTAATGATGGCGGAACGCTAGATTGCAGCATTGTCACCTAAGAGTATGGTGAAAGATGGCGTCTTCATGATTAAAACACTAATCAAACCAGAGGCGCCCCACATAATAAGCGCAACAACATGCTGTTTTATTTTGTGCAAGACCTTAATAATAAATGGCAACGCGAAAATGAAGTAGCATGAAAAACATCTAAGTGCAAATATAATGACGCCAAAAAAGTGGCAACCCCTATAATTAATCGTCACGCTCGCCTATACACTAAATTTCGGGCTTCCGTAGAGCCATAACGCTAAACGTGAGGTAACTTTGTGCCTTCTCGGCCACAAGCGAATGCTCCCGAAACCGGTGTACAAAATCCGTGCACGACTTAAGGGCTGCCAGACGCACGTAGAAGAATATACAGCGGCGCATCGCACAGGTTCAGGCACACAAGTGGAAATCGTTTTGTGAGTCCCTCGACCTTCGGAAACCTCTGTCCTCTATATGGAGAACAGTGCGTGGACTGGTAACGCCTGTGCAGCAGCAATGCCCGTTCAAAGCATTGGCACTCCATGAAAACCGTCGTGAGTTGCAAGTCGCGGAGGTTTCTGCGTGAGGGTGGCTGCTATAACCGATAACGTTCCATCTGCGAGGAACAGCCAAGCCCCTTATTCCCGTGATGAACTTATGGATGTTCTCTTTTCAATGGAAGAATTAAAGGCAGCCGTGACATCCTGCAGGCGTCGTTCTTCACCGCGTCATGATGGAGTAATGTACTCCACCTTATGCCACCTTGCACCTGGACCTCGACAAACGCTTCTGGATCTATTTAATCAGACATGGACAGATGGTGTCGTACCCCCACAGTGGAAAACAAGCCGTCTCGTTCCATTGCTAAAGCCTGGCAAATCTCTCCTTGACCTAGCGTCGTACGTCCTATTGCCCTGACAAGCTGCCTTGGTAAGGTCATGGAAAGGATGATCCTCACGCGGCTGCAGTGGTACCTAGAATACCACAATGCATATCCTGAGGCTATAGCTGGTTTTCGACGAGGGTGTTCTTCTATTGACGGTGTGGTAGATTTAGTAACATTCGTACATCACGAAAAAAAGCCGCAAACGTCTCAGCAGCCCTGTTTCTTGACGTCAAGGGGGCCTAGGATAATGTGTTTCACGAGGCTGTGCTAAACGACCTTCAGCACTTTGGACTCGGTGGCCGAACTTACAAATGGATACGCAACTTCTTGTCCGGAAGATCATTCTTTGTAATGACAGAAGACGGCCCAACGTCGCAGCACACCATTAAATGCGGTGTTCCTCAAGGTAGGGTGCTAAGCCCAACCCTGTCCAACCTCGCTATAATCGGGATCGTACGCGCTTTACCGAAGACTGTCTGTGTATCCATTTACGCCGATGCCATCTGTTTGTGGTCTTCGTGTGTCCATCTACCTCAGCTGCGAGCACGACTTCAAAAAGCGGCCAATGTGACGAGAGCATACCTCCGAAAGCAAGGACTGAGCATTTCTAGTGACAAGTGTACGGTGGTTTCATTTACCCGCAAACACTTGTCCCGATATCCCATCACCATCAATAGAAAGTCGATACCTTACTCCAGAAATCCCACATTTCTTGGCGTGGTCATCGACAGGGACATGTCATGGAGCGCACATGTGTCTTTCTTAAAGAAGAAACTCACCGCCTTCGCCCACATTTTCAGATTTATCGCTGGAAAGACGTGGGGCACATCGGTCAGAGGAATGCTGCAGCTGTACCAGGCGCCTTTCCTGGGAGTTATGCGTTACAGATTGCCAGCGATATCCAGTACATGCTTTACTAACCTTCGTGCGATCCAAGAAATCCAAGCGCAGGCTCTCCGCACCTGCCTTGGTTTGCCGCGATGTGCGTCAGCGGTGGGAACAATATACAATGCCCAAGACCATCCTATGACAACCTATTTGATCACTGAGACGCTACGTCTACACATCAGGCTCTCACGAGGGACGATGTCACCAACTTGCGCAGCTTTCTCGAAATCGTCCACGCTCTTCATTTGGAGCCATTGTCGCAGCGCACAGGGCCGAAGTAACGTCTAGTTACATGCCTGCGGTCACACCGTCTTCCCCGTTGTGGTCCCTGGCCACCCCCGAGATTCGACTACATGTTCCGGGCATTGGAAAGAAGGCCGACTTACCACCGCTGGCTCTCATACAGCTTTCTATGCAGTTACTGCACGAACAGCACAATGACCTGAAGCATGTATACACAGACGGTTCTGTGAAGTCCTCGAGCTCGGCAGGTACCGTGGTTATACCATCAGAATCAACCAAAATTCGATTTTGTGTCGCCCATGTGACGAGTTTGACAGCTACTGAACTTGCAGCCATCCGTGAAGCTCTTCAATACATCATGGAAGCTTCTCCTCAAAAATGGTCCATTTTTACCGATTCCAAAGGCGCCCTGCAAAGCTTCCGAGTAGCCCCACGCTACGGTCTTTTGCACCAACTGGTGACAGAAATTCGAGAAATATTTCACCAGGCTGTCATAAAGGGCCATAATATTGTATTTCAGTGGTTGCCAATTCACTGTAGAATCACTGGCAATGTTTCGGCTGATGCAGCTGCCCGGACAGGCCATGACAGTGAAAGGACCATCTTGCTTCCGCTTGCATGGACTGATGCCGCTAGGCTGTTTTGTCAGTTCGTGTGGAGGACCTCCATTATCAATGGAATACACCGGACTTTGTGCATCCGCGCCGCCATGCTCAGGACCCTTTACTGCAACGCCGTCTTCCGTGTGGGCTGTCTCGATCACTGTCTACATTACTTTGTAGACTGTGGTTGGGAGTGACTTTCACAAAAGCCTACTCCTTCCTCACGGGATGGCCAGTAGTGCCCAGTGCGACGCCTGCCAGTTTGAAAAGTCAATCGAACATGTGCTCTGTCGTTGCCCGCGGTTTTCATTAGAAAGTCGTGTTTTGGCCGCCGAGCTCAACCGATTGGGCAATCAACCATTCACACTAGAGACTATTCTAGGACACCGACCCCTACAATCAACTTCGCAAGGCAACAGAAGCCCGTTTGCGTTTTATGAAAGAAACAGGGTTAGCCGAAAGACTATAGTGCCCGCAAAGGGACTGAAGTGTGTGCGCGGCCCTTCTCTTTTCCACTCTTTTTTGCTTGCTTTCTCTTTCTCCCTTGCACACCCTTCCCCAGTTTAGAGTAGCAATCCGGGCTCTAAGCGTGGATACCCTCTCGGCCCTTTCCGTTTGCTTCTCTCTGCTCTCTCTCTCTCTAAAAACTTCTGAAGAGAAATCTTTCGGTAAACAAATGGCATTCTGTCAAAAGCAAATTTATGCGCCATAAGCGGTTGGTCGACCCGTAAAGCTCTAATAAAACTTGGACACGGCTTGTACGCGGAAACGGGGCTTCCGTTGAGTAAGAACAGTGGAATGAAAATTGTGAAAGAGAAAGGTTCTACTTAAAACAACACACGCCTGATCATGAAGTACAATAGTATGCGTTTCTCTTATGGAGAGCGTATCGGTATTTATTTATACAATTGGTAGACGCGTTTACGTAGGGCAAAAAAAAAAATCGTCGTAGGGGTTGTTCTCCGTTTCCGATTCGGTCTTCAAAGGTTTAACAATCGATTGTACGCACTGTTAGAGAAGGTTGGAAGCACTTTTAGGCTTCGCGCTTCTTTGAACTTTCTTTAGACAGGTGTCGCAATTTTTCTAGGCGATGCGACTGCTTCGACAGGTGGGCGCGAATGTATATTTTGTTTACAGCACCACAATGAGTCCTACGGCGGCAACTGTTTCGTGGGAGTTGTAGTGTGGGCGAAGTTCCTTCTTTACACTTCTTCGTATGTCACCTTCTAGCTTTGACCAGTCTTTACACAGTATCGTCACCCAATTTTTAATAAGTTTAATATACGCATTTAACACAAATTCGCGTAAGCTCGTATGCTTAGTGGGCGCGTTTGGTGGGCGCGTTTGGTCGCAGTGCCTTTTTTTCAGCCACATTTTAAGAGCACTCCCTCTTTTAAAAGCGCTGTGAAACCACTATACTCATTCAACTGTCTCGCCATCTTCAGTAACGTCCGTGAACTTACACACATCTATAGCAGTACCCCAGGCGGCTTCGCATTTTTCATCCTGTCATTGGTGTGACGCTACAAGAAAGGTAAATACAAAAGTGCCCGTTTTGATGCCTGTTGATGTTCTTAGTGACAGCAAAATATTTTTTCTTATTTCCAACACCAAACTTTTGCTCAGGCTGATTTTTTTGTATTCTGTCATAGATACATATACTTTAGAGTTTTTTGTCTTACGGAATATTGTTAATTAATGCACCGAAACTATTTTCAGGTTTTTGGAATCATTCTCGGAACAGGGCTAAGGGACTGAGGACGACGTTTAGACGGGACACACCGCAGACTAACGCAGACTGTGTCCCGTCTCACCTCGTCCTCGTCCTTTTGCGCTGTTCCGAGAATGCCATGCCAACATGCCCAAGCTTACACCTTAGGTAATTTCGGAACAGCACGACCTTTATTCGGGAATAATTTTAGTTACAGGTGTTGTATACACAACTGCGTCATCTAACGCATAATTATTGAGATATGACACAAGAAGACAAATGCAATTGATGGATCCTAAATTCAAAGATGGCATCAAAAAGGTGTGCTTCCTGCTGTCACGCAGAACATCTTTAAAGTGGTTTTCCTGTCTCCAATAAAAATTGTCAAATTGTAATAAATAACATTTATGCTCTTTGCAAGAGCACGCAGATGTACCAATAAACAATCATGTGTATTTCACAGTGTGCTTTCATTATATATGTAAATCCCTTCGGCTGTAGGCCGTGCAAACTTCACAGGGTGCCTCTGGTGAAGTGGCCTTTAGTCGACCAAGCATAAAACAAATTCTGTTGCAGAAGCGAGAAAGTATTGGGAGTCAGGACGTTTTAGGCGTACTCTGAACATTTTGGAGCACAGCTAGATTTTTATTTTGCATGGCCAATTCCCTCTTGCGTGTTTCATCATCTTTACAGAGACTATTTCCGGCCCCTAACATTTCGGTTCGACAGTTTGTGCTATAGGGTACTGACTCTGAAAATTACGCACTTTGCCTCTTTAGGCCCACAATAACAAGCCTAGAAAATGCACGTGCATTTTCTAGGCTTGTTCCCTGAAATTAGCTGTCCACTAGTTTCAGGGAACGACACACTGTATTGAGGGGTATTTACAGTGAATAGAAGTAACGATTATTTATAACACCTAATTGCCCTGCAATGTAATTGTGAAAATAAGAGTAAGGCTTCGCTTATGTGAGTTTTTGAATAACCTTTTGATTTCTCGATTATTTTACTTAACTGTGAACGTTGTACCGCGATGTGTAACTTTACTAAATTTAACGACACACCGAGAGTAATTATAGAATGAACTTTGTTTTATAGAAAAGTGTGTATGTCTAGGCTATCGTTTTTTTCGTGAAAAATCTTCCGCGAGCAAACACGCCTCGCGGCAAAGCCAGTTTAACTCCAAACGCCAAACCAAAAATGGTTGCAGCCCTTCTTTTACGAAACCTGCTCCCCACCTCACCGAAAATAAAGTGCATGGCAGTGTGCTGCTAGGACGTTTTATCATTGCTTGAAGTTTTATTTACATTATATGAATAGCTGGCTTACAGTGAAGCTTTCAACATCGATACAAGGGCATCTGTACGTGAGGTAAAATTGCAGAAAAACGGCTGTAGCTCTTGCTTCATTGTAACATTCATAAGACAATTACATAACAATCGGACGCTGAGAAAACTAAATGGTTAGATCGACGTTTATTTACGAGTCATAATTAGATATTAGAGAGTGAAGTTGCAATTCTTACACACTCCTCGTCTGCTGTGAATAGATGGCCATCTTTAGAAAGAGAATGCTTAGAGATAACGGCTGCAGCCCTCGTTGTACAGGACGTCTCCCATAATAAACCATGTAGCTATTAGCAGGAAAGGCGACTCTATCAATATGCCTACTTTTGTTTACTTGTTATCAATAGTTTGCGCAGAATGAAATTGTAGATGATACAGGAATCCCGTCTGCTGTCAATATATGGCCGTCTACAAGAGTATCATTACGAAAAAAATAGCTGTAGCTCTTGCTTCATAAAATCCACTGAAAATCTGATATTGTGAGCAACGACCGGCTAAGGTGATTCTAATACAAGTTCGCATTTTATACATACCTTTCACCGATACAGCGCCGCTTTTCTCCCATCTTTACAGCAGTGGCATTGCGCTAACTTTTTAAGTCGTTAGCTACAATACCAAGATTTTAATCATCCTCGATGTCAATAAATTACGCCTAACTAAAAAACCTCGGCAAATGACATTCTCCTAAGCATCTAAACGGTGCGTGACCATCAATGGATGAATGTTTTACAGCTGTTGTTTACTCTTAGTGGCTCTCTGCACAACTGCAGTGCCGGAAATTTAGATCTGTTTCTCCTGCTAATCTTGGAGAACTAAAGAACTTGTGTCAAACTGAGACATACGGAGATTTTAGTGCTTGTTTGCTCAAATGTTGCTGTTAGTTATTTTTTTTCTTTTGGAGGCCCCGGCTAAAAATTGCTGCTGCCTTCTTTCACAGCGTGGGTTTCCCAAATGCATCCGACGTGAAGTAAGGAAGCGTGAATTTTTTTCGATCATTACACTAAAAATATCTCCCGCCAAAAAAAGTCCTCGAGGTCTTTTTATAAGGAACAACAAGGCTGAAGGGTGCCTGGTTTAACACTTCGAGCTCTGTTCGTTTATTAGTTGGCTTGGCTCGGGCACTTCTGGAACTTTTATGGATAGACCTTCTTGTCAGGCGGCTTCGAAAATGTTCCGCCTAAAGGTGTCTCGTGTAGCACACTAAATCCCCAACTTTATGTAAATGTTTCATGAAATACAGAGCGAAGAAAAGCAAGGTATTATCTTCCCCGATAAACTCGGTGTACGTCATGAATTACAAATCTTTGGTTTAAAATAACTTTAAAAAGAGGAATCTGCAAATCTCTGAAAAGGTTTTTTGGCTGGCCGACTTACAGTAGTGTCTGTATAAATTCTGTTGATGACAAACTCAATCCCCAACTCACGATTTCACTTTGATTGTAAATTAGTTCGCTGACCTCCTCCTTCTGACTGTACATGCTTCAATGAACATGCAATGTACATGCTTCCAAACTTGTCATACTTGTACAAGATGTTTTTCAGTCTGGTATTTTGTCTGAAATACTGCTCTTTTACTTTTCCCGTTGTTCTTCAAAAGAGTTTTTCTTAAATATTTATATTGCCAGCACGCATGAGCTTTACTTCACTGATTCTTTTTCCACCCATGCTTTTCTTGAATTCTGAGTAATTTTTTTGTTCTGCCTATGAGGCGCACTATGTTCTAAGTGGTGTTTGTTTATGAGCAATGAACACATTATTAGCGGACGCATCAATGTTTCGTAGAATGCCCACGCAGATTAGTCATGCTTGTGTGACGGTGGTGCTTAACGTGTCAAAGCTCCACCTAGTCTCTAAGGCGCGCCATAGTGTAGGGATCTGATTTAATGTTGACCACCTTAGTCTCGTTAACCTACGTAGATTAGTTAGGGTCACGGTATATACGCCTATCATATTGATATGGCCTGTTTACACTATCACCCGCGCAGTAAATGCTACGCAAATACTTTGTTGAATTAAATTGTTTTCAAACTGGAAGCAATGATGTGCCTTGAACACTGAGCAGTCGCAAAAAAATTACACATAAATTCTCGATTCATTTTCAATTGCATTGAGTATAGAGAGCGTCATTGGAGCTCGAAACAATTTAGACTACTGCTGCTAGTTTTACAGCTCTGGTCTGAAGATATACTTTCATAAAGAAAATATGCATAGCGGTTGGAATTTGAAAAGACTATAATGTCGTTATCAAGGTATTTTGATGGATTGATGGGCTGGTGAGAAAGATGTCGACGTACATGAACGAAACGCTTTGTGTACTGGATTGTTTTTAAGGCGCAGCCACAATACGATCCGGTTCTCCTGGTTTGGCAAATATAACTCTCAGTAACCATTCTATATATCAGGATTTCCGATGCCACGTCTGCACTACTGCCTAAGATTTATTTTTATCTTTTTGGGGTGGTAAAGCCGTACCTATGTTCCTCAGGCAAGAATGAATCTTCTATTGCGCACAAAGACCACTTCAGCTTCCGTTGTCAATGGGTGTTTTCTGCCGAAGCTACATGCAGGATTCAAAGGGAATACACTACACTTAAACGGCAGACGTTATAAGAGGGATTGAATTGCAATGTGCAAAGCGTCTTGTCATATGTAGCGAACTCGCTGGTCTAACCGTTTCCGATAAACACATATACAGCTTAACAAGACTCTGGTGCGATTTAGTTGGTTCATGATCTAGAAACTTGAACAGCGCGAACTGACAGGACGAAAGACGAGAGACACAAAGACGAGAGACAGCGCCCGTCTACGTCGTTTGTCTCTCTCGTCTTTCGTCCTGTCAGTTCGCGCTGTTGAAGTTTCTAGACATATATAGCTGTACGGTATGACACCTTTTTTTCGTGAGTTTTGTACAATATGGTATGTCACTGAGTAAATGCGTGCGGATACATCGACATTAAAAAAGGGATCTCCCGCAATGCACGCGGTGGTTTGGTTCACTGCAAAAACGTTTTAGGGATCAATTGACTTATCATTTCTGCACTTTAATCAAGAAAAGGGTAATGTGACCCTTCAGAAGATATAATTGTCCAGAGCAAACTACTGCCCCTTCGGATAATAACGTGCGTGTTCGAACATGCCGCAATAAGACTGAATAATGGGCAGTCTACACCACAGATAGAAAATAGTAAAGCTCAAGCTGCTAGTAAGTTAGCGAAATGCCAAGTGCGGCATATTTATACGCGCAACTCGCAATATAACGCATAAAATTGAGAGCCTTCTTTCATTTTTTTGTTTAGTCGTTTAACATTACGCGCCGTTGTACGTCTGCTTGAAAAGTGTCTTCTTTTTCCCACAGGCAGAAAAACGACCTATTTTAAAAGTAGCCAACTAGAAGTTGGACTCTTTAACGCGGCAATCCGCATGCATTACAAATACTAGCATCTTGGTAATTCAGCACAGGAAATGGTTTCTGAAAGTTGTTTACAGAGAACTCGGCCAACCAAAACAATCAACTCAACCGGAGAGTAACAAAAAAGT
Source organism: Haemaphysalis longicornis (assembly GCA_013339765.2). Lineage (NCBI taxonomy): Eukaryota > Metazoa > Arthropoda > Arachnida > Ixodida > Ixodidae > Haemaphysalis > Haemaphysalis longicornis. The sequence goes on from CM023456.1 coordinate 59,132,029, forward strand.
TTGCAATGTGCTGGAATTCAAGGAAAACGACTACCAAGAAAACTTTTCTCGCAAAACTATGCATTTCAATTACTCCAACCATTCGACGATTCTGGATCAACATTTCGGTCTTGATGTGGTTAAGGACCATGCAGTCTAACTGTACACCCCGAAAAATTAAAATCGCCCTTCCTCCTTAACTTCGTCATTGCGTTAATAATATAAGCAATTGTATTTTTTTAATTACTGATGATTTACATACAATTTCAGCGTAGCGTTTTTACTGTTGTTAATTCTCCTGCAGGCAAATTTGATCCAGCCGTGTTGATTTCGCAAAGAACAGCTGCTTCAAAAATCAGATCCCCTTTTTTTGCAGCTAACATGTGGTGTCATTGTGAAATACTTTTATTCCAAGCCGAAGGTGGGCAGGCCGCAAAAAATTCATTCGAAGTTGAGGTCCAAACTAAGGCTGAAACGGTTCATGCCGGAAAAGTAGAGAAAATATCATTGTAACTTACTCGTGTAAACTAATTTTGTCTCGTTTACAGGTGAAGCCTAATGTTTGGGATCCAGAACGCTTTGGACTGGTCTAGTAAAGATTGGCAAAGGATGTGCGTGGGAAGCCAATTGAAACTCACACAAGGAGCAGGAAAAACAATTACTGGTTTAGCAACTACGTTACGGGTTAAATGGCTGGTGTAAAGTTCTCGCAGTTTATTTTTTTCGGAGCCCAAACGTTTACCGCCATTGCGACTCCCAAAGTAGTGATAAATGGCTGCTATTGACCCCCGCACTTTCCATTCATCCAGTATTATTATTTACGAATAATTAAAAAGTGTATTGTCGTTAATTACGGACGTAACAGATACTCAAAATACGCGCTTAACTAATTCTAAAACTGCGTTCTTTCAATTTCTTGTTTCCCTTCTCCCGCGGGTGGCTGGCTTAAAAAATATTTGGTCTAATTACCACTAATTACAAATACCGGCAATAGGTGTATATAACATCTCCTCGTATATGTTTTCACTCGGATAACGAAGTCCTACAATTGCTCCTGTTGGCATGAGGTTAATCATTGTTGCTCATACCCAAGTTTGCGTTTTATTTATAAAAGGTTCTGGCACGTTGTTTTTTGTTTGAAGGCTCGCCGTGGCTCCCCTTAAGATTTTATTGTGTACAATGTTTTCCTACACGCACATTGTGATGTTATTTGGGGACAATACCTTTTCTTTTTTTTATTTCGTGATGGAAATGCCGTTTTTTACCGTCCGAGTATTTGAATGAACCCAGTCTGAATAAACCCAGTCTATTTGAGTTCATTCAGCTGAACTATCTGCCTGAATAATCTCACGGTTTTTTACTGTAGCCACGTTTCAGTCATAAAGAATTGCCTATTTAGAGATTTGACTTATTTTGAACATTCCACCTGCGCGCTATTACAGCTGTTCTAACTGCACCGTTTGGCCCAAATGTAGCTTGTTTTCACTACATTGAGCGCATTCTGCGCCACATTCTTCGAATCGTGTTCAACTGTTTCTAGTAGCCTCATAGAATTAAGTACGCTACAACTGGTCGACAAACGTGAAACTCTGGCTCTACCCCAAATTTTTTTAATACACCAGAAGAAATACTCGGCATGAGAGATACTCATTTACAGGGACCTGTTACTGTATACTTTCAAAAACTATGCCTGAAAACAACAGCCATTTACTGTTCCTCACTATCCAAAAAATGACTGCATTGGAGTGTTAGACAGCCGTGGATTCTCTTATGCGCTTACCTCTTGCTAGCATATTCCAGGCATATACTTTTTGCAGAAATTCAAGTGCTACTGTTTGAGTTCAAAACACTTCAAAACAAAGCCCAATTACAAATTTTGCGAAGGCTTATTGTTACGATGGCAATAAATTGACCACGGACACGATCCTGTTTACTGAAGCTGTCCTGCCACGAGGTTTTTTTTTATCGGTTCCCAAAGAAAAAAAAGAAATGACTTTTCCTTCAACTTCGCCTTGTGTCGTAAACAGGTGCGCCGTAGCGTTACTTTATTCACCTTCGGAAGGCCCTTTGTAATCGCACGTTTTTGTCGATGTCACTAAGCGGAGTTCAGCGCTTTTCGCTTCTGTGCTTGCGTCTTGAGACTGCTGCGCACGTGATTCGGCGTGCCTAAAGGAGGTGCACGTGTGTGTTGAGGGAAACATTGCAAGAAGAGGAGTGTATCTGCTTCCCGAAGAAGCAGAAACCTTTACACTTTGCTGCGCATACTGCCCTGATTGGGAGCTTGGGAATTATCTTCCGGAATGATGACGTACCCGCGTTTCCTGGACACGTGCCAGTACCGAAATGAGTAGCAAAACGGGAAACCTGCAATCACTACCATTTTTAAGGTTTGCATTGGTTCCTCACATGTCCTTGTAAGACAGAAAATGATTCAGGCAATGCAGCAAACTTTTTTGGCAATGTCCCGTAAACGCCGGACAAGGTTCCCGGGGAATTGTCATTAATGGTTCGCCCTTTACTAAAAAAGGCAGTTACGTGTTTTCGATTCGTACTTGCTTCCAGTGCTACGAGCAAGAATATATCGCTGTAAAATAATTGGCTCAAAATTTTTTTATTCCAGCAAATTGTCAGCATAATGCCTAAATGGTATGAAACTGAGTGCAGTTATCGTTATATTATTTGAAAAATAAAATGCAATATATACAACCATCATAACCGTCATCATACCAGCGGCAGCTTACTCAGGTTCATTGCAGGAAGAAGATCTCTTTCATTGACGTCCAACCACTCCTGCCTCGCGCACCTCGAGTCCTCATTTTACCCCCGAATTTCTTCATTTCTACCCTCCACCCTGTCATCGGCCGTCCCCTTCTTCTACACCCATCTTTTGGTATTCACTGTGTTACCCTAATTGTCCACAGGTTTCCGGTTCGTCTCACCACGTTGCAGCCAGGGTTCATTTCGTGTTCTTCTATCTGAACTGTGATATCGTCTACATTAATTTGTTCTCTTATCCAGGGCACTTTTTGTTATCACTGAGTGCTATTCCTAACATTGTTCGTTCCATGGCCCGTTAAACCTGAGTATTATTCCTAACATTACTCGTTCCTTGGCCCGTTGAGCCGTTCGAGTTTGCTGTATAGTTGTTTAGTAAGGCGCCAAGTTTCACCTTCGTAGGTCATCACCGGCTTTATGCACTGGTGGCAGATTTTTCTTTTGAGTGACAGAGGGAGATTACTTTTCATTATTTGGTAGTGCCTGGCGAGTACTCCCCCAACTAATACGCCGGCTTTTCTGCGCCGGAGTTTTGTCACTTGGTTGAAATCAGCACTAACCATCTGTCCAAGCTAGTTATATACTTTTACATCTTTCTGTTACTGCATTTTCTAAGCTCAACGGGATGTTTTTGGCATATTTATTCGGCAGTAATTTAGAGGTTTTAATGTTTATTTGTAGCCACAGGCCTTGCTTTCTGATTTTAGCTCTTCAAGCTTTGTTTTGCATGTGTTTTGTAGTCTCACGCAGAAATGCTACGTCGTCCGCAGACCTCAAATGGCTCATCTGTTCCTCTTTTATCCATAAGCCTACGTTTTCCAGTGAAGCTTCATAAATACCCCTTCCAGGCATGCTGTGGAAAGTTTTGGAGGGACGGTATCTCCCTCTATTACTCTCTTCCGAATGGGAAAGTTCTCACTTTGCTTGTGAATGGTTGCTCTGCACGCGCATTCCTTATATGTGTCTTCGGGAAGTTTTACGTCGGTTTCCTCAGTTTCCTGGTCTTTAGTGCTTCAAAACGGCTGCGGTAATTACAGAATCGAACGCTTTCTCGTAATCTATAAATGCCATGTAAATGAGTTTAGGGTACTCTCCAGATTTTACTATTTCTTGATTAACGACATCGGTGGGATCCATCGTCGAGTACCCTTTTCTAAACCCAGCCTGCTCTCTTGTGTTGATGGGAATCCAGGCTGTCACCAATGCGGCTAACTATATCTTTGGGTAACAGTTCTTAGACAAGAAGTAGTAGGCTGATGGTTCTGTAAATGTTGACGTATCTGCTCCCTCCATCAAAATATCAACGATTATACAGTCGTCACTTTCAGCTTTTTCTAATTTCATGCTTTTGAGAGCATCTTTATCTTTCTCTTTAGTGACTGGTCTGACATCGTAATTTCAGTTTTATCTCTCAGTAGTTTCCGCTGGTCTAACGTCGCTGGCATACAGCCTGGTGTAAAATCATTCTGCTACCGTTATTATCTTGGTCAAGTGACCAATATGTTACGCCCTCAGCCTTGAGAAGGTGTATCATGTCTTTGCCGATGACTAGCTTTCTTTTATTTGCTTTCAAGCTTCCCCCAATTTGCATCGTTTCCTCGATCACTGCCATGTTAAATGAACTAATCTCGTTTGTTTTAGTGCTGTTAATCAGTTTGACAGCTCGGGTGATTCTATCCGATCCACCTTACTTGACACTCTCATGTTATTACTTTTGGCAATTAGCTCCTTCGTTTTCTGTAGTTATTTTTCCAGTTTGTTGCCTATATTGCCTCTCCCACAGCTTCAGCTGATTGATTGAGTTCCGATGTTAAGTTGTCCTTTAGCCTTCCTACACAGACATGGTTCTGCTCGTTTATTACAGCGACTTTGTTTTGAAAAGTTGTTTCAAACTCCTGCAATCTGGCGCTGACTGACTCCGTTTCGGGGTTTCTTAGTGGTCCCCGAGTTTGCGGCTTTCTTTTCTGAGATCAAGCCTTATCTTGCCAATAACCATCCTATGATCTTTGCTCCTATTCTTACTTAGCCCTTCTATGTCTTTTACGATACCAGAAATATCAGTTGAATTCAATTTCGCTTTTGGTTGTACCCTCTGGACTTTCCAGTGTCCATTTCCTGCTCTTTTATTTGCAGAGCACTGTGTTCATCAACCTCAAGTTGTTTCTCTCTGCAAATCACACCAGTTTATCTCATCGACCTTTGCGATTCTTTATTCGGAAGTTTATCTCGGACCTTTCTCTTGTTTGCTTCTTACCGACCTTTGCCTCAAAGCGTCTCATCGGCATTGTAAAACAATAAAGAAGCAGTTAACAAAGTGACTAAAGAGCGAGTGTCGGCGCACCGAATGTGTTGACGTTTTTGCTGAATGCGTTTATCTGGTTGCGAAATGGTTTCTATAAACCCTGCAATTGTTAGGAACACACTGTCTATCAAGCAAGAACATCATTCTTGAGTGAGGAACGGGTTGCATACATTCTTATCAAACATGATAGGCGGTGAGGGGTAACGTGCCTTGAGGAATAAATGTACGTCTCACTTCAGGAACGGAATAAGATTACATTTTGTAAACTACGTCATTGTCTTCTAGATTTCTGATTGCACGTCTTCGTAGAAGCTATCTACGCCTTCATCTTTGCAGTTTTTGGCGCATAGGCGAGCACCATCTTTAACCTGTATCGCGTGTTTAGCTTGGTAAGAAGTACCGCGAGTGTCCGTTATGCTGAAAAACTCCTCCATGTTTCCTGCCATTTCTCTGTGGATTAAAAATTCTGCACCGTGTTCTTTCATTTCTTCAGGTCCACTGTTGCCTAGAATATGCCCGCAACCCAGCTTCATAAACCCTTCTCCTGTTTTGTTAGCTTCACCGAACCCTATAGTAGCCAACAACTTAATGAGCTCCTCTAGTAGTGCAGTTAAGCCTCCTTCTCTATACAAGGTAAGTACGCAGAAGGTTGTTCGGGTCGATTTTTCTGAGGGGACTGCTCGGGACGAAGAGATTCTTAGCCCCTCTGCTGTATCGCATTTCTGACTGCCGCCGTTGACAGGTGCTGTACAGCTTTTGGGGACTAAGGACCGAGAGTTGAGTTGGTTAGTAATAGGAGGTGGTGGCCAACGACTACAACAGGGTGGCCCGATCCTTCTTCGGTGAGGGAGTGCTGTTTATGTGCCTAAGAGCCTTCCTAGCATGGTTGAACCTTTCTTGTGTTGCTCCTTAGGCATCCGGGATGATGGTTGCTTCCGGAGGAGGCCGCACTTATACCTCCATTGGTTGGGTATAGAGAACCAGATGGAAAAGAGCAAGAGAGCGAGTTTTCCACGGACGACTTTACCGCGCACGCCTCTAGTGATATTGAGGCAGCGTTTGTCGGTTTTGCTTTTTTATACGCCCGGACCTGAAGGAATAGGCTAACACGCTGGCTTAATGATGAGATTCACTGATATCTAGCCGCTGGAAAAGGAACCCACTACCTGGCTTACGCGTATAGGTACAAAGAAATGGCTAGTTTGAAGCTCAGCTGGCAAAAAGGCCACTGAAATAGTTAAAAATTGCTCAGCTCCTCCTGAAGCGTCCGCCATGGCGGGAAGATTCAGGAAGTTACGATGACGGTTTCATTACATTTCGGATTTTGGAATTAACTACTAAATATGCGCCTCACGAACTCGTTTAACTTGCCAAACTATCGGAACACCAACGCGATAACCCGAGCATGGCCTTTAAGCGGTCACCCTGTCGTGGACGTTATCTAGGGTTGTCTTTCTTGCGTGTGACTCAATACGCTTGGCCGTCCTCGCGCCGAAAAAAATGAAAACGTTTCTAACTGTAAAACTATTAGCGCTAGCAGTTTCAAATTTTGTATATATGTTTCATAGAACTTTAAGAAAGAGAAATGTGAAAGAATTGTCACTGACATTGCAGATTTTCTGACGAAAATGTAAAAGTTCTCGAAGCTCCTCTAATTGCTGCCGCCATGAATAGAAGTAACCAATTTAATTACTTATTATAATAAGCTATTACCAATTTCACGTATTTGTCCGTTTTTTAGTTCCGCAGCAGGGTGAAGGCATCTTCCTGTGTGAGAGGTTTAGGGAACAATTTTACATTACCTATTTCAGATCCCGTTCTGATGGAGAGGACTTGCGGTCGCAAGTGATGAACCTAATAATATAAACGCGTGTCACGTGAAATGTTGAGCACCCCTCTATGAAATCCTAAATAAACCTCATACGTCTTCACACGCCGGCATATGCCTGCTTCGATATATCTCTGGTTTCTCCCAGGACTCATGCCTCTGTTTTCGGAGACCGTAACTCTAAACTAATCGTTCTGATATCGTTCAACTTTTACAAACGTTTACGCCCAAATGTGATAGTAATAGTTTGCATCAATTCAAAGGCCGCAACACGACACAGAACAAAATTTTTTTAAATGACCTCTCCACAAGTTAGTGTGTTGAAGTTTTGGCGCGAGCTTTCTACAAAGAACGCGAAAATCTCCAGTGATAATTTTCTTTTGAGCAGATTCCACAAAAATGCGACGATAGCTAGAACCTAAACTAAAGCAGGACAGCGAATACTGAAAAGAATTATTACCTGCAAGGAGCATAATGGCACGGAGCAACAAAGCTTTCAAAATAAAATGACAAATTGTCTGAAGCGACGACCTTTTGTGTAAACACTCGGCTTACCATTATTTTTTCTGAAGTGCGAAGATCTTGGCCAGGCATTTCCCTATATTTTCTCCTCTGCATGAAGATGACGTTCCATATACTTTCTTTTTATATACTGAATTTTACATTGTATATTTTTTTCTAAAAACTGAAGTGATTTTTTATTTCGCAATCCTGAAAGCGATGTCTGATCGTTTCGCCATCATGACCATATTTCGTGCTGTGGGCTATTGCCCTCCCGGAAGTGAAAGTGTTCTTTTTGTTGCTTTTTTGTTAGAAAATTGCTCCCTCGAGGTAAGTGTTATCTTTGAGAGAATATCTTTCCGTTGGCACGTTTTCACAGGCAGTTTTCAATAGAGGCCGCTTCTCCACCCAGGCCGGGGATATAACCGGAAATTCCCGAACAAAAGAATCGTCTGTTGTAGCGTTCGGCATACATTTATGACAAACCAGACTGGGCCGAGAAAGCGCAGAGCACTGAATAAAGCATGCTTTTTATCTCCTTTGCGATTCCGTGTGGTTAGTGCTTCCTTATTCATCACCCACTAAAAAAACACTTTTCAGAAGGCGAAGATCTTATATTTTCAGTTTTTGACGCAAACGAGTTTGCGTTGCATTGAAGTACAGGTCACCGACCTCAGGATCAAACTGCAGACCATTTGCACGTGCTGGTGGTCGGGCTAGAAACACAGTGTGAACCTTGCTGTTTCTAGTTATCGCATGCTTATCTAAAGCAGTCAGGATTGGCTTGAAGAACGGTAACATAAAATTTGCAAATTGTTTTGATTTAAATACGACTTTTAAAGTTGATACCAACATTTTGTTATAAAGTAAACCATGATTGCGCTTTGCGTTTACAGACACAAAATATATGATGAAACATCTGGCTCCGGAATGTTAGGTTCCAGAACTATGGTAAACCGAACGTAAACACATCTATGCCCTGGGGGAACTTCTACGCAAATCCATGTAGCCCCAGAAAATCAGGATTGCTACTTGTAACAACAACAGTTTAATCACTGGCTATAATAGAGGTTGTTTTTGCTTAAAATTGGTGTAAGGTTTGGGTATCAAAAGGCAGAATTACTTTTTAGTCGACTTAATGCTGCAGAACTCCGCCAATTCTGTGTTGCACGACCTCATCGCACCGATTGATTTTGCACGCATTAGCCTGGATTGGTTATCTCTAGATAGTTACTCAAAGGGCACTATATATAATACTGCTGTGAATGATAGCACCAATAAATATAGAGAGGCGTGGTTGGCTTTTAACTCAAGTAAGGTATGGGGTATTGGGGGGGGGGGGGGAGGAAGGAGGGTTGCTGATACACATTTTTTTCGCAGCACACTATACTATAGAGAAGCTTGTAGCTGTCAATCCGTGCTTCTTATTGTTGCCGGTTTCCGCGTTTCATTGCAAAAGTATCACTGCTAGGGCAAAGCAAGCTTCGTTATTTGAGATAAAATGCATCTTTCAAGTACACAGAATAGACGGCAACCGCAATAACTTATTTTCTTCCAGAAAGCATCCTTCTAAGGGGCATTTCTGTAGCCGCAAAATTACAAATTTAGGTTATGGCGAAACGAGTGGTTCCGAGCATTCTTCGCCTCTTGAAAGAGAGCCAGCCGTAGTCTGCCAGGGACAAATTATGCTTATCATGTGATATGCAATAAGTGATGTTTATAATGACACGCAGAACATTTGTATTAGCGCGGATCTTCTGTTGTGCTGCGAATAGCCGTCGGAATCACGTATCCTCACACACTCCACCCAGAGAATCAGGTGTGCCTCGCACGATGGAACGCATGGTGTGCTTCTCCTTTACACTCAGCGGAAAGATATGTTTTTGTTGAGACCTTAACCTTCCATTTCTAGCAATTTCCTACATCTTGGTCTCCGCACCTACAGAATATTAAATTAATTGCCCTTACCCTCATTATGGTACCTCTCACTGGTTGCCTAGATTAAGATTGATATAATGGTTTCAACAAAATGATCACTTTTCCCGGCATGTGCGACTTTTTGTTTCAATAGGTTCAGTTATTTGAAGAAGAAACTTTTATACCTTCTGCGACATGCGCACTTATATGGCCACCTCTAGCGCCGAGTTGCCGCTGTTTGGGTCCCGCTAAGAGCTGGAACCCCGCTATACGGCACTGGCACCCCCAACCAAAATAGGGATGTCACTTGGGTTGTCTCGTCATGACTGGCTTGTTGAAACTGAAACTGGCACACATCAAATCGGCTGGTATCGCTTACTTAACCAGAGATTGGCAAGATATTGCGCCGTTTTATCCATACTGATCCTAAAGGCACCACTTTCTGGTGAAACGGAACAAAGCACGCATATTTGTTTTTTCTTGCGATTCTATGAATACTGAGCCAAAAGGTATCAATATTGGTAAAAATATGGGAAAACAGAAACGTTTGCTTTTCTCGGTGCCCTTTATTTAAATATTTACCATTGAAATGAGCGTCTGCGAATACTGATTATTATTATTCAAACCACACGCAACAAAGCGTCCTAAGAATCCACGGAAATCACACATTCGCTCGAAACATGCGGATTCAATTTGAAGCTGCAGTTCTCGGCCCTGCCCGTGCCATTGCTTCGACACTGAAACGTACTCTTGCTTCAGAGATTACAGTTAGGCATTAGGCAATAAATGCATCACTGCAGTGAGTCAGATCGGAGCAACCTGAACGGAACGAGAGAAATAGATTGCCTCAAAAAAGTGAATATGCATACACAAAGTAACAATAAACGGGTACTGGGAGTGATAAGATCGAAACACCTGCTAAAAAGTACACTGCAAATGGAATTGAACAACCACTTTTAAGCGATGTTCTAATATGCGCCCATAAGAACAAGGAAACTTTCAGTTTTGATGATTGAGTTTCGCTCCTTTTGCCAAACTCTAAAAACGCTTGGTCACCCAGGATGAAAAATAATGTATAACTTGAAAGTAGGTCATGCAAATTTATTAGGTTATATACAAGATGTAACCACAAATCAACTGCTGAAATCGGTTACTGGCGCGTGATATGCGTGACAAAAAAAACACTTAAAAATGCTCCAATCCACTTCTTGAAGGTTGTTGGAAAGCAAAGCTTTAAACGACACCCACAACAATTGCCCTAACGACGTGACTTGAATTCACACACCTGGCTCTACAAAGAGTTAATCCACAGATTCTGCCAGCCGTTACATGGAATTCGCGGGAACGGCATCTCGAACGCAGCAGTGTCGTGCACGGCCGGTCTAAAGCCGCGGACGCCGTCGCTGTAGCCCGGCCGTGTGTCGGCGGACAAAAAACGGAGAGGAGCGCCTTTCGAAGGGTGAGACAGCGGAATATAGCCATCCTGATGTGCTTGCTAGCTTGGGGCTATACCATCGCGCGACACCAGCGCAGATACCGAAACAATTTGGCATGGGAGCGTAGTGATTCCCATTTCTACCGTTTTAAACTAGTTAGTTTAGTAAGTTTGATAATTGCGAAAAAGCTGAGGGAACTTTTCTATACGCTATTTATCAGGTCCAGTTGCTCCTTTCGCATTTGGTAGTACGTCTTAAAACACAACCGATTTGGTATTCACCAATTCACAAAATCGAGTCTTATTCGTGGCAAGCCTGGCGCATAACATAGGGTTTCTCTAGCGGCCATATGCCTGCGTGTGGCCGCTACATTTTGTTTTCCCGCCCTGAAAACCAATCCTTGAGGTATTTTTGCCGTACACTCACTTACTTCCCTCGGGTCGGGGTTACCCTGCAGGTACAGTCGAAACGTTAATCAAGCCGTGCGAAAAATGTGTGCAATGGACGCGAAGCACTGACAAAACAGGCCCAAATGAACTGTCGCTAAAGGCGACGACAAGGCCGTGCTGCCGACCCGCCCGCCGGTGCGAGCACCTGCGTACAGGGAACGCTCGGTAATATCGCCCCATCGCCGGGCCATCTACCCTGCGCTCTGTGAGTAAAAACCGCCCTCCCTGCCCCAGCTGCGTTGGGAGCTTCTTGTCCGGCACGCAACGAAAAAAGCCTTGGCATGTAGAGGTAGAAAGGTTTGCTTTAAAGAGGCTGATTCCCAATATCTACATTATTAAAATTACAAAAATACCACCTGTGCCATATGCAAAAATAAGAAGGTACCTTCCCTTCTTGAAGCGTCCTTTGAGTACGCTCCAATGGGAACATCTTTATGTTTGCCATAATGTTAGACCACGGAAAACATTCCTGTGGGCAAACGTCAATTTATTTTAAGCATGCACGCATTAAGTGTTTAGCAGCTAAAACATTGAAAATACGTGCATTGGTTGTTTTGCTGTGCTCTCTTTGGCCATTAAATAGGGAGAAGTGCGAGACGTGTGCCCTCCTTCGTTCCGCAGCAGAATCCTTTGCAATTAGATTTTTCCTAAACCACATAAATTTATACCAATGACTTGAGGGCAGGCTAAGTTCTATCCAACCAAATGGCCTAAACGCTTTGTGCAAATTTCGCTCTTAATTTTTTAGCTCGTTTAAAGCTTATGGCGAACCTCCATTTTACATTTTGCGAGTATATGAATCAAAGCTGCACACATTGGTTACGAGGGACTCCGTGGTAGAAAATTGTGAATGCGTTTCACAGCCTGGTGATACAAACGTGCCCCTAAATCTTCACACACCCGCGTCGCTGTGTTTGCCCTTACCATGAAAACAGCCGCCATGGCAGGGATGAACCTTGCGGCCTGGACATCACAATACCTAAGCACATTACTTGACTCACCCAAATGGTTTATGACTAAAGGGACTATGTTGTGAAGTCGTGAAATAAAATAAAAAAAATTGCTATATTTTTCTGGTATCTTTAGAAGTTTTTATTCTAAAACTACGTATTGCAAAATTTCACATGCATCCATGCAGGATATTTGTTGCTGGAGGCCATTCTGAAGTGCCAGTGAAACGTATTTTTGCTGCAAATAACAACGCAAACACATTTCTCGGTTAAAAACTTCGGTATTCGACAGTCAATGGCAAAACTGCCCAAGGAAAACGTACGACCTAACAAAGGTTGCCGTGCTGGCGCCAAGGTGGTTCAATAATTTAACGATTAACTCAAAACGTATTAATGCGTAGCATTCTTTGCCGAGTACCCCCACAGCCAGGAGCGTGTAATGCTCTGCATTTCCATAAAAATGCGGATATCGCGGAAGTTCCACCTGTAATCGCTATAATGGCGTAATTTTATTTTACTGTGCGGAAACGCGTCGGCAACGAAAATTGCTTTGGCAGTCAGCTAAGGCAGAAAAAGATGCCGGTAAAGATGTATTTCTTGTTGAAGATAGGCTCCGTATTGGTACCGACCTTTACAGTTGGAACAACTCCTCAAATTCAATGGCTGTCAAAGGTTAAAAAGGACTCCGCTAAGGCATAGGAATGCCCAACGTTCCAGCTTCGCTTGATATCTTTTAATGCTAGGAGCCTAGCTAACTAAGTCGATAAGTTTGAAAATCTTCTTCTTTTATGTGACCCACATATTTGCGTCATTACTGAGACCTGGCTACATGGTCTGATAAGTGACAACGAAAATGTTCCGCCTGGATATCAAGTTTTTAGGCGGTATAGAGGCTCTCGAGGTGGTGGCGTGGCGGTTATTGTAAAAGATTCCGTTGACGCCTGCCTCGCCGATCAAATTGCTGATCATGAAAGCCTTTTTTTGAAGATATCGCATGACCATGTTACCTTCTTTCTTTGTGCTCTTTACCGTACACCCGATGCAGATGATATGTTTTGATCAAATTATATGATCGACTTCTAGGTTTATGTGGGAAAAACGTATTGCTAACAGGTGATTTTAACTTGCCATCGATTGTTTGGGACTATTTAAGCTATGGCTGCTCTCCTTCGGGTGACTCAATTATTGACATCATGTTTTTGCTCAACCTCAAGCAAGCGGTGGATGTCTGTACTCGACGCGGGTAGATTTTGGATTTACTCTTTTTAAGTGAAATATTTTCTGATGGCTATGTTACAATCGAACCGGGCATTTCTGATCATAAACTGACTTCTTTTACTTGGAATAAGGCTTTAGATCGAGCTACAAATACTAAACCTGCCACACTTATAAAAAAATTTACTAGGGCGAATTATGTAGCTATAATTGACTACCTTGAAACCCATATCGAATCCTTGTTAGACAATGTTGAGACCTCTTGGCAATTGTTTGTTAGAACCATACGTCATTGTGTTGAGAATTTTGTACCGTGTCGAAAAACTTACAAGCATCGTGTAAACCCTTGGATTAGCCGGAAAATAATCCATATGAAGCGTAAAATTAAAAGGCTTCGCAAGAAGCATGTACCAATGACACCCCAGCTTAACGCACTGAAAGACAAACTACAAACAAGCTTGACATAAGCAAGAAACAATTTTTATAGTAATACGGTGACTGAATTTCTTCAGAATAGCCCTCAAAAATTTTGGCGGTATTTAAGCGAGTCTAAGACAGGGATTAGCAAAATGAAGGTCAATGGTGAAATAAATACGGACGCTCGTACTATTGCTGAACATTTTAATGCATACTTCCAGAGCATTTTTTCTCAAACCGATGATTATGAACTTGAGAATTCATTCGTTGACTCAGACAATGACCTATTAGTGACGCAAGAAGGCGTATTGCACATGCTAATAAAACTTGATCCTAAAAAACCTGCGGGGCATGACGGCATTCCTAATGCTTTTTTTAACCGTTACGCTGAATACTTAACGGAATTCCTAACTGGTCTTTTTAATCTTTCAATTGCTACAGGGGAAATGCCGGCTGATTGGGTTATAGCACGTGTGAAACCAATTCATAAAAAAGGTGACCCTTTATCGTTTGAGAATTACGGCCCCATTTCTATTACAAGCAGTTGTTGCAAACTTCTTGATCACGTTATTGCTAATTACGCCTATGAATTTCTCAGTGAACACAATGTACTATCAAAGCATCAGCATGGCTTCAGAAAGGGGTTATCTACTGTTAGCCAGTTAGTTACAACTGTCCATGAATTTTCATGTGTGCTTGATGTTTCTGGGCAAACTGATGTACTGTTTCTAGATCTTAGTAAAGCCTTTGATAAAGTGCCACACGGGAAGTTGTTACAATAATTACAGCGTATAGGATTACCTGCAAAAATTGTTTAGTGGATTCAGGCTTATCTTCAAGATAGTCGTCAGTTTGTAGTGATTAATAATTTTTCATCGACTGTACTTCGTGTGTCTTCTGGAGTCCCACAGGGAAGTGTGCTAGGGCCACTTTTGTTTTTAATATATGTAATGATTTAGCTTCTGTTATTCCTGAAAATATGTCTGTGCGTTTGTTCGCAAATGATTGTGTCATTTTTAAACAAATTTCCTCACCGTGTGATCATGTGGCTTTACAAGATGCACTTATGGCTATTCACAACTGGTGTCAGAACGGGGGCATTCATTTAAACACTAAAAAAACTGTGCTACTGCGTATCACCAGGAAGCTAAGTCCTAGTCAATTCCACTATACTCTAAGAGGCACTAACATAAATAATGTAGACAAATATAAGTACTTGGGGGTCACTCTCACAAGCAAATTAACTTGGTCAACCCACATATCTGAGATTACCACTTCTGCATTACGTAAGCTATGGTTTCTAAAAAGAAAACTAGCATCTGCACCCTTGCGCACTAAAATTCTAGGCTATAATGCCTGTGATCGTTCTAAGCTTCAGTATGCTTCCATTATCTGGGATCCGCATACGAAGAAAGATATTATGAATTTGGACGTATTAACAGAGAGGCTGTAAGGCTTATTTTTGGCAGATATCATAGGTTTGATTCCCCGACCACCTTAATGCAATTAAATGACATTTCTACTTTAGAACGTCGGAGAAAGTTCAGTCGTCTTTCCTTTCTTTACAATTGTTTGTGAGGTAATGTAAAAATTGATCTCCCTGACTGTGTTAAACCGCTATCAGCACGACGTACTCGTCATGGTCATGAACATGCTCTAACCCCAATTTTTGCCCGATCAAATCCTTTTAAATATAGTTTTTTCCATAGAACTGTAGATGACTGGAATTGTTTGCCATGTGACATCTTTCATTCTAATAGGTTTCTTGGTCACCTTGAGCGTCACCTTCTTTCTTAACTTTTGTTTCTTTTGTATTGTTGTCTGTTGTTTTTTTACATTTATATTTTGATGTATCCACTCCTGCTTGGCCAGCACATTGTACTGCAGTATTGTGAAATAAATAAATAAATGGATATAACTGGTCGCAAGACATTATGAAAAAACAGAACACCAGAAAATAATAAAAATTACGAAAAATGGCGAAACGTGTAACGCCCTGCATTTCCACAATATTGCACATTTCGTGAAACTTCCACCTGTAATCGACATGATAGCGTAAATGGAGATGATTGGTCGAACGAAATTAAGAAAAACTAAAAGAATAAGAAAAATATAAAATAATTACGCAAATTGGAGAGCCGCGTACCACCCTGCATTTCCCAATTAATGCAGATTTCGCGAAATTTCGAAATGTTATGCTTAGAATAACATAAATGGAGATAATGGGTGGAACAAAATTTTAAAAAGCTAATAAAGAAGGAAAATATAAAAAAAAACGGCAAAGATCAAAGCGTATACCTCATGGCATTTCACAATAATGCCGATTTCGCGGAAGTTCCATCTGTTAACGTTATAATAGCGTAAAAGGATACAATTGGTCCAACGAAATTTTGAAAAACTAAAAATAAGAAAAATATTAAAATTAGGGGAACTGACGAACCGTGTAACGCCTTGCATTTCCACAATAATGCAGATTTCGCAAAAGTTCCAAATTTATTCGTTAGGATGACGTAAAATCAGATAATTGGTAGGGAAAAACGTTAAAAACGAACCCTCCTAAAATGAATAGTTGAGGCTACAAGTTAGAAATAACAATACAATAAGTGTTCCTTGCCTTTGATTCGCCATAGCGATGTACTAAAGTGAGCTGTGGCTTCCAGCAAAATAAACCAGACGATGTAATGGGCTATCATGTGTCCATGTTTCACTGAAAGTACTCTTTTCGCCCTCCCTCACACAAAGCAGCAGGCAAGAGCCTATACAATCCAGGCGACCTCTCTCTGTATTCTTCATTTCATAAAATTACTCTCTCTCTCTCTGTGGTATCCTGCCACCAGGAAACGAAACGCTACAGAACAAATCATTGCAGGTACGGGTATATCCAGCGACTCAAGCTGAGAACTTGCCGTTCTTTAAAGCACATTTAAAATACGCGTTAGCGAAAGCTTTATGCAAGAATGTGTTCGTATAGAATGGCTATTGGTTCCGAAACTGCTCTTCTGCCGCAGTCAAGTACTGCTAAAAAACCTAATGAATCCTCTGGTTGCAAACACTGTTCTGCATGTAAAACCGGTTAATATAGCTACGCATTTTTACGACCCCACCGACTACACCCCTCAGGAATTCTTAAGCAGTGCAAAGCAAACCTCATGAATGTGGAAAAAAATGTATTTTTTTGGCCACCTTCACTCATCCTGCTAGAAAATGTCGATACTGAGCCAGTTTCGCGTAACGGCGAAGTACAACTCGAGAGCTTGTCGTAACCGTTGGCGGCCGATGATCGACTCCGACATTGGAAATGCATGGAATATATTACTCACGCTACGTAGGTCCGACGGTAGGCAGACTTGCTTTTGTGTAAGTGTTCCGTCTGTGCGTTGGGTTGGCAGCTTGACTACCGCATATAAAGCTTCTTTCTTGCTGCGATAATATTTTTTTTTCTTCACGTTTGAGCGTCTTGAGTGCTTCTCAGAATTGGTTATAATATTGCGCGGCCTTCTCTCTCGAGTAAACCCACTGGCAGGACCGTGTAATGCTCTGCATTTCCACGAAAACGCAGATATCGCGGAAGTTCCACCTTTAATAGTTAGAACAGCGTGAATGAGATAATTGATAGAACGAAATTCTCAAAGGTAAAATATAACGTCATATAAAAAAATTGATTAACGCCCTGGTTTTCCACAATATTACATATTTCGCGAAAATTCCTCCTCTAATCGCTATAATAGCGTAAATGGAGGTAATCGTCAAACCAAAAGTTGAAAAACCACGAAACGAGGAAAAAATATTAAGAAATACGAAAAATGGCGAACCGTACATTGCCCTGCATTTCCACAATAAAGCAGATTTCGCAGATGTTCTACCTGTAATTATTATAACAGCGAAAATGGAGAAACGTGGTTGAAATAAATTTTGAGAAACTGAAGAATCAGACGAACATAACAAAATTAGACAATTCAGAGCCGTGTAATAGCATGCTTTTTTACACCAATGCAGATGTCGCCGAATACCCACCTGTAATAGTTATAATAGCGTACTGGAGATAAATGGTCACAGAGATTGTGGAAAAAGTAAAACTTCCGAAAAATATAAAACATACGCAAAATGACGAACCGTATGACACCCTGCATTGCCACAATAATGCACATTTCATGAAACTTCCTGTATTTTGGCAATAATGCAGATTTTGCGGAAGTTCCACCTGTAGTCGTTATAGAAACGTAAATGGAGATAAATGCGGGAACACAATTTTGAAAATTAGAAAATAAGAAAAATATTAGAAATGACGGACAATGGCTAACCGTCCAACGCTTTGAATGTGCACAATAATGCAGATCTTGCGGAAATTCCACCTGTAATCGGTATAATACCGTAAATGGAGAGAATTGCTAGAAGAGAATTTCAAAAAAAACTAAAGGATACAAGAAATATAATATAATTACGGAAAATAGTGAACCATTTAACTCCCTGCATTTACCCACTAATGCACATTTCGGGGAACTTCCAACGGTAATCGTTGTAATAGCGGAAATGGTTTATTGGTAGAACAAAAATTTCAAATAGAAAAAAAATATGGGACAGAGCGAACCGCGTAAAGCCTTTCATTACTATAAATGCCCATTTTGACGCACACAACACCTGTATTCGTTATACTAGCGTGACAGGCGATAATTGGTAGCACCGTATAAAGAAAACAAAAAACTTCGGCTGTAAAGAACTCCCATTCAAGACACGCGGCATAAGAATGCTACATATTAGTAGACAATTCTCTCAGTTTCTGCAGATTTTACTTTCGTCGAGCAGTCTGGCTGAAAAATTATGGAAGACCTGCTCCCAGTAAATACGTCAATTTGTACATAAATTGTCGCATAGGGCTGAAAGAAAACACGGCTTATTATAAGCACGCAAAGAATACTAGTGTTAACATCTAGAATTGTTGCATGCTTATTCCGAAGCCTAGCAGTTTGCTTACCCTCTCATTAGCACGCACCGCCACGGTGTATTAGGCAACTCTTTCTAAATCCTCTAACCTACCCCTGTGCTAGACGGCAATGTGTAATCTTAGCAGATCACAAATGTGCAGTGAGGTACCAACTGAGTACATCCACAAAACATCTACTAACGGTAAACGTGAATCTGTAGCGTTTGATCCATCAGTGGCTGTGTGAATCAACGAATAATAATCATGTGGTGAAAATAGAAGGTGTCTCAAAGGTCCCTACATGCAGCTACGAAAACGTTATTCCCCCAAGAGGTACTAGGAAGAGTCAGAGGCAGCACAAGCTGACCACAGCGAGAAAAATGACAGCAATGCAAAAAGATAACATGACACAGCGCCTGCCTAAAAGCTTCTCCTTGTCGACTTGCACCCTGTGTTCCCGGGTCCTTTTCACGATATCTCGGCATGAAGAGCATAACTGCGGCACCGGTTCGTCCTCTTTAGCACTCCTCGCAGCACCACATAACCGACCAGAGTCCCTGCATTGAGTCGGCAATCGAATTGCTTACTCGAATGGCACAATTGAATGGCCTATCTGGGGCAGATAACCAACCGAAATCCTGCGCATTCGGAAAGGCAGCCTAGGGCCGAACTTTAACCTGACACCTCTTCCTAACGCGCGGGCTATTTCTCCGGGATCATCTCGCCAATCAAGCCGGAGGGGTGCACTATGTTTAACAAGCCCAATTCAAAACCCGGCCACACCTTTTCAAAATGAGCCGGTCATCTTCTCAGCCCATGTTCTGTTATTTGCGGGTAGAACCAATCGCTGGGTGAGCCCACACACGCGATTTCCTGACCGCCTTCTTCACATCTTGATCATTACGCAGACTTCTCGAGTTCAAGGGTCCCTCAAAGCGTCACCACACTAAATGCTTTATCTTGCGCCTTTCTGCCTATATGAGAAATGCCTCATCCCAATCAGGAAGCACAGGACTTCCTTCTAGGCTGACATGATCACGCAACGAACTGGCTGTGCATCTGGTACGCAGTACGGTACGTAATAGCCTCTCGGACTGTACCTGCCAATTTATTTATTTTTAACAAATGGATCTTGGTAGTGGTTTTGTTACTACAGCAAATGAGTACATTGGCGCTAGTGGTTTTGAATATTTCTCCAAACCTTTTTGCTAACATTCACATAGGCGGCCTCTCGATCCTCGCATGAGCCCACATCAAGGAGTAAGACAAGACATGTTGTTGCTCTCTGTTGCACATTTAGCGGCAAACACCACGCTATAAAGCAAAATTCTTTTTAGCTTCTCTTTCTGGCTTTAATAACTCGCTTTATATCATTTTTGCAAGTTCGCAAAAGCAAATATACTTTAGTGCGTATCGCTTTGGCTCCCGCTACCTGGATTGGCCGAAACGGCGGCAGTGTTGATTTCCGCGTAATCAAGCGAGCGAACGACGTCGCGAAGGCACGAAAGAAAACGGAGAGGACCTTTGGCAAATATGTGAGGGCCAGCGCGGCACTCCCGGTAAAGGCGTCATATCTCTCAGCGCCGACCTCTCACACTTTCGCCAGAAGCTTCTCCGTTCACCGCTCATCCGATCCAGCTGACCTTCGCGGTGGTCGAAACACGATATAGAACAGCATACTTGGAGGTGGCGTCGCGTTGCGATACAACGCAGAAAATGTGCAGCAGAACGGCAGCAGAATTCTTCGCGAGACACAGCTGATACGCGCCGTGACCGAGAAGACTGCCGTTCGGGCTGCGCACATATTCCGCATTAGTGACTGTAGTGAACGTGAGGGCTTTGTTTACCCTTACTTCACCAGTTTTATTTAGATAAACGAACCATCTCTTATTTCACCCAAATCTCTCCTTTCATCCGTGAAAACTCCCTTCAAAACGGAATACGGCATGCTCTTCAATTGCCTAATTTTTTTTTCTGATTCACTACAAGTTACTCCTGTGCCTTGTTCAAATTTATCGTTAAGGGGTGCTATTCCAGAAGGCCCGAGTTTGAGCGAAACTCGGGCAAGGCGGAGCTGTGGTGATAATATTAGGCTCATGATAATATTTTGGGGCGGAGCTAAAACACTTTAAAAATGCGATTCATGCTATTTGCTGAATACGAAGGGGGCGTAATCAGTTCAGAGGAGCACGTACCAAGCACACGCCACTAGGGCGTGGCGCATCTTGCAATGCTTTCTCTCGCTCCACTGCTGAACTGCTCGCCACAGGGAGCAAGCAACTCTAACTACTTTATTTTAGTTTCCTTTTACTTCATTATTCTGTATTTCACTACAAAGTTCATTTATTTTTTTGTTCCAGGCGTTCATATTGTTACGCGGAAGAGACTATGAGAGATCTGGTTAAGGCGTCAGTAGTCTACGCAGAACCGCCAGCTGCCATCTCTCTTTTTGACTAAAACGACAGGTGATGCCCAGGGGGTCGACGAAGGTTCGATGATGTCCTTGCGGAGCATGCTTTGGACTTCCTGCTGAATGACCAGTCGTTCAGCATGGAACACACGGTATGGACGGCTGTGGACAGGGCTGGCATCACCGGGGTTGATATAATGTTAAACTGCAGTATTCTGACCCAAAGGGCGATGATCGAAGTCGCAAATGTCTCGGTAGGTGCTTTAAAGATGGCGTAGAGCGGCAGCTTGTTCTGCGGGAAGATCGGAGGTGATCATGTTGGCGAAATCCTCGACAGAAAGAATTGAAGTGGTTTGGGTATCGGAATTTTGGGGTGGGTCGACGCACAAAGCTAAAACTTGGTGGTCACCTATCGGCTGCAGTCTAGGCAGAGATATACCCTTCAGTAAAAGTTGAGGGGATGATCCAAAGTTGAGGATTGGTAGGTGAATGCTGCTGTCCACAACTGTCACAACAGTGTGTGGTATGTCCACTTCACGCGATAGCAACACTTCCAGAACAGGCGAAAGCACGTAGTCACCGTTCGCAACCGGAGGGCTTGACAACAAGGGAATGGAGGTTGCTGCTTGTGGCCGTAAGCGAACAACACGCGTAGAGACAATACGGCATAAAGGTTCTTCGGCTTTGAGCACATCTGAAGGCATCTGGACGGGTTCTTCAAGGGACGAATTTGCAGAAGGCAAGTGAAGGCGGAGGACACCGGTGGAGCAATCGATAAGAGCTGAATGCTCCGACAGGAAATCATGGCCTGTATAAGGTCGTGAGGGCATCGCTCCAATACGGCAAATAGAACGAATGTGTCGTGGCCCCCAATGCGAATTCGGGCAGCACACAATCCGGCGACGGCAGACGTCCCTCCATCGGTGACCTGTACGACACTGGGCACCGCCGGAGTGAGAACTTTGCGCAGGCGGCGGCGGAGGTCTGAGCTTATAACTGAAATATGGGCGCCGGTGTCAATGACAGCACTTACTGGAACACCATCGACAGTAACGTCTAGTAAATTTTGTGTTGTGGGAAAAGTTAGCAGAGGATTTAGTGACCGGGTCATACATGCAGCGCCAGCTCCGGGAGCTGCACTGCCTAGTTTTCCGGAGAGGAGCGGTCATACGGGGTCGACGATAGCGGCGGTGCTGCGGCGAACGGGACTGGCGGAGGTGCGGTGACGGCGAGCGATTGTTGCGGCGTGGTCGGGGGTTGTCGTCTCGGGAGGGCGTCTGAGGACAGGGAGATAAATGCGCAGGGCTTTCTTGCGGGTTGTTATAGGCAGGAAATCGGGGTCTGGGAGGCATAAATCGACGACTCTGGCAGTATCGCGCACGTGGCCAACACGATGACAGTGGAAGCATATGGGTCGGTTGTCAGGGGTTCTCCAATAGGCAGGGTTTCTGATCGGGTAATTGAAAGTACGATTATAGGGGGCTCGCCCATCACTCGTAGGTGGAAAGGGGCTGGATGGGAAGTTAGCGCGGCTAATGGCGCAGACGGATTGAACGCCTAGCTTAGCAAGTTGTACGAGCACGACAGATTCAATTACGAGACAGGAATCCTGCTGTCTTCGGCAACGTATTGGGGAAGAGCGGCGGGGTCCATGACGTCAAGCTCTCGATGTACTATTCTTGCCAAAACTTCAGGTGGAGCCATGGCCGTGGTCACGCCAGATGAAATTGGAGGTGAACGGGTCTGTGGAGGAATGTCTTCGCAAAATGATGTGGTGGCAGTGTTTGGAAGCCGGGTGAACTGTGACGTAATTCGGCGGCTCTTCGCCTGCTCGAACCGGTGGCACTCGGTGATGATAGCCTCGACCGTAGCACAGTCTTTGCAGATGAGCAGGTGGAAAGCGACATCGGCTATCCCTTTGAGTACATGTCCCACCTTGACGGACTCAGTCATCTGGGCGTCAGCTTTTTTGCAAAGGGACAGGACGTCCTGGATGCAGGCCACGTATGATTCAGTGGAGGTCTGTGCGCGTGTGGCTAGCGCATTCTTGGCTGCAAGTTGGTGACCAGCTGGGTTGCCGAACAATTTGCGCAGCCTTTCCTTGCAGATGTCCCAGCTTCACCTTCACCTCATAAGTTCGGAATCGGGTCCTGGCCGGTCCGTCAAGACTGTAATCGACGTTGGCCTTCATGATGGTTGGGTCCCACCGATTATAGGCGCTGACCCCCTCGAACGAGTCGATTCAGCCCTCAACGTCCACGTCGGCTCCGGTGAACTTACGAGTGTCACGGGGTTGTTGAGAGACCACGATAAGTGGGGTGGTTGAGCCGGCGGCCCCATTGTTGGCCATGATCGTTGGTGGTTGAGCAAGGTGACGTCCGCTGCGAAGCTCCGTTCTGCGTAAAGCCTTACCCCGCACGTGCCGCCAAAATATTACAGGAAAGAGACTATATTTGGAGTCTTGGTACAGTGAGATGCAGGCACCGGGCAGGACGAACAAGGCTGAGTGCGAGAGAGAGCCGTTATGATAAAGACAGGGTCAAGTAATGATGATCGCCGTTAGTCGCGTAGATTTTCCACCTTGTATCAAGGGTCCTGCTCGCCAACAACATCACCATGCCTAGTAACAATATGACCTTTTTGTTTGAAATGTCCTAAGTAATAGTTTCGCTGTCGGTGGTAGGCAGCGCAATTTTGTGACTATGGCCGACTGGCAAAAAAAGACAGCGGGTGATAGAAGCGCGCCACATTCAAAGCAGTAGCGGCTCGTATTACGTTATCGAAACACTCCGCTTTTCGACACAAAATTTCCTCTGCGCGGTCCAGTCTGCTTATGTGCTTTTGATGCACAAGTCTGGCGATACGTATTAGCAACTTCTTTTCTAATACATTGTACTTGAGCCTTTTTCCTCGTTTCGTTTCTTTCTCTTCTGGCACGGATTACTTCGAACGTCTTTCTTTCTGCTATTACGTGTTTGCGTCAGTTTCTTCTGCTTTAATTGTTCGTCTTAGTGTTCACGCAGACTGGAACACGCCATAGCCTCCCTAGAATCGGAGTTCAGTGAGGGCGGTGTGCCCCTGTCCTACTACAGTGACATCACGTTCATGCTTCATTCTGCGCGCACTATTCTACAACTGTTACTGTTCAAATTCCCAGTTTTATGAATTTTGCGAACAGGGCACGCTAGTTCCTCGAAGCTCCCAATTGCAGGCCGATCCCCCATTTGGCCATGTGTTACGAAGAAAGCAACAGCAACCAGAACAACAACTTTTCATATTTCTTTGCTTTATTTCATTTTGCTCTTCATCGCTCTTGTTCGAAGAAGCTCTCCACATTCGGTTTTTTTTTTAATAGAATTCAATCCCCTCACAACCCGCTCTTCTTTCCACGCTTCCCACTCCCGCTTGCCCTCCCCGTGGCGTCACGCGGTCTTAGCTCTCCCCTTTGCTGGCTTTCCATGCTCTGCTTCTTGCCATACGATCGTGAAACCCGTTGAGATGTGTAAAGATTGCCTCTGACAATAGGCACACGCCGTTGATTGTATTGTAGGGAGGATAATGAACAGATGCAACAGGTCACCAAGCTATCGGAGTATGCGCCGTACCAGCATCAACCATGTGGGCGAGGAAGGCAGGATTATGCCCAATCCAGACGTGGGGATATGCGCCAAGACGTGTGAGGGAAAAAAGATGAACCCCATAAGGTGCATGCGCGAGAAACGAGCTGGAGTATCTCAACGCTCGGTCGTGTGTTCCTATCGGCTTCACCCCTGCGAATAAACCACCTCAACGGGCAATCGGTGCGTAGACTTTCTCCTTAACAGTGTAATACGTATAAGCTATCCTGCCAGAAAGGTTTTCACAAGAAATGCACCTCAGGGAACCCTTCGAGGGAGACTGCCTGCCGCGCTTATGATAAACAAAACGCATGGTCATGCAACACTTTGTTCGAAAGGGATTTTCGAGCAGTCAATAACTGAAGCGCACGCTCCGGCTGCAGTCGGATAGACGCGCCGTAGCAATCTGTGGAAGCCATGTCCGAACAACCACCTAAACGAAAAGCGATGTCTGGGAAACACGTCTCCATTGATTATATTGCACACACACCCGCTGACGGTCGACTGGTGGCGGTCGATGGTGCGGTCGCCACCAACGCTTCCGTAGAAGCTGCCCTTAGCGTAAACCCGCAGCGCACACCACACTTGCTCCACGATGGTCATGGTGCGAAAGCCTCCTCTAAATCATCACAAATGCGAGTCTGTCGCGAGACGACTGTACACCCAATGCACACCACTATTCGAGAGATAAAAACGGGCTAGAAATTGCTCCTTCGTTTAATATACCTGCCGGGGTGGAAATGTGCCTGCTACGGTGACTATAAAAATAAACCACACCGCAGCACCAGCCACCATGGGCGTCCCGAGTTCAACTCGACCGTGCAAAACCACGGCCGAGGTTCCTCCGAGTTTTAATGTCAGTCAAACACATCCAGCCCATTCATGGGCGCGGCGTAACAACCAAAGCCACACCCACCCATGGCATCCAGTTTGTGTGGGCGTACCGTCGTAGGCACGAAGTCGTCTTTTGATGCACGCTAGCAGCGACAAGAACTTAGCACATAACAAAAATGAAGTCCCCAGGCCACCGTCAGCCAATGATACTACAGTAGCGGAAGTGTTCCCTGTTGTACGACTGGAGTTCCCTGTTGTACGACCCGACAGGAGAGGCCAAGAGAAGACGAATTGCCCACGGGAGCCTTCTTCATACACCATAAAAACATAGTCGATGACAACTGACACAACTTTAACGTCTAAAACGCACTCGCCAACGCTCGAAAACCCTCTTGACAGGGGACGATTTATGATAAGCGCCCGCCGTGGACACTCAAGCAAGCCTTAAACAAAAGCCAAATTTGACGGTCGGGATCAGGGCGCGTTCCGTTCGCTACAGTGAACCCCTTTGATTACTTGGTTTTTGCGTGCACAGAGCTAAACTGGGACTACTCTCAACCGACATAGCATGCGTAATTCAGTATAAGAACAGAACACAAAAAAAAAACGGACCGCGCCGCACCGGGCGTGGCCAACAGCCAGCCTGGGGATTTTGAAATAGCAGTGTGGGTTATCTAGTTAATGCTTTGGAATGAGTATTGCAGATCGATTTCAAATGGTGCTGCATGCGGAACATAGCACAAGCCGTACTTTATCAACGTAAGCGGGCCCAATATAGCGCTCTGAATATACCAGGCGTGCTGCGCGATTCCGGCGGTTTCGCTGGAGGTGAATCGAATGCTTCACTTTATCTACTTTCATAACCCAAGAAGTTGGAAACTCGGGAGTAGGCGAAACTCGGCCTTCTCAAATAGCGCCCAAGGTCTGTTGCGTTATCGCTCTCCTACCAAGTAAGACTATGGTCGCATCAGTTGATTTCCCCTGGCAGCAAAAAAAAAGCCTTTCAGAATTTCGCCTCCTGCCCTGAAGCAAAAAAAAACAAAAAAACTACGGCGACAGATCTTTTTTCCCAGTGAAGGCCTACCGAATCCTTCTCCCTTCATCTCCCATTCCATTCCCGCCAATCGACTTCATTGCAAATACATTATGCATGTACGTTGGCTCATTCGCCGAAAGGCACTTCCTGGAGTTTTCTTCGTGTAGGTTTTTTTTTTGTTTGCGCTGAGAACGAGCGCTTTATAGTTTCTTCTGAACACACGCGCCTCTTATTGACTGCGACGGTAGCGTACCTCTTGATCCACTGGGAGTAAATTTTTGTTGATTTTGGCTTGCTTTTCACGGATAATTTTTGAAGCGCTTAAAATGCGTAGCCTATGTTTTCCGCTTTTCCTAAGCGCATTCTGACCGAACCCCCGCCAGGAAATATTGCACGTGAGCTTGTTACTTTCGAAGCATTTCAAAAAATCAACAGACCCCTTTTTGTCTATTTTTCTCGCAATTCGTTCGTTAGAAGGGCTTCGGTATATAATTATATCGTCATCAGAGTTTACCAGTTCGAAGGAAAAGCGCAGTTTGAGCTAATACAGCCTGTGTGATCCATAAGCTTTTTGTATTGAATTAGGCAATGGAAACGGAGCTGCATTTCATGGATGCAACGTAAATTGGAAGAATTGGACAGGCCATTTCATTTTTCTATGCTTAGTAATAAAAATCAGAGCTTTTGGCAAAATACACCGTCTTTTCTTTAGTCAGTAATAAATATATTTTACATATTAGCGTGAAGTAAGGGAAATAGAACACTTTAAGCAATACTTCATTGTACCTACGAGTGCCTATTTTGAGCTTCTCGCTTAGATAGAATTTTTAGCGCTTGATTCAGCTTTTTTGCGGTTATATATTCTTTTTTTTTGGGGGGGGGGGGGGGTGCGGGATGGCCTAAATGTTATGCTGAATATGTTCTCGGTGTACCTGCCCCTCACTCGGCGTTTGTCTCACGCTGTTTCCGAGGATCACACACGCATCGTGTCAAACGCGACCCGCCGCCACCTGCTCCTAAGGTTGCCTGTAGAAACTAAACTAGGCCGCCAGAGCTCTGAATGCAACGACGCCGCAGCGGACATTGCTGCCGCGTGTGCATGAGATTTTCCTTTTTTGTTATTCTGTGGTGATCTGTCCGGATATCCACGGCGAAAGTTTTTCAGACAGGCCCTGTCCATTGCTTGTATAGCGGAATCTCACAAAAAACTCTTTCGAATAGCGCTAGATTTCTCCATTGTTTGTGTCGATATTAAAGAATTTGCCCAAAAATACGTTGCTGAAGGAAATACGAATTGGCCTATATACGCCTAAACTAGTTTATAACGCCTATCAACGAAACTTTTCAGTTATAGTATAGGCAACTCAAAAATTTCGTTTTTGTGTCTCCAGTTCCGGCTGATGGAGGCGAAAAGCAAAAACACCCGTGTGTTCGAGATTTCGGTGCACGTTCAAGACCCGCAGGTGGTTAAAATTAACCCAGAGCCCTTCACTAGGCCGCGTCTCATCGTAGGTGCTGCCGTGGCGCGTTAAACCGCACAATCACAATCAATCAATCAATCAATCAATCAATCAATCAATCAATCAATCAGTCAATCAATCAATCAATCAATCAATCAATCAATCAATCAATCATCAATCAATCAATCAATCATGAATTCAATCATTACTTAATTAATTAATCAATCAATGTGTCTGAAGTTCTGGTCTGCACGTGTTGGTAACCTTATTTAGAAAGTATTTTGGAACCGAAATTTTCTTTTTGCGCACCACAAAAAACAATCGCATAACGTTTTTACCCTGCATCGTTCACAAACTCATAGGCATAGATTATTTAGAAACAATTTACTCACGAAGCTGCTTAGGGTAACTGCTTCCCCTTAATCCTTGAGGAATACTTAAAAGTTAGCACACTGTTTTTTGAACTAACCAAAAAATAATTGACATAATTTGTAATGAACTTGCCGACACACAGATATATTCCTTTCACCTTCGTATTGCACATGGGCGCAAAATTTTTGGCTTTGATATAGAGAATTATTACGATTACCTGCTTCATAATGTTTGGTTATTCTTCGTTCTGGCAAAAGCAATAGCGCAGTATGGTCGATACTACCAAATTTATCTGGTAAGAGAGGTAATACAGCAGCCTTTGCAAATTTGGAGATCCAGCCAAAGCTTTGCCGTCACTTAGATAAAAAGGAAGTCATCGA
The DNA here is from genome assembly GCA_013339765.2 of Haemaphysalis longicornis. NCBI lineage: Eukaryota > Metazoa > Arthropoda > Arachnida > Ixodida > Ixodidae > Haemaphysalis > Haemaphysalis longicornis. Next base: position 59,160,828 of record CM023456.1, read on the forward strand.
TGAGCATATATACAAACGGTCTACAAACACGCATCGAACAGTGACAGCAGGTTTCACAGATACTCAGAGGACTAAAAAGAGAACTATTAAAAAACAGAACTGTCAATTTCCTAACTGCATACTTTGGCGGTTGTACTTTTCCTATTACATGAGCAGAAATGTGAACTGTGTAGTAGTAACTGTCATGCTCGTTCCTTCATACAAATGTCTACGTCTAAACTAAGCAGACCACTAAGCAAGAGCGCAAGTATCGACGTATTCGATACTTCCGCAGGAGACATGTTATGCGGATGATAATGTCCATCAAGATGTCAACTGCGAAGGACAATTCGATAAATTTTTCAAACGCCAAATAGGTCAAACATCAGAGCCCATGATTCTGCCTCTAATCTAATTAGAATTTTTGATTGCCCTTGTTGACGTGACATAATTACGAAAACATTATATTGAAAACCTTCGTCCGAGCTTCGGCTTACGGCAAATAGTCGAATAAGCATTAAATGTAGGAAGTTATTTTAGAATGGGCCACCATTACAAATCAGCTTTCGCAACTTACAGGCTAAAAAGAGCAAACGTATACGCTGTGCGAAGTATTTCCTAATAGTGAGGGCACTGCGGAGTTCTTTTGGCAATGGAATAAAAAAAAATAAAAAAACAGTGTTCCAAGCGAAGCCGTAGACCGCACTGGCTGCGCGCAGGTGATGCGCGTGTGTTGTTTAGAAAATACCGTTAAAATGTCGAGCTACTGTTGGCCGAAAGGGGCTCTTTTAACTTGGTGCTTAAAGGAGAATTTCAGATCCTTCAAGGAAATCTCCTATACACGATTTTGTCTGGTCAGTTTCGCTCGTGCGCATTTATACCCAATCTGGAAAAGCGGTCATCATGTACAACCAAATAATCAGCTCCCAAAATAGTAATATTGGCGGTAATCATAAACACGCTTGTTAATACGTTCGTCAGTCAGGCCTCTGGAGGGACTACGCAAAATACAGCAGGATCTGCTATTCGCTGCGCTCTAAAACATTGTTAAGCCTTCAAAACACACATACTGCCAGAATTCTTTTAGCTGCGTTCCTAGCGATGTGACTTCATTATGTTTAGGAAATTGTATCTTGTCAAAACCTCAAAGCATGTTTCCAATCCTAGAGTCAATTTTGACATCAATACGCTTGCTTCATTGTTTGATAAAGGGAAGTATCTTGTTTGCTCTGGTGCCACATCTGCATGAATGATAGAAATTGACTGGCAGGCACTGACCAGTCACTCGTAATCTCAATCGGGTTCTGTCAATTTCACCCGTAGTGAGGCACACACATTTATCAGCTATCCCATGCGACACGCTAGATCCGTTTGAATTGCTAGGAAAGAGACCGACGTAAACCCAGGAGGACTAATGTGTTCGCTTTTGTTATTTGTATCGAAGTTCTATTGTTGTATTTTTGAATTGTTTTTATTGTTTTATCCAGTGATTAGTACAGTTTCTTTACAGAATATTGACTACAATTTTAATAGTCGTTTTATTGAAATAACTGGTCCGCATAAAATTGTACAACCAAAGCGACGCACAGTGATTGCATTTAGTTGCGTGGCAGTCTCGTAAAAAAAGAACACAGCACACAACAGCGAAGATACGTCATCGGAGCCACGATTGGTCAACGTAAGTATTTATTTTTATTTATTTATTTATTTATTTATTTATTTATTTATTTATTTATTTATTTATTTATCATAGTGCCCACAGCCTCTTTTCAAGGCATTACAGTGGGGAGGGAGAAAGTAGAAATTCATACAAAATACAGGCAGAACAGAAATATCACTGAAAGCACAAATACAAGCCAAAACCCGGCATGTTTAACGAAGATACACTACAAAGAACATGTAAATACATCATTAAACATAATTGTCACAACATGTCTGGGTAACTTATTCCATTCACTAATAGTTTTGGGGAAACAAGAATGCTTAAGCAATTCGGTTCTAAAACTTAATTATTTTATTTTACAGAAGTGATCTGTCCTTAGTGAAACGTAGTCTGGACTCATTAAATAACAACTTTTGTCTATCCCTCTTTTGTTATGAAATATGTTGTAAAAAAAGTTAGTCTGAGTACTCTCCTACGATGCTGAAGCGAATCCCAACCTAGGCTGCGCGTAGCTGTAGATACACTGGAATTCCTTCAGTAATCTTTAGGAACAAAGCGAGTAGCCAAGTTTTGAACTCTTTCTAGTTTCTGGATTTCAGATTTGAAACATGGATCCCATACCTTACAAGCAAACTCGAGTATGGGGCGAATATTGGTCTTTATTTGGCTGGTCTGTACATCAACTCTTTAGTCTTCACTGGAAAACGTTTCGCGTTGCGACGTAGGAAGCCCAAAACACCACAAGCTTTCGCACACACATAATTTACATGATGGCGCCAAGACAGGTCCGAGGTAAGATACACACCACGATATTTATGTTCCAACGTTTGGTTAATACATGTACCATTAATGGTATAGGAATAAACATGAGGCGTTTTCTTTTTCGTGATGCACATGTACACATATTTCTGTAGGTTTATCTGCACTCCCTAAGTTTTACACCAATCAAATAGCCTATTCAGATCATGTTGAAGCGCGGTGCAGTCGTTCCAGTGATTATAATTCTAAATAATACACAGTCGTCTGGAAACAATCGTATTGTAGAAGAAATACTGTTAAAATATCATTCATGAAAATTAAAAATATTAGTGGGCCCAAAACAGAACCCTGCTGTACTCCCGAACTTACATCGACATCTTCAGACTGCTGATCATTTACGACAACATGCTGTTTCCGGCAGTTCAAGTACTCTAGTATCCAACAAGCAATATCAGGGTTTATGTTATACCACGCCAATTGTTCTAGGAGGAGTGAGTAAGGAACAACGTCAAACGCCTTTGCTAAACCAAGAAAAATACAGTCCACAGAGAAACCTTGATCCAATGCACCAGCAGTGTCATGAGTTAATTCTGTTAGTTGCGTCACACAAGAAAATCCAGCTCGAAAACCATGCTGTTGCGGCCTAAGCGGCGAGAATTAATTTAAGTGGTTAATAATGTGAGTGAAAAGCACGTGCTCGAGCACCTTCATTACTACACTCGTCAAAGGACAGGTCTGTAATTGGGTACGAGGCTGCGTGGTCCCGATTTGTGCAGCGGCGCAACGTTTGCAAGTTTCCAGTCATCTGGTAGAACTCCTTCTTTCAGTGACCTCGAAAAAAGAATTCAAAAATATTTTGATAACACGGCTGCACAGGACGATAGCAACGATGTAGGAAATTCATCGGGCCCCATGGCACTGGACGGTTTCAAACGTAAAAGCAGCTGCTCGATTCCGCGTATATCAAACTCAGTATCACCCATGGGTTCAGCACAAAGGAAGCCCAAATCTAAAGTTATTAGTACCCGGCCGCCGTTCAGTAAAAGCGGAACTAAAAAACGCATTGAAGCATGTAGCTTTCTCGCGACTATCAGACTCCAATGCACCATTACATTCCATAGTAGGAATCGACAGTTGATCCTTTCTTTTTGATTTAATATATCGCCATAGTTCCTTCATACGGTTCACAACACCGTCGTTAAAAGGAAAAAACGAACGAGTTTTTGGCTTTCTTAACGGCTTGTTTAAACTCATTCGTAACAGCTTCCAATTTTACTTTATTAAGCGAGTTAGGATTTCTTTTGAAAGCCGCATAAATATTCTTTTTGTTACTGATATGTCGAACTGCTTTAGTGAACCATGGTTTATTCTTATTACGGCGCGATGTCAATACCCACGATGGTACGTACTTATCACGCAGTTCAAAATTTTTTTTTGAGAACTTCCCATAACTCTTGAACGCCACAACTTTCGGAAAGTGTTTCGAAAACGTCATAATACCTGTCAAGAGTAAGGGAAATCTCAGCAGTATTAGCTTTCTAATAGTTATAAATGCGTCGATTACCGGAGTCTGGCATTCGCGCGTACTCAAGTGACATCTCACAAAAAACTGCTTCTTGATCGCTTATGCCGGGCATCACCTGCGGCAAGCAATCTCCTGCCGAAATATTTCGCAAAAATGAATCTAGAATATTCTCGCCACTGAGCGGTATATTCTTCTGAATATTCTTCTACTGAGCGGTATTAATGAGAATATCGCGGCACTTAATAATTCAGTCGATTAACTCGGAAACCAATTATCCTCACTCCACATCTTGAATAGCAGAAAAAGCCGGGAGAGATTCAGGTACTCACCGCAGCATGCCGTGGCGCCCGCGTTGTTCCTCTTTGAACTTTCGTCGGTTTCCCTGCATAATTTCTAGAATGAACGAGAACAAACTCGCCCTACAACTTAACCTCGCGGTAATGAGAACCAAAGACTGTAGAATGTGTAAAAAGACGCATGCTTGCGGCATTTATCTGTATGGTCGGACTATGATCGAGCATTATGATCGGACCTCTCAAAACACTGTACATTTCTTCATAGCCGCTAAACATGTCCCTTGTTCTTTCTTGGTCGATGACGTACCAAGTCTACGGGTGATTTCAAATCACAGTATGACACACACCTTCGAAAAATAGTGGAGCCAACCACGCAAATAAAGAACGAAAAATTTATCACTTGCATCATAAAAAGGTTGCAGGAGCAGTTTTCTGTGAATTTTAGAGGAAAGCAAATATATGTAGTTTTTACTAAACGATACACACAGCGTGTTCCATATTCTTTAACCTCCATTTTTCAGAACCCTAAAATGTCGCTGCTGCTGTGTCACACAGACAGCAACAGGAACTTCATCTCTCAAAATCATTCTTATACACCCAACCGTCGCCAAACGTTGCCAGCTTTAAATACCTTAATAATAAATAAGATGCTGAAGAAAACGCAAATTTTGTTATCTGCAATAGACTAGTTAAATTATTCTGGGCAATCACAGGGCTCCACCCGGAAGAGTTTGTGCGAACGTCGCTCAAGTTGGGGAAAGTAATGGAGGTCTGGAAAGAGGGGCGCTCGAAGGAAAACACTTCTTTGCAGTTGATTTCAAAGCGCGCTAAAGGACGGGCTGTTTGATAATTACACATGGCAGCTGCTTAATTCACATCCAGTGCGCGGTCAGTTCGCAGGCGAACTCGTTCCTCGGAAGATTCCACGCAGGACGTGAGCGGATTAGGAAAGTTCATCGTCGTCCCATTACGCAAATTTCTCAATCAGTAAGCTTCGCAGTTTATTTTTAATGCGCCGTTATGCGTGTTTTCTTCAAGCCGTTGCAATTATTTATTCCTCCTCTCACTGTTCGCTGCACCACTTACCCTCGAAAGTTTTCAAGGATTTCGAAAAGGAACGAACGCCCGAACAAAATCGGACTATGAGATCCATCGTTAACACCTCTTAAAACTTCGCTACGGAATATTTTTGTGCACAAGAACAACAAAGGTACTCTTAAGCTATGCTCGCAACCACCGCTACACCGTTTTATTGTTTCTTTTCTTCGGCTTTGAATGTAAGGGGCTGCAAACAAGCACATCAATGTAGCCCTCATACCAGCAAAGTGTTTTATAAAAATACCACGCACAATACTCACGTTGCGTCAGGTAACGAAGTAAAAGTTTATTTTTTGATGAAACCTTACCTGCCCGTAGATACATTTTTACGTCACATCCGTGTCTCCATTTCATTATTAAGCGTACGAACACAAATTTAGCGTCTGCCTAAATAATTAGGTATTCACAAATTTTCGGCTTGCTTAGCGAATTGGCATGACTTTCCCTTAAAGTGAAAAAAAAACGCACCGTCCTATAGGCAATTTCTTTAATCACGTTTTAGAGTAAGAGTATGCAACTGATCAGGAAGTCTCAATACATAACAGCATTTACCTCATTTGAGAAAGCGTTTAATTTCTACCAGATGCTCCTGAGGCTGGAAGTAAACCCAAGTCGAAACATCCTCACATGCAAGCTGCCATTTCATAATCTGCATAAAGAAAATTGTTTAACTAAGCTACTGTTGCAGATACAAAAAAACGAATGCACGCTATAAACAACTCAGCTTGGCACTCTCTTTATAGTTTTTTTTGTTGTATAGTCCGCACTGAATCATATCCAATTTTCCGGCTAAGGTGTACTCCGAAAGAGGCTTTTTCCTCATCAATAATCGGCTTAGCAATGAAGAAAATAACCGACCAGGCTTACCATGCGGGTAGTCATCATCATCACCAACGACCCATTTAGGTACACCGCAGGACGAAAGCTTCTTACATTAACCGCCCCCCCCCACTCTAGTGGTTCATGCGCTTTTAAACGTTTTTCTTGTTTTCTATGCTAAAATACAGTAAGCATATATTACCCTTAGTTTACGATGTCCAATGGGGTCATATAAACTCTCACTTCTAATAAAACGTACCCTTTTACACATACCTTTCCTTCCCATTGTTTTTGTGTGCCGCTGCAATTTTTCCCGCTGCTGTCTGATGTTGAGTTATCTCTAACTACAGGTAAATTGAGTACCGATTGTATTTTCAGTATTTTGGAACTATACACGATGCAAGCACTGTCGGTAGATCGGAACCATCTCTTTGTTGGTGGTACCGCAAACCCTCCGGATAGATTGGAAACAAATCTTTATTGGTGGTGCTGCAACTAGAGAGCGCCCTAAATATTCACCCGCGTTGTGTGTTAGCATGAATAACACATCGGCGTATGGAAGAAGCAAGTTTTTAGGGAGGCATAAATATGACGGTATGATCGGGAACATGTGGACAATCACATCTTAAAATTTTTATTCGAGGAGCTGTGGCGGTTTTATTGTTGTCAAGCATGAGCCCATTGTTTTTAAGATCACGCTCGGTGAAAGCAATTCAAATATTCTTGTTCAGGCTTTTCAATACGTAATCACAGGAACGCAACTAAAGGGCCGACTGCACACGTCATTGTCGGGCGTCCCCACCCGAGGCGTATGCACAGCTCCATATACGCAGCAAGTTATCTGCATACCAGGAGATATAGGGAGACTGCGGCTTACTTTTTTCTGGCCATAATGGGGATGTAAAAAGCACAGCGAGTCAAGAATCACCTGAGGGAACATAAGCGGTAATGCATATAGAGGTGTTCCACCGTTTCGTGCCGATACATATACGTGCAGTTAAAACTAATTCGAGCACGAGAGCTGTGGCCGAGCCGCATTGGAGCGCCGGTTGAAACAAAAGGAGCCAGAACGCGCAGGCGCGCCTTCCCTAAGTGATAACCTAAGTATACTTCTCAACGCACTTTATTTAATGTGGCGAAGAGCATTGCGCGCAGCAAGCTGGTCTCGGCGATGCTGCTGATAGCAGACAGACGTGAAAATATTGGAGAAGAAAAATTCTGAGTTGGGATGCATGCGATTGCGGCGCTTCGCCAGCAGCTCGCGTGGGCTGTAAGTGTGCGAATGACTCCGCCAGATGTTTGTCTGCTATCAGCGCCATCGTTGAGACCAGAATTCTGCGCATGATGCTCTTGCCCACGCTAAACGAAAAGGATTAAGAGGTATAGACGAGCCATCACCATCGGCAGGCGCGCATGCGTATTCTGCTCCTTTCGTCTACCGCTGGTGCAGCTACATGGCAATCCTAGGCGGTTCGGCCAGAGCTTCCAGGTTCCAATTGCCTCTGAAGGCACCCGTATATGCACGCACTTTGGGGTATGACAGATCAACGCATACATGCGACAAAAAAGCACAATTATCTCAATACAAATCAGATGGCAGGAGTACACCTTTTTGTGACAAACTTGTAGTGAAGACCTGAGGATAAGTGGGTTTTTATGGTGTTTTGCTCAATTGTATGCAATAAGCAAGGGCGATGACACTGGCCGTTACCCCGTCTTTTTCGTAAGCGACGTATATATGGGGAATATTATTTTTAGGAGAGTGAAGCCGCTGTCCATGTGATGAAGCTTTCATTCTGAATCGGCTTATGGACGCTGCTTAGGAGGGCAGTAGGCTGGTAAGATTCGGTAAACATTGATACTTTGCCTGGTATGAGAATGGGCACGACGTGACAGTGAGTCCATCTTCCATGGAGAGGGCCAGCTCCCCCGGAGTGATTGGAGGTGCCCTGGAGGCAGGCACTTTTTACCCTGAAATGTGGAAAGGTCCTATTTTTAATGCTATCAGGACCAGGCAACTTGGCCGTTTTGATAGGGCAGTGACGATTTCTGCCATGAAAAACTCTTCCGTCCTTGAAATAAGTCGTCGGTAGCCCTGGGACGCACACAAGAAGCGGGACCATGGAGTGGATGGAAAGGATCAGAAACGTCCACATCATTAGGGCTTATGCTTATTTAAATTTATTTGAAATGGTGCAGTTGAGTAGGCAGTCTCCGGAGACTTCATACTAAGCGAATTGTTTCATTAAGTGCCCTTGTGGGGACAGCTTCTGGAAGATGGAGGATGACTCACATTTAGTGTTCCATAGCGGCCGTCAGTGATCTCTGCGAGGAAAAATTTTAAATCCACCCTAAATGCAGCCATACGGCTACCAAGGAAAGCTGTAAAGCTTTTTTAAGAAAAATCGCAGTTGATGAAACATTCGTCCGTCAAGGAGTTTTTTTTTCAACTTTTATGTTTTCGATATAACTGCATGGCTTTCCTTTGTAGTCGTATGACTACATTCAATGTGGATGTGAAATTTTTCTTCGCACAAAGATCCTCGGCCTAGGGATTTCCCTGAACGTGGTGTATTTACTTCAGGGCTATGTAAGCAGCTTCCTTGACTGCAGACCTTATATTTCCGCACACTCTTAAAGGAGTACGGACACAAAAATTTTATGTTACGCTTTTATTGCTTTTATTGAAGCCTAATGGTCTGGCGAAACTGAAACAGCACTTCAAATACTTCAGCGCGGGATAGGTAATTACATTGAACGGCCTGAAAATCATTTGTTTCAAATTCCCGCGCTTCCATACCGAAAGGCGCATTTGACAGAATCCCGGCCTGACCTCACCGCTTTGTGCGGACGTCACCGGCGCCCGCTTGAGAGGGTGTTGCGTCCGCTCGCCGCTTGTGGGGCCCCGCTCGTGAAGTGACGTCCGGAGTTTTTGACGAGCGCTGTCGCGTCACTTCTTTTGGCTTCACGGGGTGATGTCACGCTGATGTCCATTTGCTGAGTGCCGCTCCGCACGCTGCTACTTGGGCGCGATAAATGAGATCCAATTGAACCATGTTATTCGCGTCGCAGGCCGCTCATATTTCAGCTAGGGTATTCTGTTGAGTGAAGGAAGCGAACTGTGACATAATGTTAACGCCGAAAATCGGTGTCAGTGCTCCTTTAAGTGCGGCGCAAACTCTTCGAAGACTCCATTAACGAAATAATAACTTTCCACAAATTCACCCACTTAGTATAAGCAGTGTGAAAACTTCCGACTTTGCTGCCTAAATCTTCATTGGAGTGCATACAACCCATTGGCACCGTTCTCGCAGTACGAAAGGCATCAAGTCTGAATGAGAAAGTTTCCGCTGCAAACAAGAATACAGGGTACCATCCACATTAACGTAGACCTCTACGCTATTACTGCCACGCGATTGAATCTCTGGTGTCCAGATAGCCCTATAAAGCAGTTGCATTCATGATGCTTCACTATGGTTGGTTGCTGATGAAGATGGTTGGTTTCTGATTGAGTGAACAGTTCAAAATTGACAGTTTCAAAATTGCTTCATGGGCCATTGGCGTCCATCGTATTGATTACGCTTGATTGGTTGTCTGATGATGTTGAGCTCGCCATACTAGGGAGTTAAACAGTGTCAAAAAGCCGCAGCTATTCACCGAACCTTTTGCTTCTACCTATAAGATTGTGAAAATTGCGTTTGGCTATTACGGTTAACTGTCAAATGAGCTCAGCCAAAATGTCGAAAATGAGAAGACGGGGGTTTGCGGAAACGCTTTGGCTTGTATTGCAGTTTGTAAGTCGACATGTCGAGTCAACATTTCAAGCAGTTATTTTTCTGTGGTGTGTTGTGTAGAGGTTACTTTTATGGTGTATAGTGAACCCTATTTAACGACGCCCCGCCTAATACCATTTTCTTTAATGCAAGCTTTGTATTTCCCAAGTGAGGCAGGCAGCATTCCCAAGTGGTAGGCCCTAATTCCTAACAGAGACCTGGTTTTTTAAAAGCTTCTTTCGCCTCTTAGTTGCAAAAGAGGGTTGTGTAGTTGAGATTGGCATCTACAAAGGCTAATCATACATTTTATTACGAGAAACATTTTCGTTGGGTATGACTGACGCGGGCAAATTCTTTGCATATTGACGCTAAGAGCTCTAACTTTAAAGAGTCCATGAATACAAACTGCGAGTTGGGGTTCATAAAAAGGCTGCTTTCTTCATATTAAAATCACATGAATCTTAACGTACACTTCAAACAAATTAAAGAAACAGTAGAACACGTGGGAAGCCGTAGTGAATCCTTAGCCACTTTACGGCAGGATTTTATGACGTCACAGTACCATGTTTGGCGTCACAGTATCCTGGCGTAGGTCGGCCATCGACCTACACCACCTTTAAATCACGTGACTGGACAAAGATAGTACGTCCTCTCGTTCGTTTAGTCGCATCTATTGAATGCTAACGTGCAACTAGCCCACTGATAGAAATGCTTTTGTTCCCAGCCAGTATAACAACAGTCCTGCCAAAACACGCTGCTGTAGCGCATATTTGGAGAGTTTGTATTTCTTCTTGCGTTTTTTCGGTTAAAGACAGTCTTTTGTGAGTAAGATGTAGCTGAGTGAGGTAGTAAAGTCTAGTTCTGTCGAGTTAAACAAAGGTGTATTCGGTCTTGAACGCCACTTTAAGTGCAATGATCTTTTCGAGTAATACGCCCTTCGTAAAGAGTATATGTAAGATTCTTCCCCAGTGTCCCAGTATGAAGCGTAAGTTTTAATAGAAGCCTAACTCTTCAAAGAATAAACTGCAAACCCTCTTTTGAATAGTTCATATTGAAAGATAATTATTCGCCTATTTCGATGGTCCATGTCTCGAAGCTTTAATGAATGTCTTCAAGATTAATGCAATGAAACTAAAAAGGTATACAATTTTCAATTGAGTCATTTTACCAGAACAACAAAAGCACAAATCTTTCCTTTCTTCGACGGATTGAGTAGATATCTTACGTCCCTCTAAGTTGTTCTGTGAAGTATACTGCAGCCCCTATTCTTGAAGCTTCGTCTGAAGGATGTAGTTAACAATTTACGGCTTACTCTACAATCATGCCTCCACTACGGCTCTGCGACGCCCTTGAAAGAGCAACTGAAACCAGGTAATTAGAACAGGAACCCGATGCCAGCATAAAACATTGGTTGCATATACGGTAATCAGCAAATCTCTTTGGGACGTTCCAAAGTGTAAAACCTCTCTGCAGCGTAACGCTGCGGCCATGAACTTTCTCCTAATCTTGTGGCCAAAGACATCAGCTTGACCTGTAGTATTTCAGCTCAGATAAACCCTAAGGGCCATTCTTTAAAAACGACCGGAAGATTAGCTTACAAATCTAATGACTCCAAATGGCATCACTATTTACGAGAGTTAACTAGATGTAGCAGCCCCACCCCTGCTCCTATTGCTTTCTATTAACGTTAATTTTATAAGTTTTTTTAGCTCAGTGCGACTTTATCGGGCTTTTTGCACTGAAAAAAGAGTACAACTTTTACAATGTCAAAGCTCTGGGAGCGTGAGGGACAGAACACAAAATGTTTTGGTTTGCGGTTGCGATTGTTGGCATTAGGCAATCGCGAACTTCCACCTAAAGCTCTCCATCGCGAGCATAGAAGAGAATCTCGTTACTCGCCAATACTTTTTGCTTTTTTCCCCCCCAAACCTTGTGTCATTCGGGTGTCGTTATAATTGGTGCCTGACTAATCTAGTTGCGAAAAGACGTTGTGTCTCATTCATCTGGTCATTTCAAGAAGACAGAGCACACCAAGCAGGACGCCTTTGTACTCCCGCGAGCACGTGCGGCATAGCTGTTCCTATTTACATTCTGAATGCGCGTTCTGTGGCGTCCGGGGGTGTTCTAGCATGTTTTTATTCGCGTATGCGATTTCTAACAACTGTTACGAGTTTTCATCACAAACTGAATCCCTGCTGCTGCGAAACAGCAGTGCGGATTCACTATTGTAGGCCAGTGAAACAGCATCAATGGACGCGCTCACCAGATACACCGCTCCAGTGTTAACGTATGGTAATCCATGGATGGTTTTCTGTGTGGACCTCAGCGTCCTCTGAAGCAGAGTCCCAGTGAGTTGGGTGAAAGAAACGATTCTTTACAACTGCACCCCACACACAAAAAAACTGAGCGCCAGTTTTAAAGAGGGTGTTAGCAGCTCTACTTTTATTTTACAAAAGTCGGACATCAGAGCTCTCTCCTTACTAAGCTTCCCGTTGAGAACTGGAAGCGCAGGCGAATGCAGTGAAAATGGCAATGGCTCTCAACTTCACGTGCAAAGAGAATATAATTTGGGCTAATACAAAAACCGTCGAGCAGAAGTTTCTAAATACTCTTCCTGAGAAAATAAATACACGAGAGCACTTGCAGCAGGGAGCCCGTGATGCCGTGCAGTAATCCACAAGAGGCGGGAACGCATGATCGAAGCGCCGAGACTGGTACGGGAAACAGGGCTTCAAAAAAAGACAGATCTCACGGGTGGAAGACCTGTAATGACCTCTTGTCGATGTGCTTGCTTCTTCACTGAACTTATATTGGAATATTTTCTTGCGTTTACTTGTCATCGCGTTCGTAGTTAGCTTTGTGCTTTTGCCTTGAATGCGAGTGATCGCATTTGTCAGGCTCGTTATGCTGTGCCAGTTTAGAAGATAGTTCAGCAGAGATCCCGAATTCCCGAGCGACAATCTTGTTATAATCAAGGCCCACCACGATCATTTTCTGATATCTTTTCCCGTGTTTTTCTTGATATCAGGCTGCCTATTTGCTTAATTTCAGCAGTTTTACCTGTCTCTTTCTTTGTTTACCAACATCCTCCTTATTACCAAAAGTACTTAGGTCCCACTCAGAAATAAAGCGGACGGCGGGTAGGAATATAGGAAAGCGTGCTGTCCAACTCCAGTACAGGCGACCAGCTTTGGTTGGTGGAAAGTCACGTCGCAGTTGACACCACGAATGGAGTTTTGAATTGAGGACACCGACTCCACATTTTTTTTGCGAGAAAAAAAGTTCATTCTCCCTCTCTCTCCGCCTGCGTTCACGCCTTAGCATAGGCCGACGGTTGTACAATTGTGCAATCGCCTTACCTCGAAAAACAGTGGCCGGGGCGAGAAACAACAAAACCTTTACAGCAAACTTCGAAGAAATAAGGCAGTCTAGATCACCAGGGACAAACACACGCCTGTTTATACGAGTTAAACTGTTAAAACGTTCCCTGCAGCTACAGCCATAAAAACTACTTAATAAGGCAAAAAGGCCTTACAACTCATTTCCGAACACTAGCATTGCTATGTGGTAGAACCATAGGCAGTAGAAAATGGCACAGAAAACTCTACTTTTTTAAGAGTATTGACTCTCTGCAACCCATCTGGAGCTTCACGCAATACATATAAAGTATGTGCTACAAAGAAAAGGAACGTGATTTTGAAATTCTGAGGTTTCCACTTGAAATGCAAAAGAGGCCGCCATTGATTTCAAGGATAATCTAAGAATTGTTTGTGGGTGTCTTTGCTCGAAATAACTAATCATGCCTCACTCCCGTAAATCACGAGGGCTGCGAAAGATGTCATTGCTATAGTATAAGTATGCAATGATTTATTCATTGCTAGAGCCATCTTACAATGCTGTTTTTTTTCAATTAACTTGCCCATTCTGATACGCCGAAAGAAAAGCTCAGTTAAACCAAACATAGGTCATGTCATGTTTGACCGCTTCAGGGAACACCTAACACAAAATAATATGCTGCTAAAAGAGAATGTTCTAAATAAGGCTGAATCCCGCATTTTTTAATACTGCAACAGTTTTATTTTAACAATCATAATACATCGACTGCAAGAGACATGCTGCGCTGAATATTTGACATGTGAAGAAAATGATAAATATCTCTGCTCACCTATCAATTATTTTACAGGTATAAAAAAAGCAGTGATATTCTACTTTAAGGCTTTTTCTACCCTTCTAGCTTCGCCATTTTTCAGCTTACGTGTTGTTCGTTATCTAGATATCTTGTGCATTTTGAATATTATACCTCAATTCAGAGAATAAACTTCTTTCCGTAAAATTTCGCTGCGTGATCCCAGCTCCTTCATTGAGATCATTTTTGGTTATTTACAATAATTTCGTGTGTTCATTCGCTTGAACAAATGAATGTATGTAACAATATAAAGCGCACAATTCCCCCTATGAAGAGGATATGATTTATATTCTGGCCCCAGCGGGTTAACTTTTTCTGTCCCTGTAGGCGACTTTTTTTTTTCGAAGATTGTTTTCGTTTTGTCTGCGAATTTTATTCCCATTCTGAAAGGTAACGCTGATACAAAGAAAATGGTAAAGCAGTTTTATTAGCTGACAAGTTTTCTACCCCCTCGACCATGTGCATTATCCTTGCACAAGTGTGCTCACAACAATCTACATATGTTCTAAGAATTCTCAGTGTGATTTTCTTTGCGTGCAGTTTCCCCTGTTCTAAGTTTCTTTCGCTTGCGTATATGTACCAAAATGTCACAGTGCCACAGCTTCCCGGCTTCGTCCTTCCTGCTGCACCTTCGTGTTTCCTCTTGTACGACCTCGAGTGCTTCTCGGCCCAGCCGAGTCGGAGCTTTCTTCCGAGTGCCATCGATCCGCGACTGCCGTCGCACGCCATGATGAGATTTCCCTGCCAGGCAATGAGAGAGCTACTAACCAAGGCTTCCACCCTTCGCCACTCCGGCCACTTCGCCACTTCGCCACCCCTTGTTCGGACCGACACACTGCGGCAGTGCATTGCAGCGGATCTCGCTTCTGCGCCTCGCTAAAATGCTACTGTAGTTGTATCTCTCTGTCGACTCGATGGCTTTGTCGAACGGCGAGCAGTTAATAAAGTAGGCCACATCGCGTGTCAGCGGCCATGACATTTACGGAGACTACAGAGGATGGATTGAAGATTACAAATGCAGTATACCCTCGTTAACTCGAACTTGGATGTTCGAAATATCACTTGAGTCGAACCTTTTTCTCGCCGTGCATTTACCCCACCTAGGAGCTATGTATTTGCCCCCCTTACTCTGTAAACGTTTTTCGGGGGATCACGGATATCTCGAAATGCTGACACGAGGAAAATTGCGCAACAGGCAGCTGATAAGGACTCCGTTCTAAAGGTTATCTCCCCCATGTACTGAGTGCTGTGGTGAGTATCTAAATAAATCAGAGTACGTCCAGTACGAGGCTAATGTCCCCTTTACCAGAATGCTCTCTGACACTTATATTTTTAGTATACTTGTCGTCGCGCACCTGATCAAGCATACTACGAGGACCGTCGAGAAGTGCCCAAAGCGGCAGAAAACAAGCTGCGCCTGCTTCGCAGCTAATTAAAAGGTAGAGGTGGTGACCAAGAATTGATGTGATGCCTCGAGCAGCTCGTGAATGATTGTTGGGGACCACAGGAGACAGCAAAAGAAGTAAGCATCCCACTGACAATTTTTTCCGCATTAGTAAAAATGTTTTTCGTGAGAATTATTCGCCTTGCATAGGAAAGCTCCGCACTGCTGTCCATCTTTTGTTACCAGCACGAGCTCTTATTTCAGTGACCTGGCCACAAATTTTCGCCATGTAATGAAAGTAGCCACGTGTAGTGCGTCGATCATATCGAGTTGTACTACAGGAGCTAAAATATCTAGGATCATGATCGACGCATTACACATGGCTACTTTCCTTTCCACAGTAAACTTCCATTTTGTCTGTTTCTGTTATGGATTTCCTTGTCTCTTCCTTGCTTTTGATTCTAATATATATTCGTTGTACATCTCAATAAAACTCAGTTGGCAGTTCAGCGCAAGTCTTTGTCTTTACTCCCTATCGTATCGTTTTTGGCGCTGTTTTTTTTCTAAGTCCACAACAAGGCTTAGAAAATGGGCCGACTTTTACATTAGCAGAAACGGTTCACTGTAATAATCTTTGATGATCTTGAATGCATTCTGCTCACTACGCCCACGTAAAGAGTCTCTGATATCTTCAAGACACGCATTTAGAGCAGAATTTCTCAAAAGACATGTGCGCACTGAGGGATCAACCGGAAGTAAAAATGAACCAGTCCAACAAATTCGCGCTATTTCAATGTAGTTCATGGCCAGGTAGACACTTTAATGGGGTGAACTTGAGATGGCAGCAAGCGGATACCGGACGCATCACTTGTTCAACTAAGCCCATCCCGTGAAGCGGGATTTGCTTAGTTATTTGAAATTCGTACTAATCAGCACCGAGAAAAGGAGTTACAGGTGAGGATGCTGCTTCGGGCGCTGCATTACTGCCGTGACCTTAACTTCAAGTTACGGCTTGCACAATTCCACGCATTAGGGTTTTGTTTACGCGAAAGCTTTAAAACAAAAGCTTTCTTATTGGGACCGATAGCATCCTGTAAAATGTGAATGCCATCCCGTCCTGGGAAAATGGCTGTCCAGCTTAGCTGTTGTAAGACACTACACATGGTCACGGGGAGGGTATGAAATGTTTGTCGTTGTCTCGCCAGGATTCTCGGTTCCACTCTGCCTCTCTGGCGGCAAACGCTGGGTCCTGGCGTATCGTTCGGCGTCTTCGGCAAGAACTGCTGGGTTTTGCCTAGCCTGATGCGTGCCGTAGCTTCGATTGAAGTTAACCTACATCCACTTTCGAGGGCAGCTGCAAACCTAATCTTACCAGAAAACATGGGGAGGTCCTCGTGTTCACCAGTGCCTTATCATGCATCAGGCTGTTTCGATGTTTGTTTTGCGGGTTTTTTCTTGCATTAATACACAGCTCTATGCTGTACGCCTCATCAGCCTGACGCATGTGCTCGGCGTCTTGGGCGAGAACTGCTGGGCCCTACCTTGGTTATTTTCATTACGAACACGAATTTTCCAAACAACGAGAGATCAACAGCTTCGCTGTAAAAACTAGGGCATTGCCCCATAGCCCGGTTGGTGGGCAGAAAACTTCTGATAAGATCCCTGGGCACACGGCGCGTGCGTGAAAACCGGTCTTCTTTGCATCAAAACGGTTGCATCAAAAAAGGAGCGATTCGAGATAAGACAATACACGGATACATCATGAAGAATGAGTAGAATGGTATACCTTTATCTAATAAACGACGTTTTGGTTTACCTTTAGATCATGCATGCGTTCACGTAGTGCGCGAAAAAGTATTGTATTGGTTCGTCGTTAGTTAGCGACTTGGGTATTTGAAGGTTTGAGAACCGATCACTTTTACTAAAGGTTGTACGCACTTTTACCTAAGGTTTGGCGGACGTCTGGCGCAATTCTGCACACGTTTGCTGCGAGACAGCTTTCGCTCTTTTCTAAAATTTCTTAATGAAGGGATTCAAAAATTTTGAATGAAATGTTAGGACCTCGTTGTTTCTTTAGACAGCCACTACGCCCTTTCGTCACTGTAGGACCTACAGTAGCGGAAGCGCTGTTTCAGTTTGAGCTATCCTGAGAAACAAATCTTTCTCAGAGTAAAATATGACCCGAACTACATAATCAATTACCGCCACTTAAATAGAGGAACGAAAGAAGAAAGTACAATAAAGTGCTTGTGCCGTACCTTTTGTTGTATGTCATGTTCGCGCCTAGGTTCTAATGCTCAAAATGCCTGTGTTTTTCTCAACCCCCCAATAATCCTGTACATATAGTGTTGAAATGTGTAAGCCCCAAGTTTTGAAGCCGAACGCTGTGCGTAGAACTAAAAAACAAAACGTCGTGACGATTGCCTTCTTTAGAATGTACTCCGATGTAACAGAAATTTTATCCTATGAGCGTTTTCGGTCAAATTCAAAAAATTACCTCGCAGCGTTAGTCCTAACCATGCAGTCTAAACTACGAGTGAATAATAAATGGTGAAGCAGGGAAACTCAGTTGAGTACCCTATAATTCGCCCAATAATGCCAGTAGCATTTTGGTTAGGACCAAAGGGGAGGGACCACAGCCACATGGTTGATAAAGGACTAGTGATTCCTAGGTTCAGCGTGGTGAAAAAGTATTGTAGCGTAATCCGTGCTTCCAATTATGAATAACAATGCCAGAGGCAGGAAGAGAAGCTTTTCTTCGGTCTTAATAAGAACGACATGGTGTGCTTTACGGCGATTTCACTAGTATTTTCGGCAGCCAGCCTTCCAAATTGGACGAGGAGATTCAGAAACCACCTGGGGTGTTAAAAGAAAAAATATCAAGTTCAAGTACGCTGATTAAGCGGTGGGCTTTGTGCCGTGCGAAAAATTAGGCCACCCCGTCGAATTCTATGGCCTGTTTTGACAACCCAGCGCACTGAAGCCGGAAAGCCACGCCGGTATTTTAAACATTCAATGATTTTCTTTTTTCAAAAGTACCAGGAGGCAGGCTGAAACTAAAGTCTGCAAGAGCCTGAGAGTGTCCCCAGGCCGATTTAGTAAAAGTTCTATGGCAGCATGTGTACAATGAATCAGCAAGATTACACAACAAACATTTTGTAGACATAGAAGAACAGTCAACAGAAGCATCATCAAAAATGAATATAATATTCTGCCGCATTCAGCAAGTTACATAGTAGAGAAAAAAACAGTATAGTACAAGATACACTCTCAGAAAGCTAGTTTTTGAGCAATAAAAATACAAACGCCATGCACAGCAGTACCAAGTGTACATGGCAAGATTTAATGAATACTAAAAATGAAATCGCTTTTGACATTGATACAACTTCATAACCAGCTCATTAAACAGCAAGTCACAACAACAAGCATAGTTTAAGCCACTCAAGCACAAACTATGGGTTAGAAGGAATATGTTGACCTATTCTTTAAATTTGTCTCTGGTGCATTTGAAGCCAATCTGGTCTACCACTTTGTTTAGTAAATGTTCTTAATTTTGGTGTATGTATTTCGCAATATCCGAAAAAGGTTATATTTCTAGTGCAGTTATTATTGAAATGAAGTTTTTTTGTGTGTATAGCTTTCAAACGTTTCATATAAATTTTGGTCAGCTTCAAGCAAAATGCACGATAGAAAGAGTGTACCCGGTTTTAAGCCGAAGTATACCGCTTGAAAATTAGCAACTGCACAGGGTACTCTTTCTCGTAAGAGCATTGGCAGTTTGTAATTTGTTTTATTGGCAGTTACCAATATTATTATACGTAGCAAAATCTGCAATATATGTCATGGGTAAGTTATACCTTAATAAAGAAGTATTTCTTGAGGTTACGCTTAAAGTGCAGCTTGCGAACATAAATTGTTTTGCAGAAACCCACGCAGTGTTCGATGACAGTTTCCGCGCTTCTGGAATCAATGTTTGCTTAAAAAATTACCTTCCCCTTGAAAACATTGCATGGTTAGGCAAATAATTTTGAAATGCGATAGACAGGCAAAAAAATTACTTTGCACAGGCCTAGTTTTATTGACTTTTTTAAGTTTGCTTGTGCCCACCCACGAACAACTCCTGTAACCATACGTCACATATCAGGGAAACGTGAGAAAAAACACTTAAATAAATATATGAATTTGGAAATTCACAACAAAGAGATAAAATACGAGCCCCAATATGCAAAGCTATATTTCTTCGAGGGTCCGACGGCAGGTTAAGGGAAGAAATAAATAAGTGCGGTCAAGATGCGGCTACGCTAACGGGCGTGGTGAGAAGTAAAGCGTACCCAAAAGGCTCACGACGGCCTTGGGAGGCTCGTAACGACCTCGCGTCGGTTTTGCCGATCATTGGTTTGGTTCTTTTTAGCTTCTACTCAGGCGGCCTTTTTGTTTCGGTGCATTCTTTCTTTATTCTTCGCCCATGGTGGTGCTATATCACTGGCTGTTGGGCTCCTCGGGGAGATGCCGCAATTTGTGTGCAAGCACTAAAGGGATCCAGTAGCGCGCAGCAACAATTTTCTTATAAGAGAGGTGTGCCCCCTTGATCCTATTATTTCTTGTGTGCGGCGCTATCAGAGAAGCTCGGCCTTTCTTTAGACTTTTCGCCTTGTTTTTTGGCGATAATATATTTTTGTTTTGAATAGCCGAAAGGGTCTGATATATCCTAGCCTGTTCTTACATGCTGGATTGAGACGCCTCTCTTACATTTATTTTACAAATGCAAAACGCTGAAACTAGAATATTTAATGATAGCAAACACACTGTGACGCAATCGAAGCGGCGGCAAAGGGGGGTTGGTTTTTCCAAGCAAAGTATAGCGTTCGTATGGCTCTACAGTGCAACTCCACCCACCGGAAAACAAACCTGACTCACCTGGTAATTTTTGTCTTAGGCTTGAAATATTAAGGTTAGATCCCCCTAACCTACATTACAATTTGAGTGCCAGCTTAACTCCCACGTTTTTTTTTTGGTACTAGTACAAATATTGTCTTGTTTGCCAGTATGAGCCGCAGGCCATAACGACTTATAAGGACATCACCAGCCACTACAGGGATGGCAGACGGCGGTACCCTGACCCGCACAAATCGCTCTGCAGAGCGCAGAAAACGATCTATAGGAAAATACCAGCAGGATCCTTCCCACACCCATATCTTCAAAGCAGAATGTACCCCGAGAGATATGAGAAAGAGTGGAGCTTCCGTGGGCAAGTGGGAACGCTCCGGCACGTCATCGGAGATTGCGATTTCACCGAGACCATCCCCCCACCCTTTACCCAACCCTCCACCACCCTTTCCACACCCCTTAACGAGCTATGGAAGACCTTGCTTACCATCCCCGTCTTGGATGACCAGCTCGTCCTGATCTCCAGGGGCCAGGCAGCCGAGGCAGCATATGGGTCCCGTGAAGAGGGAACCACCCCATCCGCCACGTAGTCGCCGCAATTTTGTTTGGGGAAATATAGATGTTTTTTCTCTCTCTCTTTCAACACGACGATAAAGACACGACCGCACACACATGGTTACTAACAAGCGTTGATAAAGAGTACTACGCCTAAAAGTACTCAATGTACTAATTGAACTAGGACGAGCTGTGATTCTAGTACGCAATTGAAGGAATATGCATGCACGTTGTTGGACAGACAAGCAGCCTTAACACCGTAAACTACATTTGGGGAGAGCATTACCTTCCCGTTCGACACAGCGGCATCAGTTGCCAAGTGGCTAAGGTATATAATCAAATTATCTTGTCTGCTCTTTATCTGGCTACGCTACATGTGCATATTCAACAGGCGAAGTACTTTGCAGTTAGGAAAACAGCAATTATGAAGGAAACAGAATCAGTTTGTATATCCAGGTACAAAGAGATTTCCTTTTAGGGGTGTATGTCGAGTCATATTCTGGTTCTCAAAAGTAAAAAAAAGTACCGAGAACAAAAATGTCCGTCCAAACATTTTTTGTAAAAATATCAAATCGCCGCGGATAAAAGTTTTTTCTTCGTTTTGTTGCTTCCTCATGCATAAATCCTTTGCATCCGGTATTATCGTTCATCCAGACCGCTCACTTGATACCCTAATTTGAATATAACTCACCTATACTGCTATTATAAGTCTAACCGTCCACATGACTGTCAGTGATAGGGTAATGCTCCCTTTCCACATCTTAATATGACACAAACATTGTTCAGGGGACACGAGCATCGCTGTGTCATCAGGGGCGACAATTGTCAATCCCAACACGCGCTAAATGAAGTCACGAAAGTTCTCTGTCGAAGTAAAGTTGATTTATAATAATAAATGAACGCCCAAGTAAGGCATACAAAAGTCAGACAAAGTTTCGTTTCGCTTCCCTATCTATTACGAAAATTTGGCGCAGTTTACAGTGGCGCAGCTTGCAGGCTGGAGAAAACGACTAGAGCTGGTGGCCCCTCTCTCTTCGTGGGAGACCCGGCTGTACCACCTCACATAGATTTCTGAACTTGAAGTTTTCCATGACGTGACTAGCAGGCCCGGATCGTTTTGTACGCAGCCTTTTACATGTCTAACAAAGTGGGGCGCGCAAGAACCCGTGGCTACCGGCTTCGCGAACTCGGGGTATGTTCTCCCCACTTCAGGTGCGAACGCAGATGAACTGGTGGCAGAAGAGCGCGCGAGAGGATAACGGCAATAACGCTGGGCAGAGTGTTCTCCAAGGTCCAGCTGGCGCAACGGGCGCTCCTCACGAGGCGCATGCTCTCGAGCGCTCGGCCTTTTTTCTTCGTATTTTTCTCTGGTAATGCTGTACTGCAGGGATGAAAGCTGCTGCAGCTCTGCTGCCAAAACAACGCTCAAGGTCATGTGCTTCGTTGTTGTAGCGGGCATGCTACGTCATTGTATTCTCGAACCTTGCACTTGTGAACGTGCATATTTCGAAACCCAACGCTTGAAGCTAATGCAATGAGTGTTGAGTTTCTTCAGGCCTTACGAACTGATTCTGCATGTGCACCACCGGACCCCTCCCCCCCCCCCCCCCTCCTATTTCAGTGATTCCCAAACTCATTATCATTTTGTGCATACCACCAAGATCTGACCGCCGAGGCGTAGAGAAACACTTCGTGGTCCCTCACGAATAATCTGCAGGGGAGGGAGCAAATACTTTCAACTTCATTTCGTTAACGTGCTGGCCGTCCCAGAGACTTACATATTATCTCTCCGTGAATGAAATTAACTATTTGACGACCTGTACCAAAGTACCAATTCATCACCACCAATGTATTGAATTGAATTTGAATTGATTGTTTATTATTCCAAACGGTGAGAAATACATACAATTAGTATACAGAAAAGGGTCCCATAGTCAACAGACTGCAACGGACCCTTGATTAATTAATACAAATTGAAGAATACAAAGAAAGCAGCAAAATAAAAAAAGAACAGTAACTAAACGCAATGAGCACAGCTTAGGCAGCGCTAAAGTAGAGTAAGAAAAAGTGACGAAACCGGTTAAAATAAAAATGCAAAAAAATACACGTTCCCTATTGCTAGCACAATACTAATTCAAACAAAGAAAAAAGGTAAAAGGTTGACAGAAAAAAACACATTAAGTATACACTTGCATTACAACTACCATCAAGCTGAACTAAAAAACTTGGGCAACGAAATGAACAGTAACAAAGCAATACAGATAATAAAACAATACATTCATCGATTCAACAAAAACGTTTTTAGCAAGTGTTTGAAAGAAAAGAATGATTGATGAAGATTTTAGTTCTACCGAAAGATTATTCCAGAATGAGATAGCTGAAAAAGCGGATGTCATCTGACCATAGTTAGTATGGACTATGGGTAATAAATAATTTTCGTTGGCTGCAAATCTGGTGGAGTTGTTATTTTGTAATAGTTGCCTGTCAATAAATTGGTACGATAAATTATTAACACACAGCTGAAACAAAAACGTGGCTATGTTGTAATAGAATAAATTTTTGACAGATAAGACATTATTCTGTTGAAGCAAAACACAGGCGTTAGCACGAAATGAGCTGTTAGTAATGATACGAAGAGCCTGATTTTGAATGTGTTGTAATGGTGCCAGATGACAATCATAAGTGCTGCCCCATGCAACAATACCATATGTGATATGACTATGAACGAAAGCAAAATAAAGAGACATAAGGGCTTGGCGTGAAAAAAATGGGCGGGATTTTATCAGAGCTCGAATGCCAAAAGCAGTCTTCTATCTAAACAAAAACGTATCTCCACGCGCGCCACATTTCGAGGGTAATGGAGCTATATTTTAGGGGGGATGGAGGGGGCTAAATTTTTTATTTAGTTTTTTAGTTTGATTTAACGCCGTATTTTTTGTCAATGTTTCCGTTGGCAATTACACGACTTGAGAGAGCAATTCCTGTGCTCTGAAATCTCAAACCGTATTTCGAAGACAAGCGCAATGGTGTCAAAGAACGTGAGAAATGCCTAATTTGGGGAGGCGCGGCTGCCTGATCAGCACATTTAGGAGGAGCGAAGTTTTTCTCCCTGCATTTGTCGCCTCCGCGGCAATGTCAGCATTCGCTTGCATCCATATCTCCCCGAGTCACGCGCGCGCCTACAAATGAGCTCATTAGCGACCAGTGCTTGTATACCTTTCGCCATTCTCCTTTCGATCTCCAGCTCATGGCCAACTTCACAGAATAAAACTTTTCGGGCGCGAACGCCGGAAGGGGGGAAAGACAACCCACGTTTGCTGGAAAACTTCGGGCAGACATGCCCATTTAATAAGAGAGGGCCTTTTGCGGTGCATCGGGGACTATGTTCATTGTTTCAGAAGTTCTCAATTCGACTCTACTCTAAAGTTTACTCCACCCAATAAAGAAATAGATGGCCACATCAGGACTCCACTACTTTCTCAACAATTTAATTGACTACCATAACATCACTAGTAAATACAAAGCTCATGAAGCATGCTACAGTTTTAAATGCGGCGGAGGTTGTAGCGTCTATGAAGTAAGCGGGCTGAATTCATTGAACTATGCGGTAATGGTTAAGAACAACGGTCTTCGCCATTACACATGCGGAAGGCGCGTGTAATCTATATTTGTTTTCCTCGAACAAGCAGAGGAAGCAAACAAAAACAAAATTGATTTCACTACTGATTTTGTGAAGGGAAATGATTGTATGGCGTATTTTATCGTTAGAGACACCGTTGGGAACTTCCCACTTATTTCCGGCTGCCATAAGGTTTTGCCGACTGCGCTGCATTTTGCGTGCTTTAAAGTTTCGATCAATGAACTGCACACTCTGCTATCACCTAGTGAATATTCGGAAAACACTTCGTAGAGCGTAATTTTTTGTCATCCACTACCGCGTTTCGGGTGGGGCACAATGCTTCCAGCGTTAGTTATTCGAGCAAATATAGGGCCTGTTCAGTATACGTGAGCGGGAGCGGGAGCGTGTGTGCGTGTGTGTGTGTGTGTGTGTGTGTGTGTGTGTGTGTGTGTGCGTGTGCGTGTGCGTGTGTGCGTGTGCGTGTGCGTGTGCGTGTGCGTGTGTGTGTGTGTGTGTGTGTGTGTGTGTGTGTGTGTGTGTGTGCGTGTGTGTGTGTGTGTGTGTGTGTGTGTGCGTGTGTGTGTGTGTGTGTGTGTGTGTGTGTGTGTGTGTGTGTGTGTGTGTGTGTGTGTGTGTGTGTGTGTGTGTGTGTGTGTGTGTGTGTGTCACGCTATCAATATTATCATGATCACAATCGTAGTCGTCATCGTCATCATATTCTTCATTATCATCATCAATCATGTATTTCGTTACAAATTACCTTGATACTTGATTTTGATTGTATGCCTTAACACGCCGACGCAACGCAGGCGATGAGGCGCGCAGTAGTGGCAGGCTCCCGATTAATTTTGACGACATTGGGATCATTACTTGCGCCGAAACCTCGTACACACGGGGGTTTTGGCTTTTCGTCTACATCAGAAAAGCGGCCGCCGCTGCAGGGAACCTAACCCTGGTCCTCGTGTTCAGCAGCCCTACACCTTAACCAAGATTACCTTGACACTATATAATACCTTTACGGGAATTCTATGACGATCACAAATTATAAGATAATATGTAAATAGTGTCATGACTTAAGCTGGTCTAATGACTTACGTTGGAGGACCTATAACGGCAAAACCACGCAAGCGCTGAACACTCGCGTTTATTATGGCATCGCGTAGTTTATTGTGCTTATTAGACGAGAAAATAAAGTAGCTCAAAGTGCTAAAAACGTTGCTAAACGAATATACGGGCTACGTGTTGTAATGGTGTAATAAGGGAAAACTTACAGTAAACGATCTGCTCTAAGCAGTAAGTTGGAGAGCATAGAATATTGCAGAACGTGTTTTGCCGTCGCGTGGTTACAGAGCCTGTCTTTCATCTTCAGTCCTACTATAGCAATTGCTACACAGTGGAAATATCAGAGACGACAGAGACCGTTTCTTAAGCAAGTTAGTGATGAGCGCTTGATTTTCTATTTTGAACACCTGGAGAATATTTGCACTTTTCTTGGAATTCTGGTTTATCGTTTGTTTCTATAAGGCCCCAAGTATTTTTAGCGTTTTTATTACATCCTGCCGATATTTGCGGCTGTATACTCCGCATGCACACCAACAGTCTTTCCCTCTCCCCTGTTTGCATCCCTTGCTGCGGCAGAAATAATTTCCCTTCCTCTGCTTGTTTTAAAAGCTATTGCAGAAATCGGAGAGAACCAAGCTATGCTATTCTCATTTAGCGTGTTCAATGCCTATTTTTGATGCTGCGGTATTTCTTAAGGTTTCACGCTGCAAATCAAGCAACTAAAAAGACTAAGGAAACGGGCACGGGCGAGTCACATCAGGCGAGTGAAGGACAGAAGGTGGACCAACCGTTTAACAGAGTGGCTGCCAATGGACTGCAAACGTAGTGCAGGTCGGCCGACGACTCCATGCAGAAATGAGCAAGGAAAATTTTGAGGGAAAACATGGCATCAGCTAGCACTTGATAAGCGCTGCTGGAGGACTTCGGGAGAGGCTTTCGTCTGAAGTGGACACGAGCAGGCTTATGGTGGTAATGGTGCAAACGTGTTCTCAGCGGACAAGATAGGCTGTTCTACTTGAGAATCAATATTGCTACAGGGAAACGTTTCAGCAGTGATTTTAAATTTACGTGGGCGCAGTCCTTTCCCACCTTGACAAACGAAAAGAAACTATTGACGAGAAAAGTACCTTGCAATTGGGTCTTCAAGATTTATTTTCTTTGAAACACCGCTCGGGCCTGAATATCAAAAACATCTGGGATAGATGTTATCTGCGCAGCAGCAAAAAAAGTAAGAGGATGATGCTGGAAAAGTTTCCGCTCATGAAATCGAAAACATATACGAGGAGAAAACGAACGTCCTTTCCGGCACTCCAGCAAAAACAGCTGCTTCTAATAAGGTAACACCGTGAGTATCGGGCTTGCGATACCTTCAAGGGGTCAGTAGAAATGCTAAAAGTAACAAAATTGGAGCAGGGTTGTTCTTAATCAGTAAACTAAATTTTTATATCTGTGGGAAGGGTATCCATGTGGCTTCGATTATGTTCCCTTTTTGATATCGCCAATCAACCCTTGTAAACAAACCGTTCCACTGAGGTAGAACTTCGTTGACGCAATTAAGGCTAATTACATGCTTTACCTTTTGGTATTGCAATATTTAAAAGCTTTTTTTCCTCCTTCTAGTTTATTTCTGACTGATTCAAAGGAACACCGGTCTGATGGAATTGCTGGTTGGGTTGTCTTTTTGCAGGGAGGGACCCTGGCATTCATGTCATGTACTTTTGGTCACGGGTAGCAGAATTTCTGCATCAGCTTAATTACCGTTTCTTCTAGAGGTCTCCGAGGCGCTGAATTCATTTATTCGTTAGGGCGCGTTGCCTACAAAAGAATCTTTTACTCACTGCAAGAGATCTTTCGGCACAATAATTTTTTACGGCTATAATTCACGCGTCCAAGTGTAAGCGCTTGCCTTAGTGCAGTTAGCAAAAATAGAGTAACCCCCCCGCCAACAGCTTCAAACAAAAGAAAAATCGAATGAAACATGCTTTTACTTTATACATTACGAACTGGTGAAATTGTGCTCGCTTTATTAAAATTCCTAACTTCGTCTACGGTAAAATAAATTTAAACAAACTCGCTCAAAAGTATCTGTCCAGAAGAAAAAGCGCCACGTTCCCAGTTCTAAGTAAATAAAATTTAGCCAGAATTCAGCAGCCTGCTAGTACCACAAAACTTACGTGTGGACGACAAAATTGTATTTACAAGGCCTGCTTCTTGGTTTCCTGAGCCACAGACTTGCTTTGTGTACTTGCGCAAGCCCTTCCTGTCTTCACTTATCAGAGGAAATCTGGCGGTCATGCAAGCTTTGCGCTGTGTGGAACGTAAAGCACGGTTCTCTAACTTCCACTCAGCCGCTCACTTTGCCTACAGCGGGTTTCCTAAAAAAATCGGAAGCATTTCTTAGAGAACCCACACCCATTTGGGGAACCACCATTTGTTCGCCTGCTTTCTTATTGTTTGAGCAGTGCGGCATTTTGTGCGCTTCGCATCGGCCATTTTGTGTGCATTGGAGGCCGATTTTTAGACCAACATAACTTATTATCCGTGAATAATAGTCACCAAAATCAGTACAAAATAATGTCATTGACATTCCACCTGCTCAATGTTCGCCTTCAGGTTGAACTAGTTAATGCAGATTTGCCCGCTGCCATTGACAGCCTGTGTTGTGAAGGAACAAACAACGTTCCAGCGCACTGATAACTGCTATGTCAGCAACACCACGC
Source organism: Haemaphysalis longicornis (assembly GCA_013339765.2). Taxonomy (NCBI): domain Eukaryota; kingdom Metazoa; phylum Arthropoda; class Arachnida; order Ixodida; family Ixodidae; genus Haemaphysalis; species Haemaphysalis longicornis. The sequence goes on from CM023456.1 coordinate 59,189,153, forward strand.
AATCATAAATAAATAATATGCATAGGTAAATATTTCAAAGGTAGTCGCGGTCATGCTTGTGATTTCTCCAGTCCCAACAAAACACCGCTTACAATGTAACTGCGTGAAAACAAAATATTCCGCGTAAATACGTATGCGTACAAAAGCCGAGTAATAAAACGTTTATTGCCAGCTTTCAACGTCACTCGAAGTACAACCAATAGTCACAAATACGTGGTACACCCACACGACATGACCTGCATTGCGAGCTTAATCTGTGCCGCTGATAGAAAACATCTTCGTGTAACTAGACGTGAAGGCTCGTGCTCTACAGCAAGTGTCCCCCGGCTTTCGGTGGGAAAGTATTTTCTAAGGTTGTATCGGAGGGCTAACAGTCAAAATTCGATTCAATCTGGCCTTCGATGCTGTCGCCAGATGTGAGCTCTGCTATTTGTATTGTGCGGACCAAACAAATCCAGCACCTTAGAGGTTAAGGATTCTGAGGTCACTAGAAGGTGATTGAATTTTGGATAGGCCTATGTAGATTTTAGGTTTTTGCTTTTTGTTTATTCATAAAGCGCATAAAATAAACAAACCTTTACACAAGCCCAATAAAATCTTAGTTTGCATTAAAATAAACGAAACATTAGTTCTTTAATTCTTTCACGAAAAAAATCTTAATTGCTTTGCGGTAGAATGCTTCGGGCAAGCCAACTCATACGGAACAATTGCTCTCCATCCACATTGATTAAGACAGAGCACGGCCGAAGGTTCCCGAAATGCAATTTACCTAAATGAGATCTCGAAACTCTTTCCCTGGAAAAGGACCAAGGTTTCAACATCAAGAAAAGGTCAAGGCGATTGCATCACATTGACAGAGAAAAAAAACGATTCTTTATGTCGCGAAAAAGGCACGCCTTGAATTCGATTTCTATAGCACCTCCAACTGCTCTTGAAAGTTACAAGTAAGCTCACTTGACCCCACATTGCTCAGATTAGACTGCCCGTCGTGGGGACCACCCAAAAAAGCGAAGTAGGGGCAAAAAAATAGTCGTGCTAAAGGATATCTTGCGATGTTTCTGCGCAAAAGCAAAATTGTGTCCCGCAGGTTCAAGCAAAGGATTTTGCCTATAATTGGCAACATGCCGTTGATATCTTTGAGGTAATATTTTAAACCAAAACTTCGCACATGCAATGAGGCACTTTAAAAAAAAATACAAACATTCTCCTCGTTTTTTTTGCTTAAATGCGTTTATGGTAGATTTATTCAATCTTTAAAATTGTAAACAGCGTGTACTGCCTTTTGAAGAGAAACAACAGAATTTTCGTGTGGTCATGACTTAACAGCAGGACACAAAATTTCACCAAGAAAAGAAAGGCGTCAAAACACTCACTCTTATGCGTATTTTCTAAACTTTTTCTGCTGGTTTACTTGGAGCTAGTGCATTAATTTAGTTGTCACGGCAATATATTACGCGGTTCTCTCGCACATTTCATAACTTAGCTACACTGTTCGCAGTAAATGCTTCACTGAAGTGAAACGAATCATGATTTTCGAAAACGGCCTTGGGTGACAGCTTGTTGTTTATTTTTAGGCTTCTTTTCCCTTCATGCAAGTGCAAAGTTTTATAACTTTCCAGTGGTATAAAACCACCATAGCAACTTTGATGTGTAGGGACTCCAGAATGTTTCAAATCCGTCATACATGAAATGGCTTTACTATCATTGAAACATAACCAAACGACTACACTACAGAAAGGGCTGTTAAATTGACTTTGCCCCAACTCTTCAGAATGGCGAATCGAAGCAGCCAGTTGCAAATTGGTATATTTTGAGCGCTTTCGTGCGCGTGCATCGTGGGTATTTCAAGTCTTCGTGCCTGTAAACACAGTCGGCACAGTGTTTTCTACAGCAGCTATTAAACCCTTCCACTAATAACGTTTTAGCTTCTCGAGTGGGGCCAGTTGGTTCATTCTGAACATACATTCAGCACAAAAAAACGAGGACTAAGAGTGCCGGGCGCTATTGTCTTCGTTTTTTGCGCTGGTTTGTAGTTCTTATAACGTTTGCCTCGCGCGCTCAACCGCGTTGCCAGACAGCCCAGGTGCGGATGGGCCAAAAGTGCAGGCGAAACATTTCGTTTCACCCTCGCCTGGTCAGATGGTACCCCTGCTGAGAAGCTACGAGAAAACGAGCGACAACGAAAAAAGGGGTAGCTGGCATGCCGCTCTTGAAGGTCATGCGACGCTATGATTATTTTGAACAATTAACGTAGTAGAAGTTTGTATGAAAATGAGTCCATGCACTTCGGCAGATGTGTTTAGATGGTAACCAGCGAAGCTGATCATAGTGCGGCCGGGTTTCGCTGCACGAGGCGCTGCCCACGCAATTCAGAGAAATGTTTGGAAAGCTACAACGCCTCCACCTCTTGCCAGAATCGCTAGTCAGTGATTCATGAAGTGCCTGGCAGGGCGCGCGTCCCCCCGCGATAAATCCAGCCGCACACTCTCCCCTTACTTCTAACTTCTCTCAAACTTGTTTTTTAAAGGGCTCATGCAGGCAAAATGTAAGTTTGTTTTATTTTAAAGATTTCGTGTTTCCTATTGCCCATAGCGCTTTTCCAGGTGCAAAACGTGTTTTTTTCACTGAGAAATTATTCAATTTAGTTTAAAATTTTTATTTTCTCGCTAAATCGTGTGTTTTCATGGAACGCAATGACATCGCAGGAACCGAGCGTTTTGCAGGCCGATTGCGAAGCCTGTTTACCGTTAACGAACCCTAGATTGCGCAACCATACCGCGGGAAGCCGTTTCTTCCTGCGTTTGTTTTGGTTTTGACCGTATTTAAACTGGCTTGTTTTGTTCAGGAGAAAATAAGTGTTTCTTGAAACATAGTGCTCGCTCCACAAATATGGTCACGTAAGACACCATTGCTTGCGTCAATCGGCTAGTGTCGTCTCAGACAACCCGAAAGCCACGCAGTCCTTTGCAGCTAAAACCAAGCATAGTGCGCGCAGTACCAACAGAAGTACGCATTAGTACTTCCATGTTTACGTATGATTTCGTAACTTCCACTCTTTGTTCCACCATTCTTACTGCTTTGAAAAGAATGTGTCCTAACTTTAAGCGAAAATAATTGATTGATCGCGGTGTTTAACGCGCCGACTCAACGCAGGCGATGAGGTGCGCCTTAGTGGAGGGCTCCGGATTAATTTTGACCACCTGGGGATCATTATCATGCGCCGAAATCTCGTACACACCGGCGCCTTTGCTTTTCGCCTCCACCAGAAAAGCGGCCGCCGCGGCCGGGAATCGAACCCGTGACCTCGTGCTCAGCAGCGCAACGCCCTAGCCATTGAGCCAGTGCGGCGGATTTAAGCGAAAATAGCTCGTTCGTCAAGCTTATAAGCTCTGCCTAATTAGCGTTTGCTTTTGCCGGCCTCCGCCAATCGCAGATCTGGCTGGTATGACATCACAGGTTCTTTTGCGGGAAATGAGCGAGTGGGTGGTATGGCCACTCTCTTTTTCTCCTGATTATGTAGCTTATTTGAGCGAAGTTTACGTTAAAACTGGTGTAGGTATGATTTAAGGAGGTAATCTTTTGAATGAACGAAACATGTGCTTTGCCTTCACGGCCCCTTTAAGCATGGTGTCGCGTTGTGCCGCAGACATTTTCTCCATGCCGTCAGATTTTTTAAATCTTCGCCTTAAAACCTGCCCACCTACGTCACTTCTAAATACTACCGATATGCAGCTTGTTCTTTTGAAAGAGAAGCTCTATATTGCCAGACAAAAGAAAAATACTGCCGTCCGGTGTACGCAGAAAACTACTCTGGCGGAACCCGACAAGCGAGCTTGAAATGAACACGCGGGGAAAGAGTTACAAGTAAGGGGAGAGTTTGCGGATGGGTTTATCTCTCGGGCTGTAGAGTGCGCGTCCAGCGAGCTACAGCATGAAGTACACATCAAGCGATAACGGCAGCCACGGGCAACCGGCGGTGCGAAACGGGCACGTGAACGTGGCAGTGGCAAACTCGGGCTGCAAGTTACTTGAAAACAGGAAGGCCAGGCGACGTACGAACAGGTGGGGAGACAATACTCCGGATCACGCGAAGACGTGGCCAAAACTGCACCTGTGCACTCTAGGGGCAAGACGCGTGTTTTCGAGACCAACGTGGCGCGCAAGCGCGTCGCGGCTTCCCGCATGCACGCAAGTTCCCGCGCTTTCGGCAGCCGTGCCCTGATTGTCACTAACGAGCCACGCGGTGATGCCTTTGGGTGATGCCGCGGCATCCAATTACATATCTGCTGCCCTGCGTATAGCCATGGGCAAATGAAGCGCACATACGAAAATGTGAACCAGAGGAAAGAAATCGCGCGAGTATTTTCAAGGCAAGTCAAAATGACGCCTGGCTTTGCTACAAAAGCAAAGTTTGGAATTTTGTCATTCAAAACATACCAATAGCGTGTTATTATTCCCCCCCAGCGACGGTATTTTACAGTTTTGTCTGTTGTCGTTCATATTTCTGTGTTTGCATTTCATTTGCCCATGACGGTATGTGTCGATTGCGCCAGGTTGTGCGTGTGTGTTTTCTGCGTACCGAAATATCATTACAGCCTGTGTCCCTATGATGTTTTATGTTTTTACATCAGTATCGAAACAAAACAAATACATTTACAAGGGACGATTATGTACAATATGATACCACGCCCGACAGCCGGTGAACTGGCCCGTCTGGCCAAAGACTGCCCGTCCCGGCGAAAAAGAGGATGGTATAAAGAAGTCGTCCTACGATAGCCTACTAAAAATTGTAGCGCGGCTTCTGAAGCAAGAAAACTTTCGCGCGTGCAGGTAAACAAGGACGCGCATGCGCGCGGGGTTGGTCTCGAGAGCAGGTGTCCTATCTCCAGATAGCGCAGCGGCAGTTGTGCGAGACGCGCTCACTTTGTCCGCCATATTGCGTCCCTGCCAGTGCATCCTAAAAGCACGCAGCCCACAATCAACGACGCCGCGCGCAGTGACGGAAACGAAAGAAAATACGGCAACCATGCAACGTACAATCAAAAAGACTTCAATAAAGCTTTATAAGAAAAATACTATAATTATTACGCAAATTGTCACACGTCAGAACTTCACTGACTGACGATCTATACAGAATGGGCGAGTGCAGTTTTTCTCGTTTCTTCTTGATATTGTCCCCTAGCGGAGAGAAACACACATGGCACCCGCTTTGTTTTCGGCGATACGACAGAACGAGCAACATGGGCACAAACTGAGCATCTAATAACTTTGTAGCTCTGCAATAAACAATAGAAAGTATGTGTTTTGCACATCGGCCAATCTTTTAAAATTGCAGAAAGCGCTGAGTTGTTTACCGTTCCTTAGGGCATCGTCTGCATCGCAGGGATGGCGGGAGCAGTCAGAAGCGGTTCCGGCCAATCGTAACCTAGTTTGGCGAGGCAGAGTAGCCCTGAGCGACCACCCAAATGCAATTTGTTATAGCGTTTACTGCCAGAATATAAGCACGCCGTAGGCGCTACAAAAAGTTTTGTGGATTTCTTATACTTCACAATATATTCGAATGATGCTTGATGCTGCGTTTTGCCATTCTTTTTTTGCCTTGCTTTCCTCACTGTTGCCATTATTCAATAGAAACAAGGGAGCTGAAGGGAAGTTGTGCTAATATGCCCACTTACCTACAAAAGTTAGACCTGCTGCTAAAGGGGAAGGACACCTTATTGGGTGGCTGATGTGGCCGAAATAAATACGAATACGCTCGGAACCAGCAGCTAAGCAACTTTTACGAACAGCCAACTCTAGCGTAGTGCCGCAGCCTCTCTGAATAATTGGTGCCCTGCGGCTTCGATTCCCCAATGTGACATTTATTACCCTACTGACTAGGAAACAGTTTATTGGATGCGCTAGTGACGTGGCAACGGATCGTTCCGTGTTTCGTCGCAGTCAGACCGATGTTCTAACCCACGCTAACGGGTCCTTCATCCTGAAGCGCATTTTTTTCTGTTTCGGTATTGCGCCCTAGGTTCTGTAAGGTCTTCTTTTCCAACAGCCATTCAGTACATGACGTGCCCAGCCTGTTATAAGGACAAATAATTTTGTGCGAGTTGTCGTGTGCCCGCTGGTGTTCCAGGCCAAAACAAAATCCTTGTTAATAGTAACACTTTTTTGGCAATATAACGTAATAAATCTGTCAAGGAAGCAAGCAAATTTTCCGGCAAATATAGTCAACTCTCAAAAATCGCAACAAAAAGCAGCTACAGAAATTGAAATGAGAAATAGATGCGGGACTACTTGATTCTGATTCGTTTCGTGTGTGTAATTATGCACCAGAGGGATCATCTGCGTTAATGAGAAAGAGAAAGTTGATCTTCCTTGTTCTTTTTAGCATATGTGCCTCTATGTAAACATAAACTTCGGCCTATAAAGTGATGTCCAATACACCTATGGCGATACGTGCAACTTCGCCAGCATTTAGCTAGTTCTGAAATCAAAAAAAGAACGGAGAACACAGAACCTGAATGTCCGTAAAAAAAAGGTCTGACAGTTATAGCAGCCATCGAGGGAGCAAAAAGGCGCACGAACAAAACTAATGGGAGATGATTTTCAAAAGTGCAAAGCGGTAATACTGAAATCGAAGTCGAAATACACTGTTATTGCAGCAAAAGAGCGCCGGAGGTCGAATAGATGATGGGAATACAGATCCATGTGGAAAAAAAATTATGAGCATTGAGACTGCCAGGGTAGCGGCCTTTTCAAATAGTCCTTTATTACTCCTCGTGCAACGTGATAGTAGTACCGAGTATTACAGTGCAGACCAAGGGTACAAATATGAAACACAAAATGACAGATACAAATAAAATAAAATCGGTACAGTGAACTACAAATAGGAAGGTAAATATGCCTACTGGAAGATACCAGGGTAACCAAAGAACTACCCTAACAATGGCTTATTAGGGAAGGTTGCGAAACTAAACGTCCGCCGACGTAACATATTCCGGAAGCAACAACAACGCCAGAATTAGGGATAACGGACTTTCCTTCGTGTTTTGCTCTTGTTTTGTCAACTTTGTCCTAATGAAACGCGAGAACTCCCTACAGCGGTTTCTGTTTCTACAGCTTCTTTCATTATAGGCAAAGCTACAAACCAAATTTAATTATCTCTCTGCCTCCTAGAGTTTTCCACAGCCTGTAAAATCCGGAATTCAAACCTAAGTGACCGCATGCAGCTTTGCCAGTTAGCATGCAGTGGTGTGTTCCTCTTAACAACAGCCATGCAAAATACCCCTTCTTCTGTTTTGAGGTGCTTGTTTCTGCATCGAGGCAATTTGGACGGAGATAAATGTATAACTCCGCCTCAAATGGTGTTGCAACGCTGGTGTCCAGTAGCTCTAATACTGACTTGTGCAGCCGTGCGGCGTCTGTTGGATTGCCTTAATGATGGCAAACAGGTTTTTAAGTTGTTTACAGTCTGTATGAACGGGCCTTCGAATGCTAACACAAGCAATTAAAAATAGTTTGCGTAGAGCCATAGGCACCCCGTGCCAATACGTCTGCAGAAGGCGAGAAGAGTTGTGGGCCGGCAAAGAATTGACATTCATGCGTGTAGAATATACGAGAATATTGTTAAGGTAATGTTGAGCGTGATCACGTTACCGTGTTGTGTGTATCATGATCATCATAGTCATCATCAGCCTGTCCAGTGCAGGGCAAAGACCCCTCCCATAGATCTCCATTTATCCCGGTCCTGTGCTAACTGCGACCAATTTCTCCCTGCAAACTTCATATCATCTGCCCTTCTAACTTTCTGCTGCCCCCTGCCCCGCTTGCCTTGTCCATTCGGTCAAAATATGCTGTTGGGCTAGTGGTGCATTGCTGAAGGAAAATAGCGTCGTTCTTGGATTTTTTGTCCTGGTTTTTAGCGGTAGTTTTACTTAATCCACTGTTACCTTTAATGACCAACGATTACCTTGCCTTCCCATTGCATACACCGCCCAAACCCATTTCTTCTTCTTAATATACACTAATATGTCCTTAACACGCGTTTGTTTTCCGACCAACTAAGGTCTCTTCTTGACCCTTACCGTTACACCTATCATCTTCCGTTCCATTGCTCGCTGAGTCGTCCTAAATTTAAGTTAAACCCTTGTGCGTATAACGATCAATATATCGCCTCCTTATTTCAAGGCTTGAGTAGTGCGATGATTACCCGGGTGCTTGTTAGGAGCAGGTGCGGCAAGAAACGCTCCCATAGTTCCAATTAAAAATATCAAAGTCAGTTTTGAGGCAAGGTGGACCAAATGTGACGCTTTCTCCCGTGCGCATTCAGTCAAAGCCAAAGCCCAAACTCCAAACTGCTTGGAACGTGTCGGAATGCCGCGGTCGGATAGGACTATGTACCATAACTGGAGAGGCGCATGCTAAATTCCGACCCAGGGAAGCGTTTTTCCGTCGATGCGCTTGATGTACCTTAGGTCACCATCATCACCTTTTTTTGTGAAAGCCATAGTTTGAAGTCGGATTTAACCTACAGGCCATTTATGCTCAGTATTATATTAAAGCCATCTCCTAATTTAATAAATACAATTTTGTGTGTTCCGCTACAGCGCAATTATAACATAACACACAAGCACACTTTTGGGATAATACTGCCCCGAAGGTATCATTGTGGCTTGAATGAATACCACGCAGAATTCACAGTTCGTAAACTCGGGCAAGCTTTCTGTTTTGGTGTTTCTTTAACAGGGAATTGAATACTCTCCTCGGTCATTTTTATAGAAAATCAGTTTGTTGTACCTTAGGCTCCTCTGCCACACATGCTGACAGTAATACACGTGGCGAGATGTCTTATTGCACACCGGTGGGGTAGACAAAATGGTTGCGTAATAGAATGTTTTAATGGTACTCAAACTAGCCTAATGTTTTCGGAGGAGACACGGAGCTTAACAAACAGCAATAAGGATTAAAGTAATCTCTGATATGCGGAAAGTGGGTCTCAAGTGCGCAAATCAAATCAATTGTCCTCTGGTAAAGAACGGCGTCCGATCCTTATTTTATACTAGCAACGCTACGTAGATTGTGGTGCCAGCCCGGTATTTGCAAGAGTTATTGAAGAACTTCATATCGGTATTCGGAGCAGAACAGAAAGGTAGGGTGGACGTTGTCATAAGGTGCTGGTTGGTGGCACTACAGAATCCCGGTAACCTGCGTAAACCAGAAAGAAAGTTCGGTAATGTAGACGTGGTAGCGAAGTGAAAATCGAGCCGTCAGCAGAAGAGTCAGGGGTGCCGATTAGTTTTTGTCCTGTGGTCCTTGCCATGGTTTTATGAGCCGCTTTGCCACCCGACTGCAACAGGATTCTTCTAGAACGCCCCTGCACAGATTAACACGATTGCATTGAATAATTACGAGCATAAAAATAGAATGTGCTGGGTAACTTCATAATATAACCGCGTTATATTGTCACGAAGCCAAACGACGCAGTTGTCTTTAAAAAAATAAGTTTATTGAAGCGAACTTGTGCTCCCCTAAAAACTCAAAGAATACACAGGCGGTGAAACAGCAGTCAAGAAAGTGACGAGCGTAGTCAAGCGTCGACAGTCGAATGCCGCGGCATCTGCTCTGCGGGAATTTATCACTCGGTGCGAGGGTTTCTCGAATAGTCGAAGTGTATCCAGAACACTGTAGATCAACGAAGATTATTCTAGGCTGTTCACGTTAGTTCGGAACGCTCTCCCAATCAGAAGAGATAACACATGCGGCACAGAAAGAAATAACGGAACATGCCCCTCTCTTGGCCCGCAGACAATACCGATAACCGAGACCGGTGCAGCCGGGAGGCAAAAGCAAAACACAAATAAACAAACCCAATACATGGTTCGTGGCAATATAAACAGAAAAAATTCTTTTTTTTTCCTTAATTTACGCCACCGTTAATGGGAGTGACACCTTATTGTGATCCTTTTTAATAAATGCTTACCAATTCATGGAATGGAGCAATTCCTGATTACAGAGTATTTCGAGAAACTCAATACAAAGAGCTACGCATCTACTGCGGTCGTGTTGCGGCTACCTTTTTTTCTGTAGTGTCTCTTCCATGCACGGAATTTACTGATTCCTGTAGCCATGCTTTTGCAAGAGATCTCCGCAGCTAGCCATTAGTCTTGTTTATTTTAAGGGTGCACATTTATCTTAATACCATGTCCGTTCAACGGGGTCAGCATTTTTAGTCTGTATTCAAGTCCCACCAGTACGCCTGGCAAAAGATCGGGGCCGTGTCGAAGCAATGTTTGCTTTAAATACAGTCATATAAACATCGCTCGTTTCTGGTTTAGCAAAAGGTTCTAAGTTTTATCACCACTATAGTACCGGGATTATTTTTGCACTTAACCGGTACGTAGCTCAGAATATACAAGTGAAAAGTGTTTTACATAACATAAACACGCAAAGTTTGCGGGAAAGAAATGTATTAACACCTATTTTGCATCCTCCGCCTTATTCCCGCGTCGTGATGTTTTCAAATTGCTGAACAAAAAACAACCGAAATCCCCAACGGTCCACAAAAAAGGAAGTTCTCCATGAAAAACAGAAACGCTGCGCATTGCGCTCTCTTAAAAGTTTCCGATGAACTGCGTGTTGTATGCAGTACGCGAATTTTCCGCGACTATCCACCTCTTTCATCACATCAACCAACTGGGATGGTAAACATTGTGGTGCTAAGAAAGTGTACCTTGACTCTTAAAGCCCTCACTGTAGAACATGTATCTATGTCGTGGTATGCACTTTTATGTCATTTAGGAACTTCTATAAGTTCTGGTTACTACTACAACAATAGAACAGGCGTGTTGAGTTAAACAAGCCTACATCGTAACCATGTGAGGCAGAATCGGTTTAAACAAGAAATATTATTCAAATGTGTCTTTTTCTTGCATGCAGAAGTGCTTGCAGGCAGAGATGTCTGAACTCCAGGGACCGGCAGCCCCGCACTCACCTGCTCATGGCGCCGCTGGAGGAACTGCCAACGTGGTGGCCTTAGCAGCGTACGGGAGCGAGAAGTAGGCGGCTCCAAACGCTGCTAGCATCACAAGAGCAAAGTAGAGGACGATGCATATCATCAGGTCACAATAACCGGGATCACAGCATGTATTCTTAGCTGCGGAAGACATTGTCACCTTGGTTTTCGACGGTGGCGTTTAAAAGGAACACATAGTAAATACGGGGACTGGCCATTATTTGGTATGAAAGGGGAGATTGGCCTAGTATCTTGTAATCAGTGGGAACGCAAGATTCCCAACAAATTACAACGGAAAGAGTGCTCGCCTAACAGCTGGGGAGCTTATTTTCCAGAAAAATGGCCTGTCGGCAACCCTGTCAAGTTTTTTTAATGCAATGGTGTGTGCCGTAGTAGGAATGAAATCCACCGGGCGAAGAGCACACCAGCCGACTGCAGCGCCCCCTCATTTATCTATTCCTTGATGCCATTAAGACGTCCCTTCGTTTGTGACACTTTCTGCCAGTGAGATGTTTTGAGAACTACGTCCGGGTTTTAATAGATCATTGATGCGTTTTTTTGTATTATTGTTATTTTCACCTGATTAGGTTTTCAGCGACATATGCCCCCGACATCTTCTCGTATTCCGCGGCTCACCGCGTTGGTCTAATCAGTCGAGAAAAAAATTATTTGAACGAATATACATAGAAAAAAGAAAAAAAAACATTAATCAATGCAGGTTATAAAGTTATGTGTTAGCTTGAGAAAAAAATTAAAACTCTTGTAGGTTTCCGGTCTTGCGTGTAGGTTTCCGCACATAGTCTCCAGGGTGCATAATTATATTTCGGGCAGTTAATGTACGGCGGGCCACCTAATAACCCCAATCTTTTTTTTTTTTTCAAATACGCAGGGATGACAGATGTAGTAAGTAAAATATGAGGAGGTTTAGTCTGCGGCGTCCTGTCTAAATGAGGACTTTCCTTCAAAAAAGGCCTCAATGCCACTTAAGTACATTTCTTAAATTGTGAATTCCAAAACTTTTATAGTTCAGTTGAACACCACTGAGAGGTGTTGGGGCTTCCTGCTCCGCGTAACTTTTTCTCTCTTTCGCAGGTATGTTTCTCAGTTTTGTACAGTTAAACTTGGATCTAACGAACCTCTGTCTATCGAATTCCTGCATTAACATTTTTTTTTTAATTTTTCCCATTGTCAGCCCATCGAAACCCATGTGTTTGCGACCTCTATGTAACGATTGCGTTGCTACGGTTAAACCTTGATGTAACGAAATCGCTACGCTGATGGGGCTTTTTTTGCCCTGTCTCTGACAAATCGACTGGAGAAATGCACTAATTTAGCGAAGTAATCCTGTTCTTCCCACGGGGGGAACTCGAGTAAATGCGTCGCAGAGTGGTGGGGGTATCGCGTGAATGTTGCCTTAATTGTTATTTCGCTTATTTATTGAATGAAGGAGAAGCGAAGGCAAGGAGTGTAAAGTTAAAGTCTGTCTTTATCAAGCAAAGCGTCAAGTCAAGCGAAAGCCAAGCAAAGACGCCCTTGACTGAATTCCGAACGCGCGCTCCGCCGTTTATATACACACCACCCGCTTTCGAGCGAGAGGAGTTGCGCACACTTCCGTACACAAAACTTTCCACGCACCCACCACGCCGTTATCACGTGTACACTCCCTGCCGCCGTTTCACAGCTACGACGCATGTGCAGCTGTTGTGCTCCTCCCGCACCGCCGCATGAGAGCGAGTAGGGTGAGACGCTACGGACGCGCATGCGCCTGTCGACGAGTGACATCGCGAGCCTAAGAAATGCTCCGCATTTAAAACCATCGTGCGTTTCCAGTGCGGTGTCAGACAGGTGCTAGGCCTTGCTGTAGGCGTGTAGACGTGAGTCTGACTGCTATCTGTGGTGTCGGTTCTTTGGTGATGAGTTCTGCGGCCAGAAAACGAAAAATTCTGTATTTTCAAGACAAACTCGCAATTTGAATGCCGTCTTCACAACCGACAAAGAATAACGTTGCAACCCGGTACAGTCTTCCAGCTAGCACCCTCTCAAGCAATTTTGAGTGCAGAAAAGAGCATAAAGGTCGCAAAAAAGCGCCCTTTAAGCATAATTTTGGTATTTAAACGGGTTAAGGCACCAACAAGTGTGAAGAGGCATAAATGATAGCTAATTTATCTTTGTAAATACGTGGGTATGTTACATTGCTTGTCTGGATGGCCGCGTAGTGACTACGTTTGTGGAACAGCAGCAGGCACAAATCACGCAGTTTTAAACTGAGAAATAAAGCCTTAAGGCTGAGTTCACCAGCACTTACGTCAAGTATTTTGGTTTCGTTTCTGCTTCATTCTTGCCAGCCTTAACTCAAAACCTCCATGTAACGAAAACCTGGATGTCATAAAAATTCGAAATCTTTGTCAACCTCGTTATTTCCAGGTTTAACTGTAGTTGTATTGGTGTGATTTACGCTTCAGGCGTTGTACGGTAAGAGGGTCGTTGCAGACTGCCATGCTCTAGCCGCCATGCATTGAATTTAAGCTTTTTATTCATACGCATTATTGTAGTACCCTTTTTCAGAGTTGCACTCATCCTTTGCCTTTTTTTCTGACCACAATGTCTCATCCTTTTACACGTACAGGTTCAAATGACATAATTGTGCCGCCCGTACTGCCACACATAACAGCCTGGCGAGTTGGTGACGGGTAAAAAGACCCGCCGCGTTAGCTTTCTGGCTTTGGCATACGTTAGAGAGCGCCAGGTGGTCAAAAATCCCCCTGAGCGCTCTTCTACAACGAGCTTCATAGTTCCAGTGTTTCTTCACCGCTTTAAATTCCACAATTTCAATTTTTCGATTAGTAAAAACAAAGCCGACTTTGCGTTATGGAATTCAATTGCTGCAAATGGGCATAAGCAAGCGTTGTGCAGCAGTGCGTGGTTGTTTTTGTTGCGGTTTAGTGTTGGGAAATAGCGTTATGTTCTATGTGTTGTGGATATCTGCCACGATTCGATTTCCTCATAGCACGTTATGGTGCTATGCTTTGCAAGCAATTTAAGAGGCTGTATTGATATGCAAAAATTATTCCCTGGCTTTTCCAACGTCGTATTTCTCAATTGGTTATGCGGCCTCGAAGTTAGGACTGCAGTAGCCATCGTCATCGCCATAACCATTCCAGTGCCGATTGTGTGGGAATGGTGGGTTCATGTGTTGACGTCGCATTCAAGTGGGAATCTGAAAGGGCCGTATTTTTCAATTGTTGCAGCCGTCGCCTTCGGCCATCCACCTTAGTCAGTATTTTGTTGTTCATATATGCACAATAAACTTTATTTGAACAATGTGTGACAAACTCGAAGGACGTTGAGCTGAGGGTTTCTGGGGCGCTACTTCAGGAGGCCCGAGATAACTCGGTCCAGGGTTACTAGCTGTTCAAGTTAACAAAGTTGTGGTAGTAGATCATTCGATAAACCTCGAGCGACACCCGCGCAATTGCGCGGTGCACGCTTGTCATTATTAGACCGCTACCGTTGAGGTCGCTCACGTTAACAAAGCATAGTTTATGCGAACAGCCGCGTGCAGCGCCGATTAGAATAGAGTTGCAATGTGCACTCCATTGCGTAAGGTAGATAAACCCGTTATTTCTTTTAAGACACGCCCGGACCCCAGCCTCCTTTCAAAACTCCGCCCTCTAAAAGCGTCGCGTGGTGGCTCCAATTATCTCGGTGTTCTGTTCTTCCACTTATTTGGGATTGCTACATGGTTTGAAGGTGGCTCCAGTGCAGCTCAGCGCAAGCCCAAACCAAGTAAGCGAAAGAGTTCACTGTAGAAAAAGAACGCGCTCTTCTCCCGACGCTGTCAAGCATGACCGGCGTTGTTTTCATGCTGACGGCGGGCGTATTATCAGAAAAATCGCCCCAATGTAGCGTGTCGTGAGCGTGGTTGAACATAGATGAATGCTTTTTAGATTTTGAAGTCGTGTTATCGGTGGTCGATTGTGTTTTTATTGCCTATGAAGACGGCTGCGCAGGGAAATCTTGGGGTTTGTTCGCTGCTACCATTCGGACTACACAGAACTCGTGGTTTGGACCGAACACCCCCGAGACTGTGACAGAATTTGACTGACGGTGGCCTGAAGACTTCGTTTGTTCATTGCTTGCTGCTAAGCTTTGTTACAGGAGCACCAAACGCAAGTGACTTCGTGGCTGCGACGCTACCTCAAAGGCGTAGTGCACGCCATGGCTTGGGGTGGCTCCGGAGGCTATGCCTCGCCAACGAACAGTCTGCGTCTGTTTGATTGACACAAGAGTGCGGAGAAAACACTGGATTGATATTGCATGACCGCGTTGAACTGGTTACGCTCGTGGTGGCGGCTGCTGCTGCGTGGTTCATTGTTCACGGTCGCCGTAGCAGGCATATATCTATCCCGACAGATCTTTTTCCTTAGCGGATTAGGAATTTCGAACGTGTTTACGTCTCTCGAAAGTACTATGCATTGGCTGTGCCGTCATCTGGCGCTCGACCATTTTTTGAGACGAGTTCGAGGCGGCTTTCGCTCGACGACTGCCGAGGAGCAAGGGTTGTGTGCGCTAGGACTTATGTGACTGGGACCTTCCACGGAAGCATTGGTAGTAGCTGCACTAGTGACTGCCACCAGTCGACAGTCTGCCGGTATGTGCGCAATGAGACTACTACAGACATGTTTTTCGCCTTTTAAGGTTGTTCGCCGGGCTTAACTTTGGCAGGTTGTACCATGCGTCTATTCGTCTGCAGCCGGAGCGTACGCCTTAGTTATCGTCTGCTCGCAAAATTTTCGAACATTGCGTTGCATGACCATGCGTTTTCGTTATCGCCAGCATGGCAGACAATTTCGCTTGAGGTGTCGCGTGTCACAACACTCTTGCACAAACCGTACAGGCAGGATTGTATATGATCAGCGCCGTGTATCTATTTTCAACGGTGATATCTACACATTTGAACGTGTTTTGTCCAGCGTCTTCATCGTCTGGCAGGAAGGAGAGCATGCAAAGCTTTTGAAAGGGAGAGTTTAGATGGAAAGTATCAGCGTGACGTCAGAAAGAGCATGAGCGAGAACAGAAAAAGGGCGAAGTAAGAGATGGAGTGAGGGAATGGAACTCAATAAAAACCAACGACACTAGCGAGCTTCGTCCAACACGAGATGTGAAGATCCAAGCGAAATAAAGGGAAAAAAATGAGAAGGTGTGATTGTTGCTATTTCTTTCGTTGTATCACATGCCTACTTCGGTGATTTGCCCGGAATTAGGAGCTTTGAGGAGCTAATGCTCCCAGTTTTAAAAATTCACAAAACTGTTCATTGGAAAAGTAAAACTTGTAGAATTGTGTGGGCCGCGTGACACGTGAACGTGATGGTACATGAGAAGGACAGGTGCACACCAGCCGCAAAGTCCTCCTATTAGGGGGGCTGTGGTGTGTGCCAGTGTTACTGCTGACGTAGTTCCCTATGAAATGAAAGAGTAGAAGCTGACGCAAACACGGCATAGTAGAAAAAAAGCCGGTTGAAAAAATGCCAAAATTCACGCCAAAACACAACAAAATGCAAGCGAGAAAAATACTCAAGTGCAATGTAGCAGTTGTTAATTAGTATTACCAGTATAGTGTATCAGTTGTAAATAAATATCGCCAAGCATTTGCCTTCAAATCACGAAAGTATATTTAATTTCCCCTCGGGAATTTTGCGTCGAAAAGCGTACGGAGGGATTTCACTAACACCGAGCAGCAATTACTTTGAATATGGCGCGTTTTCATCACTCGTTTTGCTTTTTTTTGCCTGCCGGCCTGAGTCAAGTGATTGCATTGTTTGCGACCGACGGCAGAAACGCGTAGAAACTGCTGCCTAGGATGGCCAATTTCAAGCAAAGAGCTCATTTGAACGCCAGAAATAAGAAATAAATGAACGTTGTAGTGAAATACCGATTACTAAAATAAAAGCGCGATAAAGTAAAATAGTCCGATTTTCTTGCCCGCCGTAGCCAGAGACCCCAATGAAAATGGTGCCACGCCTTAGTTGCCCCTTTTAGAGCCCCCTGCCCTGGACCCGTTACGTCACCTAAAAAACAAGAAAAGATTATAAATCACATTTTAAAGCGCTTAACTCCGCCTCGAAACATCATTACGTTACGTGGTCGTCGCTAGAGCTCGTGGACAACGCAGGCCCAAGGTTTGAATTTATTAATTGGTGCGGTGCCGTTCGTGGTCAACTCTCATCCCGAACGCTTGAGTTATACAAACATCACGACCTAATGTTATTTATTTTTCAACTCACCTGTGCCAGTGCCGCCTCGTTCTTAGATAAATTGACACCCTTTTTATTTATATCTCTTTGGATTTCTAAAAAAATCGGAAGCCCTTCCTTCACAAAAGAGGATTGTTGAAACGCGCAACTTTCTTAAAACCAAATGACGAAGTACCATAATCAAAGCCGCGGCAACCAACGTCAGAGGGCCAATCATCGCAGTGCAATGCCCTTGAGAGTCAAAGGCCAAGCGTCAACGAAGAAAGTTGCAAGTCCCTACAAGTCAAAGTGTAAGCTCAGACGAATGCAGACGAGAAGGAGGGAAAGCGTTTATTTATATCTTTAATTGTAAAGCCGCGCTCCACAAGGGTTATGTTCGACGCGCGACTCTCCCCGACGGGGTCAGCAGTGGTGATACCCTTGGTCCATGGCTCCAACGCCCTCTACTGCTTTGCATTCGCGCTGAATCCGACCGATCTTGTATTGCCAGCAGTCTCTGTCCAGCAGTGACCCACATTGCTCCGTATTAGGGTTTCTGATTTTGGGGACAGCCGTTGATGAATACCTCACAATAGCTGAGTGCCCCCCCCCCCCCCCCAACACATCGTCGTCGTTAGAACATCGTCGTCTTCTAAACTCTAGAGTGCAATAGTCCACTTCAGCAGCCAAACTACAAAGCCAACACCCGCGCAACAAATTCAAAGAAGACGCCGTGACCCAAATGCGCAATCGGTTAGGTGCTTTCTGCATTATGCGAGGATCCAGGTTCGATTACGATGGCGGGAAGGGTTTTTTTATTCTTTTATCATACTCATCGTCATCATTTCGGCACTCATTGTGTAAAGTTGGCTTTCTTTTCTAGTTACGGCAACACCACCTGTAAGACTAGTCATTCAATGCTTCCAGTAAAATAGTCGTTCTAACTGCTTCAAATATATAGTAACTCGCCTGTATGTTAGAATACATAAGTGAAAAGGGTAAAGAGTGGACAATGTTTTATCTTCACGTTTTGGTGATGGCATCTCTGCTGAGGTAACTACAAGGAAAAGTCTAATTCACCTATTAAAAGTATCTGGAAGTCGGCGCACTCATAACGAACACAGTAAAGGCGTACTTCAGTTTTTTTAATACAGCCAGCACGCAGAGTAGATATAGTAGGATGTGCCCCATATTACGTCAGCGCATCTACTTTTTCATCTTGGTTTGCAGTTGCCGCAGATCTTTCCATCTACCTAACATTCACGAACTCTTTCTCCTTTGTTGTGTTTCTTTCAGTATTTTTGTAGTTGGTGAAGCTGCAAGACGAATAATTCACACGCAAGAATTCGGTAATGTCTTCCTCTTTTTAAGACCTATGTCATTCATCAAACTATAAATGGCTGTAAGTCTTCCATATTTAATTATTTAATTTGCGGAATAGGCTGGCATTAAAATGCGTCATTAGTTATACTTGTCAAACTTTGCACATAGTGATTCACAGAAGTTTTTATTTTTACGGATATATTCTGATAAATTAGAACGTTTAACAACGTTTTCTACGACACTTATGACACGCTGTTTGTTCTTGAAAAATTTAAAAGCCCGAACGCCATGAAGAATAACGTGCAACACACACAAAAAGCAAGTACGTATCTCTTCACCCCTTTGTTCTAAAGTTAAGAGCTGTTTTTTTCTGTTTATCTTTCCTGTAAAGTCGTGTATGAAAGAAAACCGGGAGTTCGTTTTCACAGGGGCAGACGCTCCCTTTTATGTGCAATTTTATTGTTTGAATGCAGCTAGCACACGAAAAAGAAAGGCCAGTTGAACGAGTGGTGCTCCACTTGCTTGTCCTATACAGGACGTTTTCTCCGCAGTCGTACACGGAAAAGCATGCGCAGCGAAGCGTTCATCAGTGGCGAAAGGGATGAAATCAATTTCTTCCCTGCTGAAAACAATCTCCACTCCTTTCTTTCGAAGGCCCCGTCCGTCCTATGGCTGTCCTGCTGATTTAAACGCGGGATTTTATTCTTTGAATTGCGATACCTCGTGAACTTCAAGAGGCCTGAAGTAAGATTCGACGTACGCATCTCTAGTACTCTAAAGCTATTATGTCATGAAAATAAAATCGCTTGGGAACCTCGGTTTTACGAGGCGGGCAGAAATATATGTTCACCTATTGAGTTTACAGCGGTACGCCACCACGAATCAACATTATTAACAATATATCCGGCAACAATAGCGTAGATCTAGCTGAGAACACGAGGCAATAAATTGTTTCCCTCTGGGCCCAACGATACTTTCCCAGTGGCCTGGGTGTGCAGTCACATTTCTTTTACTCCGCGTGGCTAAAGTATAAGGAAACACTACTGTACACATATAACGAAGGACATCTCCAAGTGCATCCTCAGTTGTCTATATGAGGGACTCTTTTAGAGTTCACGTAATTTGTTGAAGTGTCCGAAAAACTGCAGAAGTAGTGCACCTGCAGTCATGGCTACTACCGCGTAAAGAAATGCAACCTTTTTTACGATATTTATTATGTTGTGTTTTGATTTGGCGTTTTAGTAGTATTCTGGAAAAGAAGGTCACATCCCTAACATGGCGTTTTTTTTTTTGCTGAACGTAAAATGTGAGACTGTTTCTTGCGGTTTTTTTTTTTTTAAGCGTTCAGCTTTAAATGCTTGCATTGTTGATGCTTTAATTAAACTCGTTGCGGAGAAAATACACTTAATATTCCAGTTCCCATTTCAACAACGTGTCCTCATGCCAGTTGTTGAGTGTGGTCTTCTAAATGTTTCCCCGCGTGGTCTCAGCGTATTCGTCATGGCCGTTGTAAATTGTACAATATAGCTAAAACATGAACATATAATAAAGTCTTACTGCTTGTCTTTTTACGATCGAGAAAGGATAAGAAGCAAAAAGCAGATAGGGACTTGTCAAGAACTGAACTGGCATATGGTTATTGCTATAAGCTCAAAATTGCAACAAAAAGCAGGGATAATGGACGTGCGAATGCAATGAAGGTAATTTAGCGAAACGATTAAGATTAAAGCATGTAAGATAACGAATGCCGTTGTAGTGCAAACCGATGTGCATGACCGGCAGTACCAACAGCCTCGCGCTTCTCTTATGAGATTTTGCAGAAACGACTGCGTTTCGCTACGGGGACACTTGCGAAGATCTAGGGCGTTGACCATGTGTGTCCGCAGCTCGACGCGCACCGTAAGGCCTAATGTAAAGTAGTGGATGACAACATTAGCGCAGCAGTAGGTCTCACGTCAAGTAGGAGCATACCGACGCAGATAAGTACAGTCAAATCACGATGTAGCGAATCACGTGAGACCGCCGAAAAGCTTTCCTTATTTCTAAATATCGTTGTAATACAAAACTGGCGGTTTTTATTACGGTTACATTGTGGTTACATCATTACGGTTACGGTTACATCCGTACAATGGCGGCTTTTCACAGCTTTGTGGTGGCGCAAGCTGTTGGCACTCGACATGGGGATGATGATAGCTACTGCACTCGGGCGATACCCAGAGAAACGGCGGTTATCGGCGCTGTTACTTTCAGCCGGATTAGTAATACTGCTTTTCGCAAATTAAAACGGGGGAAACAACTTGCGTGCAATATTTTTATGTATCCACTATCTATGTAAATTTGCAGTTGTAAAGTATTTTCACTTTGAAAATGCAGGTAATGTGGCGGGGTTTTCTAAATATTCGGAAATTTGAGAAATTCGTTAATGTGGGCTTCGTAGTAACGAGATTTGACTGCATATATTCGAACACCGCGCTCTCTTTCTGTGGCGCTGGCGTCGCTCCAAATGGGAATGTCAGTCTCTCCAAACCCCTGCTGGCAGCTACGCATGCACACGTTCGCGACCCAACAACTCGTGCAGCCAATGTGCGAGTATTAGGTTGGGGTCTACTTAGCTTTGTAGGCAATGAGCGGCCGGTATTAGCGTCTTATTTACGCACAAGCTCTAAAACGAGGTACGGCGAATGTGAATTTATGAGTTCGCTACAGCCGCGCGAATAATAATGAAGACAGCGGCTATCGCTGGGATGTGCGTTTCGTTGGTCTTCCCTGCAACGCTCAGTTTCCTGCCCTCTCAGCTTTGACTTCACAAGTTCAGTTAGTTCTACGTAAGGCGTCGCGGTCAGATGAAAGGCTGGAATATTTTCCTGGGTGCTGCAGGCGATGTCTCTAATCTGCCTAGCGCTTGTTTTTGTGTATACAAATACGGATTTCTTAAGCAAATATTTTGATGCCTGAATGATGGTATTCCATGTCGCACCAAACCTCACGGGAGGGATGAGTACTCTGTACATTGTCGTCGCAAAAAGTTGATGATAAATAAAGGTGCATCAAGCGCCTAAAAAAACGCTTCCCGTGGTATGTATCGAACCTCGGTCCCTCCCATTAGGAAGCCCACTTCCGTTCCGATTGGCGCATTCCGACATGGTCGGTGCGTTTTGAATGTTGGAGTTTGACATTTACTCGTGTTGCAACGGAGAAACATTCATGTTTTAACCATCCTTCTTTTAAGAAACGAGCTTTGATTTTTGAGTCTTTCACCGGAAGCACATATGAGATCTACATTCATCTTCCGTAGTGTTTTCAGCGCCATTCTTTCCTTTAAACTAGACTGCCTATTGCCGCATTAGCGCTTTCTTGTCGTCACATTTATATCCGCTCCTTCAATAGTTATACCCTTACTTAACAGGCATCTTAATACCAACACGCGTCAAAATTGTCAAAGCGAGATTATTGAACTTCTCAGAGAATTACTTCGCCAGCTTACTTTCGCTTTCTTTAAATCGCAGTCTGTTCGGTAGAACCATACAAGCCTGGCTTCTAAGCCGGTGGGCCATCACCACTTTGTCATTTTTTTGCGCACTGTCAATGTATAGCTAATGTGTGTGCGAACGCTTCTTTTTTTTTAGCAAGTCTAACTGGTCCTACGGTTAATGTCAACGCGTCCGTCATACCCGCATCTTCAGTGGTGCCCCGTCCTTCGCACATTGCGCCATTTATAACTTGTGGCTCCTCCAGACCACACACGCCAGATTTTGTCAAGGCATGCGTGTTCCTTCGAACTCTTTATTTCATTATTTCTATCAACCATAAGCCACCCTGCAGAAGCAGGAACACTGATGGCCACTTGGTGGAGCATGCCGCTACATTTGTAACTGTTTCAAGCAACCGGGTCGGACCACTCTAATTTACCGGTGCAGCGGGAAGGCGCGAGGAGAACGATGACCAGTAAAAAAAGCAAGAAAAAACTGCAAATGAAATGCATTCTTGGGAATCTCCCTGAAGCGTATCTTTGCCAAATGTTCGTGGTTGAATTTTTAAGGATCATGTTTGCGTTGGTACTCGCATTTCAGGTTGTATACAGTGGTTGCCCAAGTGGTGCGGGGATTTCATCGATCGGCTAGACTCTGTTCTTGTTAGCTTTCAAGGTGGTCTTGGAACAGGTCTTTCCGATCGTCATGCTGTTCTCTTCGAACAATAAAATGGCAGTCCAGACCATAAAAATCTGGACAAAGCACTCATCGTGTTACCGCCTACGAACCGACAAACTGCTCCTTTGTCACGCAGCTACACTTTCGTTCGTGCTTCCCGCCTTGCCGTTTGCGAGCTTGTTCAGCGATACCTGTCCTGTCTTTGATTTCCTCTGCTGCAAGAACTTGATTGAGTTCCAGTACACAGACACTAAAATAAATACTCGGTCAAAAGGGTGAGCTTTGTTCTCCGGGCGTGTACGTTATCTCAGCCATCGTGTTCCCATAGTTGGCGAGGGAAAGACAACGACCTATTAGCAGATAATACATCAACTTTTGACTTGGTTCATTATCGTAAAATATAGACATCATCAACAGCGCGTAAAGCTGTTTTGGCTGGCGAAACGTCAAGTCAGGTCACTTGTTCGAAACGCTGTGAATTGGGCAAAGTGGCGGTAACTTTCGTTTTTTTTTTTTGTTTGTCATCACGTTTTTCGTCCTCCTGTGAGGTAATTCTCAAGCAAACGTACGTTGCACGCGTAAAGGGTCGTCCCAAATGCTTTTAGTTCAAAAGCTTTGAAGTCACTGTCAAAAAGAGTAAGAAAAAACAGAAAATTGAAACTCGAATTGCGATTATGAAGTTACAACTACTAGGAGGTTAAACAAACAGTAAACAAGTTCACATCTCATTTCTTTCTGCATTAGGCGCGGTAATATAACGATAACGAATAGTTTTCTGTCGGTTCATATGGATTCACAATTTGATCGATCTTCAATCTCTCGCGGTTCCGCGGAACCACAATCGCGCTCCTAGCCCGTAATTTCTGACAAAACAGCAATCGAAGGTGCCAGAAAAAGACGTCGTGTGCCCGTACTTTAAGCAAACACAAAATGATTTTCCTGATTTTTTTCAACAAGAAGATATGCACTTTTCTTGTTGTTTATATATTCGACGCTTTTTATTTACACCAATGTCCAAATACAAAGCATTGGTGTGAAACGTTACCGCACTTGTACGCCAAGGCAATGCATCGGAATTAGGAAGTGTAATGTTATTCTGCTCGAACCAACACTCAAAACCTCCACACTAACAGCATCTGGCACTCGCCACCACGGACGTGGTGGAAAGTTGTGTGTTGCATTTTCCCCGTAATACATTTCTTTCTTGGTTCCGTCCTCTTTTTCTCCTACTACGGCATCAAAACAATCATAAGCGCCGCCTGACGTATGTTCTGTTACCTTCTGTTATCTCCTCTTCCGTTCTTTGAGCCGGTGTGACGGCTCTGATGGCAGCCTTCCCGGAGGCGTAACATAGTTCCAAGCGAAAACTAGAAAAAACACAATCGAAGAACTCCACAGAAATATTGCGCACTGAACAGGAGAAATATATGGTAACGACGGAATGAGCGTGACAGAGACGTCGTTTCGGGAAGCACGTGCTCTCCCTTCGGGGCACTACAGGTTGATGCGCCATGTGATCTGCAAATTGACTTTGCCCCACTGCTCCGGGGGCAACTCGCCACCAACAAACTAGGTTAGTGGTGGCCGTATACCTTGCCCGTCAATATGACCATGCCATCTATAGAGACGAGGTACACAACCAAAGTAGAAAATGGGGCTTGACAACGCCGAATTGGGTCCGTTAACCTCATCAACCAGCGAGATTAGGTTATATATTTATGCCACGGCCATTCTGCTGTTTTTTGCAAGGTAATAATTCTCATGTCTACAAACTTGTCAGGGAAAACTCTTGGTAGCGTTTCTGTTGTCCAGGTTTTTTGCACTGCAACAAGTTACTTCTATTATAGCGCCTCGCAAAGGCGAAAAGAGCAGTATGATAAGGCAGACATAGTAAATATGACGCAGATGTAAATGATAATACAGAATAACACAAATTACTTAAAGCAAACACGCTATTTCAGGCGTTGAATCTACTGCAGTCCAATTAACCTGCTCAATAACCACAGACGTCATAAAAATGAAGCAAGCCTTTCTTTGCATGTGCTCATTTTACAAAGCAGCTAGACATTTCTGCTAGATTTCTCTAACGTTTACGTTTAACAGAAAACTGCCGAATTTTGAATGGGAAGTACCGATGCTAGAATACAAGTATTGGGTATGAGGTGCCTTAGGCTGTCAAGGCAAAATATATACACACTGGCGCAGACTGTTTCGACGTTTCTGGGTCCGTGTACACCTTTTGCTGGCTCGATATTTGACCACTAGATGGATTGCGTTTTGGCAAGGCTAGTATAATCGTATTTTTCTACAATCTGTTTTGAGTGTGTCATGATGAGAACCTGTCGGCAAAATTGTTTTGGAGGCTCTGAATGTGTTAATGCGTATGGCTTTGTATGAAGCTGACCGCCCGCTTATGGTGCAATATATCCAACCGGTTCAATGGCAGTAAAGTGCCCGGTTAAATGAGACTGTAGACTTTAAACTGAGGCGAAGCTCCAATTTGAAATGGAGACCCTAAGAGGCGGATTGGTTTGTGGTGGAGAAAAGGAGAAAATAGCGGAAAAGGTGAGCGAATCAGACTAAAATGCCATTTTCAAATTGCTTGGAAAAAACGGGAATGAGATCTAAACATTAGATATCATTTGCAAAGAATGCCATAAAAAATGTAGCTAGAACATGCGCGATGGCCTAATTGCGTCTACACAACACAAATCTTTAAATCTTCATCTTCACAATAACAATGAGTTCCCACTATTACAGTTTACAACGGTTTTTCTTGAATAGCTTTTCAAGCTTTCATGGCCACATTCCCCTCCATGCCGTTATTGGGAAACGTTTGAAGAAGGAGGCCAGCAAGAAATCTGGCTGCGCTTTGTGAACGGGCCTTTTTATTGGAAATTCTTGACATAATTTGCATGTAACAAAGCCGGAACACTTTGCTGAGACTCGATAATAAGAAGCTACCGAAGAAAAGCTCAAGAAATCAGCTAGAAAATTTTATTTCAATTTTCCTCTGAATTAGAAAAGCAAACTGCACGGATATCTTGTAAACTCTGCTTGCCAGAAATAACGTTGAATATGACTAACGTGCTGGTACTGAAAGATCATACAAGAAAGTGGGAAGGTTTAAAAAAAACACTACTTGCTTTGACGATACTAAAGGGAAGCAGTCGGACAAAGTACACGTATAATATCAAAATACCATGAGACACGTTGCGCATGTAGAAATTATGTATGACAATATCAAGCAAGGGCCGGAACGTTTTTTATTTACACTGCGTGCCTGCAATGTTAAACACCTGAATACACACGCACAATTCCCCGAATGTACAACACTATTGAAATAAATAAAATGATCGCCTACGAACTTCTAGTGTTCGGGAGGATCTGTTCAAGAACAAATAGCTTTTGTAGCCGAAGGTTGTGTGTTACTGGTGAACCACCGTTTGGTCCAGAAAGCCCGCAGCATCCGGCCATACTGTGTACAATGACAGTTGGGGCAAAGAATAGCACCAGGAACTAACAGGCATTTTATTGCTGTTCTTCTCTGAATCACCCGGTGGCACAGACGTGATGTCCCTAGCCTTCACGTTCCCTCTTAGGTGAGTGGGAGGTTGACGGGATTGTGAATAAAAACACCAGCACACATGACGCATGTAAGCGCGAAACGTGTTGTAGCGGGAAGATCGCGCCTGCTAAAAACGTTGTCGTCATTGGGAAGCATTTGAGAGTTGATCCATAGAATGCGACAACTGGTCGCCATATTTGGTTTATGTCTTCTTGACTAAGGTTTTCGGGATATACATTGTTTGAAGGAAGCAATAATAAACTTACTCGCGTATCTGCTTTATTCACGGCAAATATCCTCGAAAGACGATAACCTTGTATTGACGCTACCACGTAAACGCGTATGTTCCCCCCTCCCCAATTTCACGTTTTTTTTCTTTTCCCGCCTCACTTCTCACACAATAAACATGGTGGATATTTTCTCCAGTCCAGCGGGAACATTGCCAGCCGATTCAGCAGTTTGGAAACGGTTTGCTCAAAAATCGTCTCGTTCAATATTTCTTTTAGCTTTTGGCCGGGCAGATAAATTGGCAGACAGGGAGTATGAGATAAACAAAAATTTCCGTTTTAAAACGGATCTAGAGAGGGTATCTCCTCGTACAGATACTATTGGTATTGAACTGCACAAATTGGCTGAATTTCTTCGCAGTGTAGTTGGCTTTATTACTTTTTCTTCGACGTACTTCCAAGTGGTGCACTTTGTTGTACGAAATCGGTACTGTAACACAATATAATGTATGACAGCTTGCAGACATTGCAAAAAAAAATACACCATCTTCTCACGTGGGAACCCTGAGGGGATGCAAAGCAGTGGAGTAGTAGCTTGTTATTTGGTTGTTAGAGTTAAGACACGTGTAGTAGCCTATTAAATGTCTTCTTTATTTATCGAGTAGTAAGGAACGTTTTGCGGCTTCTCGTTCTCGAAACTAGGAATCCGCTGTTCGACGCTGGCGTTTCGAAGCGTTGTCACGTTGCCGAACGCCATCTGGATCAGCTACTCGCCGCTGGCGTTTCAAAGCGGCTTCTCGTTCTCGAAGCGAGGAATCCGCATCTGGACGCTGCCGGTTACGTTCGGCGTCGCGAGCTCTCCTCCGTGCAGCCTTGCCTTCGGAGGCACGAGACGAGCCGAGCGGCAAGGAGGAGCAGCGAGGAGGAGAGCGCCGTTATCACAGCTGGTTAGGGCTCCTGGAGCGACAGTGTTGCCGGTGTGTTCCTGAGCCGGCACGAGACGAGCCGAGCGGCGAGGAGGAGAGCGGCGTTATCACAGCTGGCGTGGAGAGGGGGAAGAGTCGGAGAGGTGCGGACGCCGGACGACGGAGGGTCGACTAAGGAGATGCTTTTCATCTAAAATTCTCGGGCCATGTAAAGTTCAATCCCGATGAAAAAAGGCTGTTACCCAGGGTGAAGGTTAACCAAACGGATGTCGCTTGCGTGCCCTCAATTCATCAAAACTTCCAAAGGTGCTTCCGCTCAAAGTAGAGCGCTTATTGGGTCACACTGACGAGAACTGCTAGAACACGACGCAAAAGACAGACAGAACTAACGCTCATCAGGAAGCACAGTGAGAGAGGGAACGCATCTAACGACAGAACGCGACCGGACAGAGTGTGAATACGAGTATCAACCCATACTCTCTCTAAAACAAGTTTTCAGATACGCTGGTTTTAACTGATCTTTCGCTCACATACTAAAGGCTGCTGCTAAGAATAGCTAACACTGAATGTGGAAAGCGAAAACTTGGTTCAGCCTGGTTAAATCTCACTTGGCAGCTCTCCGAGCGAACTCCGCAGGGTGGTAAGCCGCTGCCTACCGTTGACGGCTTAAAGCCTTCCTCTCCCACGCAACTTTCAGAGATGACGACCCCAAGCCCGCACTGACTAGGCGAGTGCGGTACTTCTCTTACCCAGGCGCCCGGCGAGACCGCATTCACCAAGCGGGCGGCGGCGGCTGCGCACGCGGCGGTGGTGGAGCTGGGAGCGACGGGTGACGTGATGCGTTGCCTAGGCTACGGCGCAGCAGCGGTCAAATGAAAATAAAATTGCTGGTGACGGCTAAACCTCTCTCGAGACTAAGTTAGCAAAAAAGTCTATTTAGACAATACCTAGCCCCTAAAATGGTCATCCGTTTCTGCGAAGGGGCAATGGCTACTACAGATTGCTCTTTGCTGCTCACCGTCATCGCGACACGGGTCCACAGCTTGCTCAACTGTAGCGAGGATGCCTTTGCATGTGTTGTCCTGCATTTAATCTTTGTGTAAGATTGCTGGCCACACTTTGTTTGGTAGAATAGCGGCGTCGTGCTACTTCGGCGTTACCACTTTTGGGCCACTCAAAATTGGGCTTAAGCGAGTGGTCTGGTGTATTGCGCCACATTGCTGGAAAAGAAGCTCCTAGTCAGGCGGAGTTACGGCAGGCAGCTTTACCCAACCTTGATTCGGGTGGCGATGTGCGTATATTTACGGAACGCGTACCTTCACGACAGGTGGCCGTGATTGGGTCAGCGCAAGCACCATTGATATCCGCGCGTTTGAATTGTGAAGTTGGTATGATGGGCCCCTTGGCTTGCAATAAGAAAGTTATGAAGACTACAAACTACTTTCGTTCATTTTAGAGATCACTTTGGTAACTGCAAGAGCTCCTTTCCAGCCATTAAATATGCTGTTTACAGCAACGCTGTATACCTATACCCACCAAGGGCTTCATCGTCTTAAGAAAACGCCAAGGGCGTGAAAGCATAAGACGCAGGGCACATGCGTCAGGCTAAGCACGTATACAGCATAGAGCTCAGAATTTCTTTAAGAAAGCTACAATACATGCATTGAAACGGCATTAGGGAGGGTAAGGTGCCTGTGAACAATAGGAACCCCACAACATGTGTTCCACTAAAGATTATGTTAGCAGATTATCTTTGAAGGTTAGGCAGGACAAGTGTCACTACACAGACAAAAATTTGTTGATATTATGACCCTCACCACGGGCAGAACATTTTCCAGACTCTCATTTTTACAATTCGCGTATCATATCACCCACTCCTTCGAGCGCACTCATATTCGCACCACAACACATGTTTCGCCTTACTTTCATTATAAATATATTGTTAACTCGATATTTTTTAGAACAGACATCTAGCACAATTCGACACTCTTAGAGTAACTTAACGTATCTCCAAATAGAGTTTGTTCCCAACTAACCGAGTCAAATTAACCGAGACTTCATCATTTCAAGCTGCTGTTTTAGACTTTCTCATAACAAAATTTTTGTGTTGCTTATTGAAGTCCTGCAGTTCCTGGTTTGTGTATTTTTGGCGTTTATATGCATGGCAGCGCTGTTACTTTCTATTTTATTTTGTTTTTTGTGGTAATATGGCCTGTTTCCCACAAAATTGCTGTCAACAAATGTTTTTTTTTGTGTAAGCTAACCGCGCCCTATGTAATGGCCCCGAGCACTTCGAGTATATATAGATGTAAAATATAATAAATAATTAAATTATGCACACGGCTTTCTCGGTGTAAGGTCATACGAAGAAACGAAGCTGTTTACAAAAATATACATGTGAGGGCCAATGATTGCCTATAAACAAAAGGCAATATTTTTTTTTTTTCACCAACCTTTCCTGCACAGTAATTTCGTATAAAAAGACACACGTGAAACAAAGGCACCGTGCCAATAATGCTCGATTGCTCTTGTAGCGTAATGCTGCCAGAGGTATCGAATTCTCGTTGGCGACAGTATTTATTATTGAAAAAAGACTAGATAGCCCATGGAGCAACAGAGCCAGCGTGGGCGGCGTCTGTCGCAGTGAAATGGTCGCTGAAAGCACGGTTTGCCGCGTTTTATAGCCAGCGCTTCGCAATAATAAGGGCGAACAACCACGCTTTCAGACAATGCATGGGCATGGGCACAACCACGTCGAAAGCGGAGGATATGGTTGTGGCTGCCGCCATTGTTGTTCAACCGGCGGCAGCGATAGGTCACTACCAATTCTCACATGGGCCTCCTCCACCGCCGCAAGTCCTCGTGGTGTGCCAGCCCGTTCACATGGAAATTGATTCCTCTAAAATATGGCCCAACTGATTATTGTCTATGCCAACACGCAAAGTTTACAGAAAAAACCAGCACCAACTGCGTCTCAAATCTGGAAAACGTGCCATGAAGCGAAGCTTGAGAACGTGCGTGCAGTGCAAAATACGAATCATCTTTCTGCGCCAATCAATTCGCCATTATTGCTTTCGCATGCATCCTCTAAGGTACATTCTTTGGCCACCTTGACAATTTTTTCTTTGGATATTCCCAATCAGAACACTTCCTAAGAATTTTTCATTGATAGGGAACTAAAACAGATGTTGCGGTTAACGAAATGTTTTCACTTTGTTGAATTAATACGCAGTATTCTGATAGAAAAACGGGTTTAACGATTCCCATTATACCTGGAAGGAGCACTAGACTGCTTCTTTTGTCGTTCGTTAACGTCGTGCCGGCAATTTTTCGGGTTAGTTTAGCCGAAAAGCTAGCTTTCCAAATGGTATTAACTTGAAAATAAATACCCCTAAATGCAGAAGCAGAGTTGTCCCCATAACTAGAAAAACACAATGGATTTTGAGCAAACGAGCAACAAACATGAGACGGGCTGCTTTTAAAACCATCATTCGTGCCAGACCCCTTGTACAGAAAGTTACGTTTTAGACCCAACAACCATTCATCTTAATGATTGATGTCACGGATACCACGAGTTTTCTTTATTTTCTGAGTGCTGTGACGTGGTCAAGGTTCTACGTCACTGCATAATTTTAATGCTTCAAATCTCAGTGTCGAAAGAAGACGACGGACTTCTAGGTTGTCTCTTCAACTGGCGGTATCTACATTGTAGCCCCTGGGCACTTTGTAGCATAAAGTTGCAACCGCAAGTAGAATGAAGCTTTGTTCCGGGTAGATGTAAATTCCTTCGGAGTATTCTTCGCTCTCGTAGAAAGCTGGCGACAAGGGTCGCCGGACACAGCTTTTCTCTTCCTTTGAGACCTTGGGTCTTAAAATGCGCCTGCTGCAGAATGACGTTGCCGGTTTCGGAGCTTGTACTGCTATCCCGTTTTATAATAAATGAGGTTGTGAACTGGAGCGTAGGGGTCAAGAGTATTGTCGTATCAGCGTTGTTGCCTTTATTTCAGGAGCAGAAAACTCCCCTGCGCACAATTTATTTTGTCGAAAAGAACAGAGGGTTGTTTACATCAAACAAAAAAGCTCACCTAACACAAAGTCACTTTTACTGCTGCTTCAACGCTTTCATTTCGAACAATACGATATAAAATAATATAAAACTTCTCGGGAACTAAAAATGTAGTTATTGGACATTTTTCCATCAAGAAATAGGATGACACAAAAAAGTGCTGTACGCCGGTTACTAAAGAAGTGGGGTTGTTCATGCCCAGACTAGCGTGGAATGAAATATTGCAAAACTTATTGCACAGGTCTTTTGCTATAAAATTACATTTAAAATATCATCGTTGTTAACTGTTTTGTTGATTATCGAATATTTTCATCACGTCGTTTACACCTTGCGCCCTTGCACTCAGTGTGGTTTGTTGCCGCATCTATTATCACTTGGCAATTCTATTGTTCCCTATTCTGTTTCTATCAAAAGAACAATGAATAATAAAATGAGGTGAACGTACAAGTAGCCAGATCAGTTTTTAAAAGATTCTAACTTTTGCCTCTACCTCCGATAACGAACAGCTCTCAGCTCCATCAACCCTACCACGTAAAGCTAAATCCTAGAGTACTTTAGAACCCACACCAATGTGTTTCCCTTAGTCTCTAAGAAAGAGGTCCGGAGTATCGAACTTCCTTTTTCATTTATCGTGGCCCGGAGCCTCTCCACCGCTTCAAACTTCTCCAGTGAGGACTGCTATAAAAAAGGAATGACTGTAATTATTCTGAAGGCAGAGAATATAGCATCCTGGTATATGTTTGCTGAGATTTCACATGTATATTTTCAGGGGACTCTATAGGCTGTGTATGCTTACTTTGTTCACCATTATGTTCTGGTCAGCGCACCTGCAATATTAGTAGCTCAGGGGAAGTAAGACCACTGACTTCTCATACGAAGGCTACTACAAATGATACTAGGATTGACATTTGTAGCATGCAAAAATAGATATTGACAATGAGGCGCATATATTTACGTTCCAGTTCCCTTTCCCTGGATGTTTGTTGTTCTTGGTTGGGTTACAGCAACGAGTCGAAATAAATGATTTTTGCACTGCAAAACATGAATTGCCGGGTAGTTGCGGCTGTGTGTCAGCAATGCGTGAAAGTAGCTCAATCACTGACCACACGTTTTGGATGCGGTGAGAACCAAAGCATTGAGGGATACCATCCGCTATTTCTCAATTTCAATATTGTAAACAACTGAAGTGCTTTCCTCATAGGGCTACAACAATTTCGGGGTTAGGAGAGGTCATACTAGCTAGAATAAAGATGCCATAAATGATCTAAAGCAGGATAACAATAGATACTTCAGCGAACATGCAGAATTCACGGTAAGAGTAAACTTCGAACCGAGTGCATTCATGGTAACATACCAAGCAGAATAAGAGAAGAAATATTCCTCTGACTTGTTGACAGCGCTGCTTTGCGGAGGTTTCTCGAGACAAATTTTTTCCTTCAAGGCACGCGGGACAAAGCAGCCGACGTCCGCCACTGCTGGCATACAGATTAATGACCCACAGCTTAGCCACCCATACAAACTTAGCCTGGCGGAAAAGTTGTGCTTTACTGTGCTCTCACGGCGTAAATACGGGAACGTCGGAGTTCTTGGGCTCCACTGGACGGGACGAAGTTATTCTCGAACTCATATCTTGATACAAGAGACACATGGGGGCAGCTTTATAATCCTTGGGCTTTGTAATTACCTCACACATTGCTGCACTTTGCGTTTAAAGAGTTTTCAGTTGCGGATCCCGCTCACATCATGCGCACTACGTTAAGCTGGGTATACCACTACTGTAAGAGCCGCCATATCGCGAAAGGATTCCTAATTACCGCGGTTGTAGCGGTCTAGACGGCAATTTACTAGCTCTGTTGTCTAGGTCGAGCAAGCGAGGTTGAGCACAACTGGCAGAATAATACTCATTTCGTAAAATATGACAAACTAAGGTTGACGCGAGGGGTGTGTGCCGGGTACTCTTTCTTATGTAAGCGGTAAAGGGCTAGTAAACTGGCATTAAAGTTCACGGAGAGCTACATAATCTTAGTGAGGACAACAAAGTACCGAAAGTACACACAAGACACCCAACGAAACAATTTGGGCCTTAGACGAAGCCGCGACATGTGTGAGCAATGTGTGTAAGATATAGCACAGAACGGCTTCATGTGGCAACAGCAACGGAGCAGAGATAGATAAAAAATATTCAGGAGACAAGGCGCAATTTACAATACACATTAACAAAAAAACAAGCTTCCGCACTTAAAAACACTGTAAGGAGAAGGCGGAGGAATAAACATTATTTGAGCAGTCAATGTTGTTGGGTTGACCGCCAGCTGGGGGACCTCCTTAGTCCAGGAAGCCCTGTGTCTCGGCGGCCTGTCTCGCCCGGTCTAGCAGATGTTCTTGGCGATCCGGGTTGGAGCTGGTCAACCGACCCTCCCACTGCTCAAAACACCGCAAACAGTAATAAAAACTATCTATCTTTTGGTCTTTAGGAAGCTCAAGAAGGCACAAGAAAGAGCCCCTTTCATAACTAAAACCAGCCCACATTGCGGCCTCGGCTGTAAGAACAGCCTAAAATGAAGATAGTCAACGCATTTTCTGGCTCAGTGCTTGCCATGTACCCAGCACGTTGCAAAGGGTTAATGGTCTAATATCTCAAAACATAACGATACCCTTAAAACACCATCAATGAGCTTTATTACAGGCACTCCGAAAGGTGGCGAACAATACTTTCCTCAAAATGAGGACATAAACAGCGTCGGCTTTAAAACTTTGCACCTTTTGTGCAGAAAATGTTTGTTTTAATAAGTGCCAATACGCAGATGACGTATAAGCACCCCGGCTTCTCTTATCGGTAGAGGAGTTCGAAACCGTAAGAAAATGAATTTCAAATATCAAGCTGTTTTTTTGCATGTAGAGCAAAGCACGTAGTGCGAAAACAAAGAAAAGCCGGCTTTCGAAGGTTTTTGAAATTCTTGTATGCATAGGGCAGGTTGTCAGCAATCTCAATTTTACGGCAATTTTTATTCTCAAAATTTTGATCTTCTTTGCGAAATAACATCTAATCAGCCACACAATCTCTGGATCATTGTAACATCCAACTTTCTATTGTGAAAAGGACCGCAACATACTTGATTTTGCCGATCGTAATTTGTCGCCCTCTATATGTTTGTGGAAGTATTCATACATATGTTTATATATTGTGCGGGGCAACAACTGATCAGGCCAGTAGAACAGCGAAAGATGTATTTCAATGAGCTTGTGCCTGATCCCTGGTAACAGTCACACACCAAGAACACACACACACACACAAAAGAGCAAAGCAATACTACTGCATCAAATATACCATTCTTCCATTTGCCCATTTCGTACCCACGGTTGTTTTCATTCCGATGGCACGACAGTGGTCAACAACTTCTTTTTTTCAAAAAGAAGTTTTTCAAGAAACTTCTAAGACTTTTCCGACATGTCAGAGTGTAAGTGCGCATAGTGTTTGGGTTTGGAAAGCACGTTCTACACTGAACCGTTTCAATTAAACACGAAGGCATCAGTTTATTCTGCCGGTAAGAGCAAAATGCACGTGTGATATTCTTAATAGCTCGATTTAAACAAACATAAAATGTGCTTAAAAATGCTATGCAAGGTAAACGTGGAAGTCTCACCACTGAATACCCCTTAAATCCTTAACAAGCGACGCGCAAAAGACAATGTTACAAACCTCATTCTAAGGAAGGTTAGGGTTTCTGCCAAGTTCTACATAGATGGTATTTCAAATTCTAGTTGAGCAGATTTTGCTGTGATATATATGACACCTTTGTCGCATTATTGTTCAGATGCTCAATTGCGAGTGAAACGAACCGTGACTGAGCGGACTGCTTATTGGACCCTAAAAAAAACAAAGACAAATTTCACCAGGCACATAAAACTCCCACAAGGACAGTGTTACCAGGTCTAACAGCAACAACTCCCACAATGTATGCTGTTATTCTTTTTACATCATTTGCCGATAAGTGCTTGAAAATGAAACGACGCGATGAGAACTTCACTAGTCATTTGTTCAAATATATATGCATTTATTTATTTGTTTATTTCATTAATTTATGGTCAGGATACCTAAAGTAGGAAGAGGAGTGGCAAGAATTCTACTGATTACAAAACTGGCGGCAGCAAAGCAAAAACAAACTTCCAAAGGAAAATCTGAATGAATCAAGAATATAACTGCGGTCCTGCGGAATATTGAATACGAAAAAAAATGCATATAAATCAAATGTCCGCATAATATAAATCTAAAGGTGACCTAAGAATGCTAGCAGTCACATAGACCGCTCTCTAAATTGTTGTTTTGAGTGTGGCTTCCTGTCATTTGAGAATACGTAACTCCACTTGCATGATAACCGAGAACAGCAGGCCTTCGTATCGGAAGAAATACTGCAAAGCTCGAAGAGGCAGAAAATACTGATTTTTTTAGAGTGCCGAAGTGTTATGACGGATAGCTGCGACGGTGCAGTAGCGCGCACTCTAAAAGTATGTAATGCCTTACAAACAGCACGCGAAATATAGTTGACAAATCCAGGCTCTCAAAGTTTTCTCTGCTATTATGTTTTGTTAAAAAGAGTAAAACCTTCCAAAAATGGCATTCCGTGGCGTCTGTGCCCGTCACGCGAAATATATGTGACTATGAATGACGGCTAGTGATTAAGTTAATAGCGCGACCCTACATTTTAATTCAACTTGTCTATATCCGTGCGGGTTGTCTAACGTAGGTTTGAAGTGCATTGAACTAGTTCACTGGAAGCGTGCGATCAGATAGTTTCTACATCCATAATAGTTGCCCTCGGGTCGCGCAAGAAAAGTTTTGTTCTGTGAGTGTTTTTACGGTTTCCTATGGTTTACAGAACTTCATATACAGCGCTCTGCGAACACTGAAAGGTGACATCTTCTCTCTCGCACGCTCTGGCGCGTACAAGGCACTCGAGGGCGTTGAGAGGCAGTGGCGATGCATCGGACTGCGCGAGTCTTAGTTCAGAGAAACTGTGTGGTGTTCTGAGAAAACAAATATATATTGCGCGGCTCCCCCCGACACCTTGTTTGTGCTCTCACGCTTATGCGAATACGCGACCTTTCAATAAGTGCGCTCCTGACAGCGGCATATTTGTTCAGAACGGGCACGATTGTTGAGGAGCTACCAGGACCAGGAAGAACTTTCGCGGGAATTAGGGAGCGGAACAGAAATGTAGCCCCAGACTCCTCATTTATGAGCTTGATTGGTATGTGCCTTTAGGCGGACATGCACAAACACAACAAATGATTATCTTGGCCTATAAGCGGAAGAAAGGTGTTTTCTAACAAGGACTTTGTTGTTGGCACCATTATCTTGGCCTATAGGCGGAAGAAAGGTGTTTTCTAAACAAGGACTTTGTTGTAGGCACCTGCGATTACTGTTCACCAGATATAAATACTGGATTTTAAAATATTTTGACTTCAACCTAAGCTCGGCGCTTTTTCCATAAGAGAGGTGACATGAAGGAGTTACAGATATTGCAGGCCTATCAGCTTACCCTCAGTCGTCTACTAGGTAATTTAATCCCTTTAAAGAACAGAGTATCGTAAAGGCTATTCAGCAATGAACTATATTCCCACGATCAATCAGGTGATAGAGAAATGCACGGAGTATACTCAACCCCTATCTAAAGCCTTCATACACTATACGACAGCATTTGACACGGTCGAAGCCTCAGCCGTCATTCAGGCATTGCGGAATCAGGGTGTAGATGAACATTACGTAAGAATACTACAGGATGTCTACATGACATTGCCTTCCAGTAATTTCCCAGAGACTGCGGTATTGTCAGCAATGAAACTGTGGACGCTGCCACCCACTTGGCACAGCCAAAGACGGAGAGCATATCTATTCTATTATCCAGGACGGATGCAGCTAGGACTCTTCGCAAACTTGCCCGGGAGACCACGATAGCAAAATGGACTGCAAAAGAGTTCACGAGGTCTCGTTTACATGCCCTAGACCCGCAGCTTCAGCGTCCTCTTCCATTAGATCTTCAACGGACGGATGCAACCGTTCTTTGCCGTCTCTAGCTTGGAGTCGCCGTCACGAATGCTTACTCCCATTTGATTGGAATGACAGAAGTGAAAGGTGTGAAGTCTGTGACACACAAGAGACCATAGCGACATGTTCTATGCGACTGTCCACCTTTTCATCGGCTAGAAGGCAACTGTCCACAACTTCACAGAAGCGGTTTTATCGGCGGCCGTTCTCTGAGGAGAAAACCCTGTACAACTGGCATTCTCTGTCACCTACGCAAAAGACGACAAAAGCGCTCTTGTGCTTCTTAAAAACAACGAACTTGCACAGAAGACCATAGCACATAAGACTACTCTCAATGAAGTTTGTAAACTTCATCGTCTATGTTCTCATGACGCTAGCCAGACCTCCCTACACTCGGTTTTTACCATCCCCTTCTTTCACTACTTTCATCTTTTTTCCTATTGCTCCCCTCCCCGCAGGTGTAGGAGAGCAAACTTGGCCACAGCCTGGTTGACATTCCTGCCTTTCCGTTACCTTTATTCCTTCCTTCTTTCTGCAATGGGTCTACTGCTACCATCGTCCTCCATAAGAAGATCAGTAAAACATCTATGAAGAAAGGCGTCAGAAAAGGACACCAATCTCTTCAATGTTATTCACAACCTGTTTTACAAGATGTATTCAGAACGGTGGATTGGAACAGTTGAGGGCAAGGGCTAATACAGAATACCTCAGTTACCTAAAATTTGCTGATGACGTTGCCCGTTGCCTGACTGATTAGGGATTACAGTGTAGCATAAGGGGGTTTAGGCTATGCCCTAAATCAATCCGAAAGCACCGAGATGCCTAAATGACGAAATAATGAATTATAACGTGTGATTGAATCTACCAAAACCGCAGTTTTTCACAGTGACTTTATACTCTACGCAATGTACATTACAACAGCTAGTAGTTGTCCTTGGAAAACAGTATAGATCATATTATGCAAGATTACTTTACAAAATTATTAAGCAAACGTGATATAAATAAAGATATTACTTATTATTAACCGTAATGGGCGCGAAACGGGTTCTTATTCAAACCTAGCATAATTTCCAGTATTGATTCAAAAGTACGTTTGAAAAGTGTTACCGCTTTTTACCGTGACTCAGCTGCCAGCTAACTCCAGCCTAGAGGGAAGCAAACAGGTATAAAAACACCCGCCGGGAAAAGAAGATATATTTTTTTCATATTCCATTCGTACTAGATACCTTGCCTTCAAAGCAAAGAATTCTGAAATCCACCAACGATAGTTTGTAGTATTTATTGTTTAATAAGTGTACTGCTATTCGAGCAGGGAGAGAAAACGCGAACACCAATTATTGTACAACCAAAGAACGACTAAAGGGCATTTAAACACCTTTTTCCCGCTTTCAAACTCAAAACCGGACTTGTTATATTCGCTTTGTTAGTTGTTGTGGTCTCTAATAGACAAGCAGAAGAGCAGAAACAATTGGTCTTTCAAAGCCAAGATTTTAGCCTCTCATTGATATTGTCTGTAGTCCACCCAAATATCAAGGCAGAAAAACAAAGTTTATCTGCCGATGATGCTGATTATTGGTGAAGTGGCGAGAAAACTCAAACGATGCCCGGGGTCGGAATCAGACCTGAATCCTTAGCGTTATTACCCGAAGATTATCCTATTTTTTTCTCTCCGTCACGGTAGAAGCAGTTTGGATTTCCATATGGGTGAATGAAAGTGAAAAGTAAACAAAAATGCACCCCTCCGTTTAACGACGATGCTGGTTAAATGCCAGGGACAGCAATGAGCAAACCACTGGATAACTCAATGGCAGTCCACTAAACCTTCCTGATAAGGAACAGGTGTTCGCATAAACAGCGCACTGTCTCCCGTCTTACTCTGGACCAACGGCTTCTGGGGTGGATTTTGTGTGGTTTGGCTATAATTTGGAAAGCTTCGCGCTCCCCAATCATTGTTGTTTTGACAGAGGGGCAGTTTAGTTTTATTTTTGTTTAGGGGTTTTTGCAAACATATGCCGAAATACTCGCCCACTACAGGAACGCGCGTCGCAAATACCCATCCCCCCCCCGACCTTCTCTCGTGATAAAGCTACTACCTTCCGGCGACTACAGACTAACTCCTACTCACATAACACCCTGC
Source organism: Haemaphysalis longicornis (assembly GCA_013339765.2). Classification (NCBI taxonomy): domain Eukaryota; kingdom Metazoa; phylum Arthropoda; class Arachnida; order Ixodida; family Ixodidae; genus Haemaphysalis; species Haemaphysalis longicornis. The sequence goes on from CM023456.1 coordinate 59,228,832, forward strand.
TACATGCCATGTATCCCACCCTATACACTGCCACATGCAAATCGTGCCCCAACCAGGCACCCTGTACCATTTTGTATGGGAGTGCCAGCCATTCCCTTCCCTCACCCCTAACCCCAACCCCGTACCTATGAGCAGTGGGTGGAGCTGCTGACCAGCTCCGACGTTCCACACAAGCGACGATTGGTGGAGAGGGCACGGATGGCCAGCATAGCCCTAGGCAGCCCGGACTAAGGAAGCCTCCCACCAGGCGGGTGCCCTAACATCAGCAGCTGGTCTCCAATATTATTATATGCAAAGCATATCTTGCTCGGGGTTTATGTCCGGCGTCCGGCCGTTGTCCGCACCTCTCCCCTCTACACTATAAAAAAGAAATAGCGGCGCCCGGTTTCGATCCCACGACTCTCTGGCCGCAACGGGAGGTACGCGGCGCTCTTCCTACTGCGCTACAAAACCGAGACAGGAGCCAGTGCTACGAACGCGCCTTATGTCCTTCGACTCATTCAAACTACGTCCACGAATCTACTGATACAACGAAGGCACGCGAAGCGGAACGTCAACAGAAACGACGAACTGAAAACTTTAGATGAGGATGTAGCGTCTCTTGATCGCGGGAATGCCCCGCGTCCGTCCCCCGTCCGCAGCGCCTCTGATGATGATTGTAGCAGAATGCCTCTAGGGACTGGCCAACCAAATAATCCATCACGAGATAGCTTCGCGTTCAACCACCGTCGTCATCTTCCCGTAGGGGAACCGCTGAAGACGAAGAAGGAGAAGAAGACAAAGCTGCGAAGAGGAGGGCGTGTACGTTGCTCTCGCCCCGTCGGCAGTGCTTCTGATGATAATTTTGGCAGGATGCGCCTAGGGATTGGCCAACCAAAGAATCCACCACGAGATAGCTTCGCGTTCAACCACCGGCGTCATCTTCCCGTAGGGTAACCACTGAAGAAGAAGAAGGAGAAGAAGACAAAGCTGCGAAGACGAAGACGTGTACGTTGCTCTCAGCCGGTGCACCAACGTCAACAACCTTTACCTCACCAACGCTGACGGAGACTACCGATTCTACCACAGAGACGACAACATCGACAAGAACATGATGGCGAGTTTCAGCACCTGGAGTACCACCGCCTACTCACCATAACACAACAGTACTTGCGTGCCTTTTCCACCGGTGTGGACCCGGACGTGGAATTCCCTCTGGTGCTACTAAACACCAGATCGCTCAACATAACGGCAACACGCCGGCTGCGCGATAAGCGCGCATGCGCGTCTCCTCTCTTATCTCCTCCTCTCCACTCCATCTGCTTTATATAATAAACCCGGTCCGCGTGCCGCTTCATCAGTTGCTGCTTCGGTTGAGACACGCTGCAGCGTCCCATGAGCTGAATGGACGCCAACAATTTTACTTTGCATCACAACTTAGTTTTCTTCGGGGAAATGGTGTAATTTTTCATCATCATCATTACGGGTCCCGCGAGAATTTAGTGATTCGCTCATCGAATTGAATGGGTCTAGTCTAAAACCTGTTCAACATTTCTTCAAACTGAAAAGCCAGGTGTGTGACACTTGAATTTGCTTCGGTCTCTCACAGTATTCTGAAATAACTTTCTATTAGAGACTCGGTCATGCCATGAAAATTCAAATAAACATACAGCTGTATTTTTACGAGAACAGGAGGTTTAGAATTTGTATTTTGATTGCGGGATATAAGGCTGTGGTTCTTATTTTGCAGCTGGAATTGTCAGAATGAATCTTCAGTAAAATATTTTAAAGGGTTTCACATTAAAGCGCACATTAATTATAAAGAAGACACTCTTATCAGCGGACAGTGGCCTAAAAGGCAACGTGACAGCCGACAGACTCGCCAAACAGGGGCACGACGACGGCAACGAGGTCACCGTTCCTCTCCTCGCTGATGATAGAAGGAGCATCATACGGAAACTAAGTGAGAAACGGTCTGCAGAGGCGTGGTTTGATGAAGACACGAAGCAGTCATTGCTGTACTCGATAGACCCAGCCTTAGAGTTCCGTGTAAATGTGGAGCTGTCACGAAATGTAGTAAACTCTGCTTCACCGTTTGTGACTCGGGGTGGCTTATACAAAGTCGTTTCTGTACCGAATTCACTGTGCAACCTCACCATCCTGCGCATGCGGAGCGCCCGAGGAAGATGTTTCCCGCGTGATGCTAGACTGCCCATTATACTCACGGCAAAGACGTGAACTTTTACAGAAACCTCCATTAGAGGACCGTCGTGTGGTTTGTTAGAATCTTTACTAGGACCATGGCCTGATGCGGGGCTTCAAAATAAGGTTGTTCGTGCGCTGAATGTGTTTTTTACCTCAACAGGAATAGTGACAAAGTATTAGGTGACATATTAGATTTTTGTCGTGACTCAGTGAGCACCAACCCAGGAGGACATTTTACAGACAACTTTTAGTACTCACGAAAGTGTGGTGCACAGTGGAGTAGTATAGCCCGGTCTATGACCCTGTATTGGTTAAATGGAGTAGCCGGGAGCAGATCCGCTTCCAACCTCTCCACTCAATAAACCAGTTAAACCACCACCACCACAAGAATGAATATCCCTCACCATTGGTGTATTTCCCTCTGTTTGGAGAAAGATGATTTATTTTAGTTTTGTTTTTTATTGTCGTGGACTGTGACACAGTTGAAACTATGTTTCGTGTAACTTTCCCTCAATCCACGCTTACTGGCGCATAGTAGACTCTCTGCTCTAGTTATATAACCCACGATGAGCTTTAAAACACAAAGCTATCGTAAAAAACGGCGTGTTGTGATAGAAAACAATTCTCTTTTCGAGCGATTCTGCAGAAACTTTTTTGTTTCCATACGTCAAAGTCACTTTTTGTTCCCCACACCCATTTTAAATTATTTTGTTTAGTGTCGCGTTTGTACATTTCTCACATCTCTATTCTTTACTTTGTTATTTTTCGATTTCTTTCTGAAACGGTGATTTTGAAGTTTTTGCGGTATCTTGAAAACGTCTCTGCGAATGATAACGCATTACTGAGCAAGTTACAAAACCAGCAAATTCACGTGCACATGTTTCTTTTTCTGCGAACGTACTTGTGCACAAGACTTTGGTGCTTACCCGGTTGGTACGTACAAGAAAACAAACGACAAAATTTAGCCTTCATGACGCCTGCATACAAGAGAGCGCGACAACCCGAACACGTAGGGCATTTAGGTGGGGTGTGCGTTACTCACGTAGTACCCACCTTGCTGTACAAACTATCGCGCTGTTTCTACAATGCATAAACGACGTAATTTCTTTCACTCATTCGGATTGAACTAGTTCGCTTTCAAGAATTCGTTTAAATGTGCAGCATTGGCTCCTCGTAAAAATCATGCGTATGCAGAATATTTTGACCGCGCTGCAAAACAGTGAGGACTTCATAATGAGGTAACATTTTATATCTGAGAAAAAATATTTTTTCTAGACAAGCATCCGGAAGATATTCAATAGTATCCTGTTAGGTGATTGCTCAGCAATAACGAAAACGCCACAAGGCAACACAGAATCAAATTAAGGTGCATCCTTCCAGAATCGCAAGCGCATAGTCTTCGCTCCCTGATATCACCGACCTTTGCGTGCATAGTTGCTCTCTGTAACTAACTGTAGCCTACATTCAATACATTTTTGTGCGTTTGCTCTTTATACCCTGAACGCCATTAAGTCATCTATACCCATTAGTAAAGGGCAAGTGTAGGTGTAATATGAGTTACGGTAACAGAAATGGTTCACTGATGCAGAAAAATGCAGCGGGCAGGCAGCCACTGGTGCTGCTCTAAAGAAAAAATATTCAGTCGGACGACCAAATTGTAAATCATGGTACCTGTTGTGCGATCGGCTCCAAGAACGCCTTGTTGCGAGCACCGCAGTGCTGACTAGGTCGTGTGCATCAGGCCTAGACTCAGCTTCTGTTGGAGAGAGCATAACATACTTCTGCATTCTTAAGTATTGGTTCATATATCTTCTAATGTTAGTTTGGCTATTCATTTCAACCACTATAATAATTACCCACACTGTAGTTCTGGCTGGGAGTTGTTTTGTCACCAACACAATGCGCAAAGAACCACAAAAAATGGCCATATGGTGTTAAAAATTTTAATTATGTCATCGGCTCTCGTATTGTGATCAGTATTTTATGTCATTGTAAAGAGTAATTCAGTCATCCTGCAAACTTGTACAGGGAGCAAAAGGAATGGGCGTACTATAAGAAGTTTTCAATGAGCGGAAGAATAAAGCACAATCTTTGCGCATAGAGGGAGTACCAGGAAAATCATTGTGAATGTAACTTCGAGCCCTCTCAGATATATATGGTGTGCACATATGAACTATTCTCACAAATAAAAGAAAACGACGAGCAAGGTTCAGCGCAGAAGCGGATGAAAACCATTAGTAGTACCGATGAACAAATAATACCACATGGCTAGACTAAAGCACCAACATAATAAACCATTAGTGAAAAATACCCGCGTACTTTCTTCCGGTTAAGGATGTTTGTATTTGAATGTTGTTTACTCAAGGATACAAGATTTTTTATTAGGCACTGCAGCGACATTTTTGACCTATCATGATGCGGGACGTCACCGCAGATTTGTGTGCGTGTATAATTCATTCCATATTTTAACACAGCTGTTATTTGCAGAAAAGTCAGTGTAAGTTCTGTAAAAAAAAACATTGAACTAAACTGATTTCATAATAGAACCCACCTATGTTAATGTATTCCTCAGAAACCTGGGCTAATACCTTAAGGTATTTTCTAAAGATGAGTTCGAATAAAATTCCTTCGCATACCGACATAGATTTATGCTCCGCCATTCAAACCAACTGCATCACTCAATCACACGAAATCTACAGAAAAAAACAGTTCAGCTTTGCCGTCTCAAATAGAAGCAGGTAAGTAGCGCAGTTTCATCAGTGCGTGATTCATGTTCGGCGTGGTTTTTCCACCGGCATCAACACACGAAGCATTCAACGTCATGGCCTAGTCGTTACCCTTCCAACTGCTTCCTATCACCCTTGCTCCCATTGGCTAGTTTGGCTTCGTGAGATAGTTCATCCAAAGCGTGCTAATCGACTGGTGAACACCGCAACTAAGGTCCTTCTTGGGCAAAAACCAGTGTTGTCCCCGATAAGGCGTGTAGGTAATCCACACCCACACAATAAAGAAGACTACCCATTCCTTTCTGATGCTTTGTTTTATTTGCTTATTGTAGTCTTCACCCACGACGCGCATGAAACTATACGAGCGTCCACGCTTGTAAATAATCATTTTATTTTATCGCTGTTACGAATGGCCCTACTCGTCCTTTGAAATGGAGGAAACCATGCCTAGCAGACGGAGAGAAAAGGGTTAGCTGGTCTTCCCAATGGGTGTTCCTTCTATAATTGGGTTTTATTGAAGAATGATCATTCCCTTGTGAAAGATTTGGAGAGACGCATTCCCGTGGCTCCGCGGCGGAAAAACTACCGGCGCAGTATGTAGGTAATGTAGGTAACAGAGTGGTAGGTGGCAAATTACCTGAGAGCTTAGCGGCTATAAACACCGCATTATCGGGGTTATCTAAAACTGAATTGCAAGCATTTACACTGAATCAGAACTATATAAAGCATGAAAGCAATATCTATGTGATCGTATTGGTTGATTCTATTGTGGATGCGTCAGAAATTTTTAAATCTCTCCGCCTGGGAAGCTGCTAAACTAGAGGAAAGGTATAGGATAAACCAGTTATTACGACGAACTCTGTTTACCGGGTGAATTTGTTTGAATTTCAGCAATATAGGCCAGTTGCACAACTAGCGATATTTATATGAGTCTCACTGCATTTCAAACTCTAAGGGAAATATTTGGAAGTAGCATTAGTTGAGCCCATGAAGACAACCAACGACTACGACCACTTTAGAAAGTTATTCTAATTGTTTTAAAGCCTTTTCAAAAAGAAAACCTATTCAGAAGTCCGCCATTATTCAGATTCTAAAGTATTTGGCAGGCAAATGACATAACATTTCTTGCCACGTCACCCAGGCTAGCATTCGAGTACCGCCTGAATTGCCTGTGAAACACCGCTTACCAGGCCAACACTGCTCCGCTATTGCTACATCGCCAAAAAGAGCGCCCGGAAAGAAGAACAATTTCAACGATGTTTGGCATATTTCTCTCGTCTTGCAAGAAAATCTTGTGCCTCTAAGAAAACACTTCGGCAAATACAAACGTTTTTCGGTTATGATAATTGTAGGGAAATACGAAAAAAGACGATGGATTTTATCATGGCTGAAAAAGAGTCCGCGAAAGTTGTCATGTGTGATAGACAAGCATTATTGCCAACCTAAAACGTCGACAAAAAGTGACGGGGGTTCTTCAGTGGCTCCTGTCCTATGTACTGGGTTTTGTCCTTTTGTCCGGCTAGTTCGATGGCAAATTTTCACGCTAGAAAATACGGACGCTTGCTCCTTGCTCGTTGGTACAAAGTGCGCTCGCTAAGCCCGTAATTTCAATGCCAAGGATCGTGTTCCAGGAGGCCGTTTCGATACCAAATCAAAATTTCCGAAAAATACTGTATTTTCTTCCTGCTCCCTAATGGCAAACTACAACTACAGCGTTCTAACACCCCTATGCCTCGAATGGGTCAACCATCTCCAATTTTCTTAGAATTTCTGTACACCTGGGTGCATTTTTGGCGTGTGAAACTACGGCCGCCACTCAGGCAGCCGGACAATCACGCCGGCTGGGAACGTTTTTGTCAGGTCAGCCAACTCCTTCACGCAAGGGCATGTTAACGCTAACCTTAGGTAAGGGCGGCGTTCAGCCTTCTGTAACGAGACACGCAAACTAATTACGTCGAGCGGCCTCAAAAAAAGCAGGGAGGCAAAGAGTTGGAGTACAAAAAATGACGGCTGCTGATGTTCGCCGCTATAGGCGCTCCGATCGTTCGCCCGTCTTTGGGGTGCCTGTTCCATCAGAAGACTGCTCAGGCTTGCCCTCAGCTCTTTCCTTCCTCGTTCTCTTCTTTGCTTTCTCCTTTATCTTGCCCTATCGCCTTTCCTGTCTCTGTTCTCTTCTTTTCTCTCTCTCTCCCTCTCTCTCTGTGTATGTCCCCGACACCGACGTCCGCCATAAACAAAGGCTGGAAGAGATCATCTCTTTTATGCACCGCCAGCCACAGCTCCCTTCCTGTCGCGAGGTGAGAACGAGGCCGCCACCTTCCCTGATAATGACGGCGCCTGGCAAAATCGTCCTTCTTGGTGCGCCCTTTCGGAACAGGCTGGCCGATACAGGAGGCATTTGGCAAGCTGAGTTGAACTTTTCTTGTGGATTCAATGAAGTCGTGCTTGTGGATCCAATGAAATTTCCGGTTTGTGGTCCTGAAAGAGAACGTTCTGGCTAATGATGTCCGGGTAGGAAGTGTCCTCCATATATTACTGGTAGGAAATGGTGAAAAGTTGCACGTGAACTTTATGTTTACTCAGTGCTCAGACTTCGATGAGATTTAAACCTCCATGTGGCCTTTCGTGCCGCAGAAGAAGTAGCAGTGCTTCCGTAGAGAAACTGCCCCTCGTCGGCAATTCTGAGTTAAGCGTTTCATTAAGGCAGACAACTAAGGTAAATAAATTGTAGCTCATCCTAAACATTATATAGTTGGTGACTGTAGGTAAGGACGACGCTCACTTGAGGGTATGTGTGTGTGCTCCTGCATGTGTGTTACCGCAAATGGCAGTCATGCGTTTTCTGAGTATTTGCAAACGTAAGGTCTGCTGCTGTTAGTTGGTACTCGGTGACTATTCACTGGAAGATAAGGTTCTATCTGAAACAACTACGTTTGTAAACACAGAATAATCCTATTCGTAACTTCTTCCCCACTTTTAAGCATTTCTCTAGGGTTAGGCGGGAAAAAGCCTGTTACGAGGTGTGCAAAGTTTCAGCCCAAGTTTTTCCTATAATGCGCAAGTTATAGAGCCCTGCAATACGAGCTGCTTCAATCCAATGAGATACCGATATTTTGTTCTAATCAGCTGCTATAAAATTCTCTGATGGAATGGTAAACCTAGAACAGTGCTTATTTACGCATACAGTTCAATTATGAAGAGTGAAAAGCAATACTTTGCCCGTGTTGACTCACAACTGCTCCCTTAGTTCTCCATATACCGTTGCAGGTACCTTTCGTGACAGACTAAACAGCCTGTAATGTGTTATATGCGTAAATGGCGGACTTCATTGCACGGTGTTATGGCATCGAACAAGGAGGTTTTTTTGCATCTTCTCCACACGTTTGCGATATTTTGGTGTTTTTCGCACTAGGGCGCAAGAGTATGCAGTTTGAGCTAGGCGCTACCGCGCACGTGTTTTACGTCCGGCTGTAATTTTATATTCCACGCTAAGCTCCCAGATGGTCTGATCGTGTCATGTAATCTGCTTAGATTTGGTGTGCTCCATAGTTCGCCACGGCCGATGCATCATCAGTATAACCAACAAAATCTCCCCGTATCTGCTTGAATCAGGGCAGTTCAAATCAAAAATACAATTGACTGTACAAGTCAATTCAACCTTCCCGTGCTCGCACTGCCCCAGTGCCAATTGAATGGCACAGCGCCAGTCCTTTTTTCGTCATTTTTCTTTTTTATTCTGCTTGGAACAGCGACACGCCAAAGTCTTCGCGTGTTTTGCTTCGGATGTTACTAGTTTTTGGTTGTGCTTTTTAACTGCGCAGGTTTTTATTCGTGCAATAATAACCTTCTAACGCATATTGGTAGTTTTGAAAAGACGTTCCTACGCTCGCTTATGCCAGTAACAGTTTGCCTCAAATATTCGTGAGGAATCTCTTTGTGCGATATAACGAGATGTGTTGAGCACGTTGCGCTGACGTTTGTGTCGCACGTAGCAGCATCATTTTCTATATCCTGGTGGTTCGGGGTGCCATTTTTAGTTGTTACGTTTCTTGAGTTCCTGACTTCCTCTGCCGATCTATTAAGATCTACTGTTATTTTGTCATAACTAGCAAGCTTCCTCTTTTAATTTTCGGTCTCCGCTTCCACATGATCTGTTATCGCACTTCGAGACCGGCACCTTGACGGCTGTCACACAAACTATGGGATCGGAAATTTATCAATTGATAAAAACATTTCGGAAGTTTAAATACCCCTTAAGCTTTTGGTAACTCTTTTTGTGTTCCTGGGTCCCTCTATTTCTCTAATCGTCAATCTATTACATGCATGAGATAGTTTCATTCATTTGTTTGCAAACTCCTCTAGTTTTAGTTTTTCTAAGAGCACTCAGATTCAGTTTCGGGATGCTGTGCCCGCTTGTTTTATGGATCCTAACACCGAAAACCCCCGTGTGTTCGAGATTTCGGCACACGCTTAAGATCCCCATTGAGTCAAAATTAATATAAAGCCCTCCACTACGGCGCGCCAAATCCCCGGTGTAGCCTAGGCGCGTTAGCCTCAAAAACCAATGAATATGTGTTTTTAGCTTTCGCCTTCTTGAATGGACAAATGCGTGCGGTCGTCTCAAGATACATCGCGGCAGATTTGTGCAAGTTTCTACCGGTCTTATGATGCTTACTCCAAAATGTGCCACTGAAATTACCACTTCTCCCTTCGTCCTCTGTATATAGCTGGTGCTCACAACGTTGAAAACAACTATGCTAAGTAAAATGAGAGAAAGAAGAGAAGCATAAAACGTAAAAAAAGCAGGAGTCAACCTGTCAAAACAAAGGCACCAAAAAGAGGGTACCGTAAAAGAAATAAACGCGAGAGGATTAAAGGGGGTGACATACAGAAGAAAAAAGACGTGTATGGCTCAAAGCCCTGCACTGCCAACATGAGTTTTTTAGCACAAAGTTGTTCCAGGGGCACTTCTTTTATTCTGAAATATCGTTGTAATGAAAAACGCGCGGGTATATTCCAGCCCTCAATCCTAAGAGTGAAACAACCATACCTTGGTAGTAGGGGCGTGTGCAGACAGCCAAACTCTCAAATAAAATTTGGCTCTCACTTGACAGCTTCTCTATTTGAAGAAATCAGTTATCTTCTTCTAAGACGTGCACCACGCACGGCCAATTAGGAATGCCTCTACATCTTCGAGTTTGTACAATGCCTTACGGGTACCGTCATTGCCCCTAACGAGGAAACTGCGGACTTTGTCCATGTGCACTAAAACGTCCATATTCGTCACAATCTTATCTTCTGTCTTCAATCGTCATCGCCACTAAGAGTGCTTTCGCTTCTTGGCCCCATGGCTAGCTTAATTCATTGCTTGATCTCACGCAAACTTCGCAGCCGCATTTCCCACACCAAAGAAATACCAGCCCGGACTCATGAATAGCGCAACGAACGACCCACTAGACACCGACACCCTACACAACAAGTGAGAAAAGAGGAAAGGCAGCTAGGTCTGTGAGGCTACCATACATCAAACCCCAGCGTCGTTGTGGCGCTAGAATTGACCTACGACTTCATGATGATGATAGGTATTGCACTCAGTGAATACACACGGAAAAGGCGGTTACTGTTTCACACGAGAGTTGCGGCATAGTTACATTTACCCGCATTCATGAAATTGATGTTCCTTGATTATATAAAAGAAACAAATTACGTGGGTTATTCTAAAATATCCTCTCTATTGAAATTGGTAGTTGTGAAAGTATCGCTACACTGAAAATATAGAAAACGTGGTAGGGATTTTTGAAATATTCGTAAATTTGAGAAATTCGTTAATATGGGGTTTGTAGTAACGACATTTGAGGTTATTGCAAAAACGTAAGTTCTGGGCAACGATACCATGCCTATACTAGGCCTTAGAATATTACTTAGTTTGCCTCCTCTCCGGGGTAGAAGAAATCCATTAGTAATCAGTTTCATTAGCCTGTGTGGCTTCCAGCAAAATATACCATAAGTGAGGATGAAGCAACTCGTCTCATATATTATTTTTTTGCGGGCACAACTCCTTGAGCAGGATTGCAACTCCCGTTGCCCGTTCTCTCCCGACAATACGCTGCCGTTCTCTCGGTCGAGAGAGACTTGGATGCCGCTGGGCGAGTCATTCTGTCTAAGCTAGAGCTACATCGAGATCATCATCCCTAATGGCCCGCCATGGGCATTATAAAAGGGCCTACGGTTTCATGCGACAAAGAATCTTACGTTTATTTGAGGTTTGAAATAGCATGGCGAAATACAAGTGGCACGAAGTATCTAATAACTGAATATTTTACACCTACTCGTCTTTCTTTTTATTCACCAGTATCTGAATTTCGTCGCATTCATCCTTGTTGTACCCTTTTCTAGCACTCTAGTTTGCATCGTGCAACGTCTGTGCAATAAACTTGCCCAGTCATCAGGTGACTTGCGAAGTGTGGGATCGAGCTACCTGCGCTTCAATTTATGTTCTCTGGCAGCATCGCAAACGAAGCGCCAGCGCCGGTAGTGACAGCACTGACTTGGCGGACATAAGCCATCTTCGCATGGTATAGGTTGTTCTCGGTTGTTTGGTCGCGCTATATCCACAGCGTGTGGGTGATAAGCTTCAAGGAATTCTTCATTGACTGCTCGTTGAAGCAATAAAACTACCCTCATTGAACCCTTCGACATTTGACTTGAAAATATCTCAGCTCTATTACGCCTCTCTTGATATGGTAACATGTGTAGTGTTTGGAACTTCATGACCCCGCCAAGATCTTGTCGTTGCGAATTTCTGGTACACGTACGGGCTTGTTGTAGGGGAGCGAATAATGCGTGCCTTCGGTGTCCAAGCTTAGTACCTCGAAGCACAGACCAGACGTTTTTTCAGCATGGTGATTACTGAATTGCGCTTTTGTCTACCAAAGAAGGAGGGGCGATAGAGTTCCCCAACTTCTGTTGCCCAAAACAACCCAACCGACTTCTTCATGTCCTGATTCTGAAAAAATCCCACAGGGCCCTCGGGTTTGTCAAAGTTACCGAATAAACGCCCAAATCATTCAAAGCATCCAAAGATGCCCGCTGTTCACGTCCTCCGAGAAAAAGACACTCGTGGTACTCGATATCAGGTTCCAGAACGTTGGTGACAAATCTCCGAGTGAAGTGAATTAAAGCGCTAAGAAGCTTTACGAACAGCTTAGGCCGGGGAATCTGACGCTAACTGTCGGGAAAGGTGAAGTACGTGTCCTAGAAAGCTTTTCTGAGCTCATACACGCAGATCCAGTGCCCGCTGTAACTGTACCTTTCGGTAAGACAAGCTTCGGGAGACTCCGCTGAGTTGTTTCTGCGCAAGAAGTTGGGTCTTTAACCTCTCTGCCGATCCGGGTTTCTTTTAATATTTATTGCGGTGAATCAGCTTTCTGCACAACCGTCCCGCATCGTGTTTAAGGCGTTTCCCGTAGAAATCAGACTACTTGTTGCCCAACCACTAACCTATACATGCCATGGTGGTTAAGCGGAGGAATACGGAGGAATGTACCACTGGAGGCTTCTTAGAACTGTTTTTATTCTACCTTGGGGCAACGTCCGAAGAGTGGAGCTGGCATATATTGATCCGAACAACTCAAAACCTAACTACTTTGCATTCGTATCTGAAAAATTCAAACACCTGCCTCTTTAAGGAATTTGGAGTTCATTTCGTTTAGGTAGAAATAATGATCCTGCGTGCTTGCTTGTAACAAATTTTCGAATCGAAACCAGCACACCATAGGTTCAAAGAAGTCATTGTAATGAGCAGTGCGCGCGTGAGAAAACTGGCAGTTCAGGAATTAGGCAAGAAAGAAGTGGCTGATGATTCCAAGTGTGGCTGCGGCTCTGCTGGCTTCAGCCTTCAAATCACTGGTTTCCCTCTTTTAATCACTGAATTTATTTAGGCCACTGAAAATTTTTTTCCTTCACACTAAACAATCTATACCTATTACATTATGCATTACAAAAGCTACAGCTGAACTTCCGCTCTCAAAATGGTCGCCCCATTTCACGCCAAATCCTGGATGTTAGAAAGTGTTTTTTCTCGATGGAGATTGGTCGCATCACAACGAAGATATCCAAGGAAGCTCTGTGGTTTTCAATTTTACCAGGATTGTGAAAAAATAAAACAACTGTTTTTCTTTTAATTTTTTTTCAATCGCTCCAATTTCTAGCCCTCAAAAAAACCTGGACGCGCAGAATTTCCTCTGCGAAAACTGCGGAAATTTCGTCATCGGTAAACTAGGCTTAGGCGCCAATTAATCTCATAACAGATACGCAGCTTTCCACTGCAGCGAGAAAAGAGAGTGGTGCCCCGTCAAAATTCTATTTTCTACCTATAGGGAAATCAGCGATGAAATAGGGGGAGGACGTTCAGTAAGTGCATTATGCCTTGGTTCCAGCTCGCCGGTCGGCTAGGACAGAAGTTGCGTAAATATAATTTCTGTCTACTCTATATTTTTAGGTAGCTTTTCCGCGTTTCTCTGGACTGTGATACAGTCTTCGCGTCCCTAGCCGTTTCGGTCCGAGCTTGCGTACTCCCCGGGAGCGAGAAGCCGTGCCATATTTACTCGGTTTGGCTTCCGTGAGATCTTCTTATTTGTGTTTGAAGGAAAAATGAGTTGGGTAGACGCTTTAAAAAATGCTTGGGCGGGCGCTGGAACCATCCGTCACAGTGCCGAAAAGTGGCCCGTGGTAGTGACCCGCGCCGTCTGCCCGTTTTTCCGTTTGTCATCGTGTCTGAGTGGATTTCATCAGGTCATTAGTCCAAGGGGACACGCACGCGGCCTTTCTTCCTTAGGAATTTTGTTACTGACACTTTCTCCGTACCCTAATGAGCCGTGTGTTCTTTTATACGTCTGCCGATATGGTTAGCGCATGTATACTGCAACATTTCACCTTTTTTTAGTATTTTCCACATCAACATCAACACTGATGAACAACATCCATTAAACTAATCAATGCTGGGATACCTCGGCACATGACAAAAACGAATGCACCTTTCCATGAACGACATGCAATATATGTTGTTAAAAGCCCTCATTTTGTGTTGGAAGTGTATCCAACCTAATTGGAGCCATTTTTGCCGCATAAGAGACCATAAAAGATTATTATCAAACATATTTTTTTACGCTGCCACTCGTTGTTTTTCTAACACCAACTGTTAGAACGCCCCCGAGCACGCGTTTATCACGCTAAGCGTTCAGAATGTCTTTGCGGAAATTTCAGGATGGCAGTGGTGCACTTTAGGAAAATGAATGAAAACCGCAGATGAACTTTGCCACTGCGGAAGTGCAAACGGCAGCGAATTATTTTCTTAGTGGTATTTGGCAATCACTGTTTATATTGGGTACGTTTCATCTGAACACGCGAATGAATGCTGGTTTTCACCGGTCGCCAGAGTAAGCAAGCACCGCGCAAGGAGACCGACTTGAGGAAGGCTAAAAGGATAAAAACACAAAGTCGATCACGGGGTACTGCAGCCCTAGCAACGACGACGAATTATCTGGATGTCCTGCAAAACCTACAAATAGCAAAAAGGTAGCACGGAGCGCCTCCATGGTGCACCTTCCTCCTTTCTTTCCATTTGGAGGAAAAAGCCGCCGCAAGCTGTCTGAGCTTCCAGATTCTCATGTTTCTGCTGCGGCCACCGATCTGCCTGCGACTCAACCAGGCCACAAGAGCAAAGGTGAACTGTGAGCAGCTATAAAAATAAGGTACATCAGGAGTCACGGTAAGCCTTCTTGTTAGCCTTATTTTGTCTCTTGTGGTCTGTGGAAATCAGTCGCGCTCCTACGGAGCTCAATGTTGAGCCAAAGTAAAACCACCCATGCTGAACTTCACCGGATCATCAGTGAGGACAACCGGCCAATTATGTGTGAAGACGTCTCTTTTTGCACCCGATCTTTAAAGTGGAACAAAGGCTGTTCATGCAGCCGTCGATTTCTGGAGCGGTGATCGCTCAAAGACAATGTCAACCTTGATATAGGGGCTTGTTGCAATGAATCCTACATAACCTGTAAGCTTTGGTTGTACATAACCAGAGTGTGTATTCCCTGTTTTGTGTTGATGTATGCTGATACGGATATTCGTACTCAGTTATGCTTTTAGGCATGAGTGTATATTAAGGTTGACAACGTCCTAATGTATGGGCCCGGCTTACCAGCTTTGCTTTCTGTTCTCCTCTTGTTGTACACTCCCCATGAGGGGCATGCAAATTGCGCGCACCAAAAAAAAGGATCCCCATGTAGAAGTAAAAATAAAACGACTCCGTGTTCAAAAGAACGAAAAGGCGAAAATGCCCAAGGAGCTACTCTACTCTACTGCACTACTTGTACTCGTAAAGAGGGTGAAATTACTAGCAAAGGAATGAGGCATACATGCTCGTAAAAGACCGACCTTGTCGCCGTCTGAGAACACCGATGATGCACCATTCCCACACCCGCTGTTTTATAGCCATCGGTAAGATGTGCCGATTCCTTAACTGCTTTTTCCTCCGTGAAGCCCCTGCGGTGAGGTGCAAAAAGAACTCTTTTCTCGGCTTTTTTGTTTTTTGCGTAATTGGAAAACGGTGCACACGTGTTCATAGTATTTGACACCCTTGCGCAAATAAAAGCGGCATCAAAAGTACTCGACGGTGTTATTCCACGCATTTTGAGCCATTCATTGCTCAAGTTGCGTTTGCCATCTTTTTCGGAGCGCTTGCAGCGTAGTGTCGCGAAAAAAAAAACACGGTGCTTTGTTTATGAAATTTTTGTCAAAAAGATCAGTCGCGCAGCAGTAAAATGGCAGGGAATTTATCGTATTTGTGAAAGCTCTAAATGTCTTCGTTTCTGCAAGAGATTGCCGGTGGGCAAACAAATATTCCAGGCACATAAACACATATTGGGGGTGGCATCGTTATCAAAATCAATTCAATACCCATTCTGAACTTCGGGAAAATCGCCTTGTGTCTCTTTACCTTACGAGACGTATAAACCGTGTTCTCGTAAATAAAACCGGGAAATGCAAAGCCTGATGCAGAATTTATTGAACGTAAAACGACGAGTAATTCAGGGTACCTGACAGGTGAGATGAACTTTGATGACCAGGTTTTTTTTTACAAAAAACAGAAAAATACTTGAAGTTTTTATAAAACACTGAATACTTTATGCTTTTTCTAAGTAACATCGGAGTGCTTGCGTGCCTTTCCACCACAAATATCAACTCGCCCTAATATCTACCATAAGAGAGCGCAGAATTAACAACACGGCACCCCTGTATTGCAGCATGAGGTCTCATAAGCTAACCTTTATTACCTAGGTGCTCAGACGGAAAACAATTTTAAGAGTATAGAGGGAGAAGCAAGGAAACGCTTCTGGCGCTCTGGTATGTAGAAGCATAGGTCTCACTGAGGCCAAGTATACCTAATGCTAGCTCTAACATAACCACTGAGACATCCCCCAAATGCCCCTGTAAGCAATGGTTAGACCTTCAAATACAGGCAGCTTCCACCAGTAAATGGCTCGCTTGCTTGCTTACAAGGTACCTCTCACGCGACGTCGCTGTAAAAAATTGCAAATAGGGTTAATATTCCGCGAAAATTATTTTTAAGCGTAACTCCGCACGGGTATGATGCATTATGGAGCTGGAATGAGAAATTGAACGATAAACGTAGACGCAATCATTTGAAATTAAACGTTCGTAGTGTGCGACCTGAGTGCCACATGATGCTTGTGAGGAAGTTTTTCTTTTGATAGTTGGCTTATTCACATCAGGCATGACCAAATATCGATAATCTGAGCAACGTAGCTCGTGAGCCCAATGCTGGATTATCTTTTCAATCAATGATGAAGCTGAGCCACTTGGAAAATTTTCTTACGGGGAGATGTTTTATGCTAATAATGTAGTTTCCCAACAACTAGCATTTGTATTTTGAAAAATAAAGAGTAAGTCTCTTTTGATCTTCGCGGTAAATTCAAATTAGCTGAAATAAGGCCTGTTTTCAAGTGAATGGTCGGCATATAACAGTCTTATTATACACCACCAGGTTTCTTACTAGTGCTGTCATTTTATAACGGTGGGAAAAGCTCAGATCCTGGTTTTAGGAACAAAATGTTCACCTGCGCAAGTGGCGTATTGCAGTTGGGGGAAGGCGCGGAGGAGGGGGGTGGAACTCATTTGATACTTTTAACGTCAGCCAAAAATTTGACGCTGAACATATTTGCTTCTTGCCTGCACTAGGAAACCATCCGCCACGGACTGCTCCCAAACCACAACGTTGTGGTTGTTAGGGCAAAACATAATTACAAATCTTCGGGTCCCTCTACGAAATGAACGTGTGGTTCCCGCGACCATGCGTTGGTGTTTTCTGAACACCTAGTCTGTGTTATGTCCGTTGTTATGCTGTTGTTTTTACAGTGCTTTATCGCATTTTAAAGCACTTTAAATAGGACAAATGTGTACTTTATTTAAAAATATTTTTTCACATACAACGCACTCCAGCTGTTGTAGTAAAACAGAGAGAAGGACCGGCTTGGGCTGCTGTTTATATGACGAATTCGGTATTCGTATATCAACGTTGTTCTTTGCATTGCTGTAGCATCTCTTTCCTAATAGCTCGCAGTTACCTCAGAGACCAGAAGAAGCGTCGGGTATTTTATTTTTGTTTTTGTTTCTCCTCTGTCCACCATACACTTTGACGCGCTCCTAAACCACAACCCTGTGGTTATCAGGGCAAATATCATCAAAAATCTACAGGACTTCTCTACAAACTGAGTCCGTGTGTTCGCGGAAGCGTGCTTTGTGTGTTTCTGTCCCCATAAGTATACGTTGAAGCAAGTTGTTATGCTATTGGTTTTCTAGTGCTTTATCTCATTGTAGGCAACTTGCAACTGGACACTTGTGCACTTTATTGAAATACTCTTTTTTATATCTCTCACTCCGCTGTACGTCAGCTGTTGTAGTAAACAGCGAGAAGATGCGGCGCGGGCCTACAGCTTTGTGAAGAATTCAATATTTGCAGATAACGTTGTTCTTCACAGCTAATCCGTAGCATCATGTTCCTAATAGGCTCGCATTTCGCACCAATACCACAAGAAGCAGGCCAGTATTTTATTTTTGCTACCCCTGTCTCAAGATAACAAACAGGAGACTGACGTATAATACAGTGCTCGCCGGGCTTCAAATGTTGAGCCGCCTCCAAACGCGTCTCTCATTTCTCCACCGCCTGACAAGAACCCGGTGGCACTGGCCAAAGAGGAAGCAATCGTCCTTGTCACCAGTCGTGCTGCATGCATGCTCTTCTGAGAAAGCGGCCAACAGAGAATACATGTTCCAACGCATTCGGCTCGGGCATATAGCGACGATTTGGGATCGGTTGACTGGCGTTGCCTTGACGTTGCCTTGACGAGGCTTCCATTGCATTCTCGGTACTTCTGGTTCTCCGCTCAGCGGCAATATCTCAAGAGGCAACCTTCTCGCTGTTTCGTTTCTTTTCTTTGAAGTCGACGGAGCGAAGGCTCGTGTATAGCCGCGTTATCTTGTCAGAAATAACGAGGCAGAACTGGCGGTTGTTGCCTGAACTCATGCGACGCATGCCAGGTTTTTTTTACGTGGGGAGGATTCAACCACGCGTAAGAACGAAGAATGCACTTAAAGAGTTTTTGTGTAGAAGAACTAGGTACTCTGAACATTTTTCGTAAAGGAGTGTACAACGAGAAAAGCAATATCTGGATAAACGAATGACTACATACACCATCTTTGAGTACAAACCAGAAAATAGATGGTTTGCGCTGAATCTTTCTTTACAGAAGGGCACAAGGAGAAAAACAAATTCCAGGCGCCTGAGTCTCTAGACGCTTTTCATTGAGCGCATACCGAAATAATAATCTCTAAAAAGCGGCCGGAAAAAATCATTAGAAAAGCTGTAGCAAACTCTCGGTCCTTGGGATTTGAAATCTGCGCTATATTTAACCCGACGCCATGATGGAAATTCGCAAATCTTTTTTAAACAAACAGCGCGCTTTCAATACTGCCGTCCGTGGGTTTTTTTTTTACGTCTGAATTTTCGATGTCTCTCAGGTGTAATAAACTGTGCGGAGTACAGTTGTGTAATTTTGCCCAAAATTCCTAAATAACTGTCGTAAATAAATGTAAGTGGTTACACAGTACAAATAACATAGTTGGCGTAACAAGCAAAGAGCCGCTGGGTTTATATTACAAACAAGTATGTTTATAGTCAGATGTGTTACGCCAGGAACGGTTCTCTGAAGAACACTATAATAAATATATTTGCTGAAGTAAGGACGCCGCATTGATCCATTTATTTTTCAGCAGGGGATAAACTTCCTGTACCGAATTTATAGCCCGAAGTAGACCCTAATATGAAAGTTGGGTTGAACCCAGAAATAAACGTCAATCGGCATGCATGGGATTTCGCTGCGGTTGTAGCCTCCAGGATCAATAGCTTAATATAGAAAGTTTAACGTAGCTTTTCGCCTGTACTATAGCACATTAGACGAAATGCGCCTGGCTAAAATATCCTCAATGATGTTGGAGTCACCACGAAATGTTTCTTGCAGGTTCAAGAGAAATGTGTTTCATAAGCTCTGCTTAAACAGTGTTAACTTAAGAAAACGAACATAAAATGCTGAACACAGGTGCTGACGAAATATAATTTCCTCTGCTTAGGGCTTACAAAACTACGTCGCTGCTGTGGGGGTAAGAGGCATAAAATCTCTATGAATATTCAGGGAATTTACGATTGTTGTGAGTGCGATGGAACGCCCGGTCTACCACCAACCCACCTGTCCGCTTTCCGGCACAGGCCGAAAGTGCATGTTCATTTGAACGTGTTCTATCAAAGTCTCCGCCAAGCTGCGCGCTGCGTGCAAAAAGGCGAGGAAATACTTTTAAGAAAGCAGGATCCGTATGCAAAGCAGATCAGCTCCCATCTTGATTGCATTATTGCTCAGGCACGAAGTTTGGACAAATGAAAAATTAATGATTTGTTTGCTATTCTTCATCCGTTAATACAAACCTGAAGTGTCATGGTTAGCTTTAAAGGAGGGGGGTGTGGGTACACGTAGGAGGTTTGAGAGGTTCAAGGCATGGAGTCGGGCCGGGAGGCCAGCATGAAGCGGTGGAAATCTACACTCTAGTCATTATTGACAAGGGAGGATGTATAGCATGTAATTACAGTAGGGCGCGGTCTCTGTTTGAGGGTAATATAAATTATCCTCCAACATGTGGTTTGATTTTTCCTAAAGTATCTTAAGCGCTTCTGGAACTTAGTTCAAAACTCTATCCGGTACACAAACTCTGAGGTAACAAATTCCCCATGCCAACTACGGCTACTCTACGCCCCGCAGCTATCTCACAATCTTTCTAGAAAGACTTTGCTTTATTTGTAATTGCCAGAACTCTTTGGGGAATTAAGTGACGTTCTCAAGCTATATAGATGCCATGGGCTTACTTTTTCCTAGCCGGAGCAACGAACTAATGTCATAGCTTTTTAATAGAGACTTTCAACAAAGGAACGTGGAAATAGATGACGCATCTGCACCGAAGTTTTAACCACGCAGTACCGTTTTCTAGTGGCGTTAACCTGAACATTCAAAGATCTTCATGCAGGGAGTGAGCAGTGTAAGTGTTTATGAGGCGTGCCTATAAAAAAACATTGCCGGATTCGGAACACATTTTCGAAAAAAAAACTACTTTCGAAAATCGTGCATCACCGCTCTACCTAGCATTCAATAGTGAAGCTCTCCCACCATTCAAGAGCATCAGTTTAACTTACGTTCACAACACTCTAAAGTGTACCAGTATTGTTTTTCTCACTTGTCTCATGTTTTAAGGCTGTGAACTGCGTGATTTTGAATACTTATTTGAGAGGCAACGGCATGGTTCAGTGAGCCAACAAAGACTAGCTGGGTAAGCCTGCCTTGAAGCTAACCATGCGCTAATCAAATGCGTAAGCAAGATTAGCTCTGCTGGCTTACTCAAAAAAGGAATACAACAGCGAAGGTTTTAAACGACGAGATGTGCAGTAAGCTACTGTGTTATAGGGAGAAAGAAATGGCAGAAAACCGCAAGCCAGGCCATGCTCAACACTTTCTTGACCCTGCATATCTGGTGTGCTTCACCACCGCCAGTGTGTGCCCGTCGATCTATGGAAAACCCGAAACACCCCACGCCCCTGCACCCAGAATCCTGACCTGGGAAAATGGCCCGTTCCGTAAAACCCCCGACCGCACTGCTCCGCTAAAACCAGCCCAGTGGACCACCTACAGGTGGCAACCAAACCCATCGATGTCGTCGCCGATGCCTGATGTGGACGCTACATGATCGCTGCACCGATGTCGCCAGCTTGGGGCACGACACCACAAGCCGCGCCATGTTCAACCCGTTTCTGACCTTACCGGTTAGTTATTTAAGCAACTGTAAAGCGTTTAGAAGCAGTAATCGATTTCTTCTTGCGGTTTCGTGCCACAACGACGCGAAATTGCATAGTGTACTAGACTTGTGCATTGAAGAAATTGCCCTTGGTGTTTGTTCTCCAATAATACTGCTGCTCTCTGGCGACGTTTAACTGAATCCTGGCCCACCCAAAAAACAGTGAAATAGCCGCGGTGCTTGATTCCCCTAAACTTGTCAAGGACTATCTAGAAAGCATCCGATCAGAGATAGACGACCTTAGAACTGTTCAAGCTGCCCAATAAAAACAACTTGCCTCAATGAGCAACCGACTCGACAACCTGGAATCACCAAAGCTCCAAACCAGCAACCCTAGCAACACTAATTTATCCCAGATAAGTCGTGAAATTTACGTACTAAAAGCGGCAACAACTGACGCCAGCAACCGTCTACGACGAAAAAATTTTCTCTTTCTTGGATAAAAGACCACGTAAAACAAACATGGGAAGAGTCGGAACGAAGAATACTCGTGTTTTGTTCCGACAAACTAAAACTTCCACTGGACTCGGGTACAATGGAACGTCCGCACCGAATCGGAACTTTTGCAGAAAACAAAAATAAACCTATCGTTGCTAAACTCCCGCACTTTAAAACTAAAGAACGAATCCTGGCCTGCGGACGTATGCTTAAGAACACTGACTTTGCTATAAGAGGGGACTTCGCAGCTGCTACCCGCCTTGCACGTTCAAAGCTGCTGCAGTTCATCCAGTCCCCAAAATGCGAATTTAAACTCAGCCTTGAAAAACTTCACGTCGAAAAAAAGTGCTACATCTAAGAAAACAGCTGCGACAAAATTGTAGAAATAAACAAAATATCAGCTCTATCCACAATAGTTCGTGAATCATAGGTGTGACCCGCCAAACAACCAAATGACGCTCCTCTAGGCATTGTATCCGCTATCAAAGTCCTAACCATTTAATCAACGCTAGATGTAAATTTTGCTTTCACCACCACACGAAGCATGCTGCCTTAACGGGACGAGCTAAATGGTTTTATAGAAGATACAGAAGAATACATCGTTGTACTAACGGAAACCTGGTGACATACTCGACAACGAAATCTTACTAACACGAACTTCACTTTATATGGCGATTAACGCACGTGTCGTCGTGGTGAGGTGTTCCCATTGCTGTCAAAAACACTATCATCTTTCCTTTACCATTCCTTTGGACATATTAGATGTAACATAGGTACGAGTCTCAAACGTTGCCCTAAAAGCGATCTTTAGTATCAGTTACCGGCTACCAGACTGCGACCCTTAATTTGAAACCTCCTCTCACATTTACTCACCCATTTTAAATAGAAGTTCTCTGAAGCCACTATATTTCTTTTCGAAGATTTTATTTCCCTCAAATAAACTGGCCTTTACATTCAGTCCCCAGTACCTCCCAGTCCAAGGAATCCAAGCAATGCCTTCAACTGATCCTAGATTTTGACCTACACCAAGCTATAACGCACTCCACGAGAGGCGATAACACTCCAGATCTTCTCAAATCAAGCGCAGATGACCTTAAGCGCATAACAGTTCCCCCTGGCCTCAGCGACCATAGCCTGCTCCACATTTGCTTATCGCTACCCCTGATAAGAAGGTCACCAATAGAAAAATTCATTACTGACTACAAACGAGCACATTTCGACGCTATTAACAGCAAACTTGGTGCTTTCCTCGAGAGCTTTTGCGAATCCTACCAAACCCACACAGTAAATTCCAACTGGCACATATTCAACACCACTACTTTACTTAGAGAAACAGTAAAATCAGATTCACACAATCATTCGCTCAACAAACAATTGAAAAGGCTCCTAAATAAAAAAAGCCTTTACACGACAGCAAATCAAAGCAATAGCACAGTAGCGTGGCAAAAGTATTCCTTGTGCGCCAAGAAATACATCGAGGAACTGCAAAATGCTAAAGATAAATATTTTTCTTGTGACCTGCTACCATCCTTCGCTCCAACCCGACTAAATTTTGGCGCATGCTCTCTCGCAAAAGCCAAAACTAACAACATAGAATGTAGAGACCCAAATGGGGAATGAACAGCCACTAAGGACGTTGCAACCACCATAAACGATTACTTTTCTTCTGTGTTCTCTGCCCCTAACACCACCCGGTTAACGCTACTGCCTACCCATTCCCCCTCCGCTGTATCCGCCGAAATAACAATTCACCCTGAAGAAATCGCTAAAGTAATCAACGCTCTTAAAATATATTTAGCGCCAGGATGTGACCGCATAACCCACAAATTTTTATTAAACACCATCACAGTTGTAAGTCGGATACTTTGCCTTATGTTCACCAATACATTGAAACAGGCGAAGTCCCAGACGACTTGAAGGTACCCCAGATATTTGCAATATTCAAAACAGGAAAACGCGTGAACCCAGCAAACTACCGCCCAATTTCACTGGCTAGTATCCCTTCTAAACTACTGGAGCACATTATAACTTCATATATTGGGACTAACCTCGAATCATTTATTTTCTTTTGCCACCACCAGCACGGCTTCCAAAAGCACGTCCCATGCGAGTCCCAACTAGCCGAATTCACTCACGACCTATTACAACACATGGATGGTAATCTTCAGATAGATGCTATATATTTAGACTTTTCGCCTTTTCGAAAGCTTTTGATCGCGTACCCCTATAACCTGTTAGTTTGTAAACTTTCTTCACTACGTATTGCACCGAATATTGTTTCCTGGATAGAACACTTCCTCACTAACCGCAAGCAGTACACATCTGCTAATAATTATGACCCCGTCCAAAACTAACGTATCATCAGGCATCCCTCAGGACGCAGGCCTATCAACTCTTCTATTTTTAATATTCATAAACGATCTTCCAGCTAACATACAAACAAAACTTCGCTCATTTGCAGGTGATTATGTCATATACTCCGCCATTAAAAACGCAGAAAACAGAATTAAACTACAGAAAGACCTCGACACAGTTGCACTATGGTGCCAAGAATGTTTGATCCTCTAAATCTTACTAATTTTTCTCGTAAACGCGTCACTGTTCAACACACCTACTTCATCAATTCGCTTCCTCTCGACACGGCCACGTCATGCAAGTATATTGGAGGGCACATGTACCCGTCTCTATCATGCGCGCCGCCCGCGTAGTCCATCTTCTCAGACGCCCTGCGCACACTTGGATTTCTTCGTCGTAATCTAAAATCTGCATCTCCCGAGATTAAAAAACTAGCATACCCAGCATACGTGCGACCAAAGCTGGAACATGCATCGTCCATTTGGAATCCATCCGAGGCATATCTCATGAACAAACTGGAATCAGTACAGAACCGTGCAGCTCGCTTTATAACCTCAAAGTTTTCTAGAGAAACCAGCATCACCGCTTTAAAGCAGTCACTCAGCCTGCAATCTCTCCCGTCACGTCGCATCATCTCACGTTTATGCCTCCTGCACACCTTCTCTTTCCGCCCACAGTCAAGGCGCAAACTTTTAAAGCCGCCGAATAGAACCTCTTCCTGCACTAATCATTCGAAGCTCGTTGAACGAATTAACGGCCGTACATCCGCAGTGAACGACGCCTTTTTCCCCAATGCAATTAAAATGTGGAATCACCTCCCCGACAACACTGCTGTTATACCTGACCGGACATCATTCCGGCAAAAGCTGGAAACCCACTTTGATTACAGTCAGTAACACTACACCGATAGTGCATCCGCGCAGAGTACACTAATTTTTACCACATAGTCCTTGTTCTAGAATCTAATCCCGAGTGAAAGTGTTCGTTTATTATTTTGTTGTTCGTTATTATTGCGCGCGTTTACTATTTTATAATATGTATTTTTTGTGTACATCAAATTTTACACTGCCGCTGAGTATTTGTTGCGCCCCCCCCCCCCCTATGTAAAGCTCTCGGGCTTTTATGGATGCAATAACTGAAATGAAATGAAATCCCGGCACATAAGAATGAAATAGCACGGCACTTGTAACGTGGCAGCCGATATGAAATGCCTTTATTGTTTTCGACGTAGTAACAACAGATAACGGAGTTTTATTTGCTTTTACCCTGTATAAAGGCACTGCAATAGAAAGTTAAAACCACAAAATAGAATAGGTTATGCAAGTATATGCGAGGGCATGTTCCTATTATATTAGGAGGCATAAAGAAGTATATCCTAACATTGTAGCGGAGGCTCAGTCGCCTTTTACGTGACAGTTCCCTTTCGCCGAAATCCGTGTGCAGCTACTTTTTGGTGAGCAATAGTTTTTTGTGCTTTTTAGAGCAGCTTTATCGTAACCAGACATGTATCAAACACTAATTTGTTTTAAAAAGTGCTACATTTGTGTCCATAGATAAAAAATTTTGTAATGGGTATGCAAAACTGATCTCCTGATGTTTGTTCACATTTATATATTTTGATGAGAATGCACGAAGGTTGTTTACTATCAAAGTGATCATTAAACCATGCGCCTAGATGAGAATAACTTGCACTGTGTTGACTATTTTAACAAAACGTGCCGCGATGGGTGAAGGGCTTAGGCATTGTACTGCTGCTCACATGGACACGTGTTCGATTTCCGGCCGCAGCAACCGCTTTTCTGAAGCACGTGAAAAGCAAAACAAAACAAAAAAAGAAAACCGCCGGTATGTTTGACATTTCGGCGCACTTTAAAGATCTCCTGGTGGTCAAAAGTGTTCCCCAGCTTTCCACTTCAGCGTGCCTGAGAGGCGTCAGCACGTTAAACTCCACAATCAATCAATTCCTCAATCAACTCAGTCGATTACTTTAACGAGACCTCGCTTAGATAATTCCAGAATTGAAAAACTATTTCAAGAAAAGAAGAACACATAAAAAGGCGATACCAACATACGTACCTTGCAATAGCAGACTTGTGCTGAGATTGGAGAAATTTTTGTAAAATTTTCTCGGAAGATTTGGACCGTCGCTTTCTTGGTTGACGCAAAGCACCGACAAAGACGCCTGCTTCCACGAACGAGTAATCTTTCAGCCATCTTGCACTTCGGAAAAAGTTGCTTCACCCAAGGGTGAAAGTAAATGGTATAAGAATGCATAACCAAAAAAGCTGTGTTACTCAAGAAAGGCCTCTAGAGAAGGACCAAGTTTCGCAATACGTTCAGTACAAAAAGTGCAGTAACCATTCCAAGAACGGAGCGCTTTCTTCCTGAGAAGAAAAGATGGCAGTGATGCCAAGAAGCATGCGAAACGGAGAGGTTTCTTTCAGTGTGATGAACGAAGCAATAACTCATTTATTACTGTTGTTCATGAATACATGCAACAGACGAACGCCAGAACGCCTGTGTCTCAGCCCGTTCGTAATGGAGCACGCACACGTATTGTTGCGGCGATTGCTTATTGCACTACTCAAAGTAATGCTTTACTGGGTGTTTTAAATGACACGTTTCGGCAACACTTCCGGCGGACAACACCGACTGCACCACAAGCTAGCTTTAGAGACGTATTGCAGTAATTGTCGTTAAATGTTCTATCCGAAAAATGCTTTGCAAGTGAACCGAGAGGGTTGCCAACAGCTAACAAAATTATTGTAGTGTGCAGCGATCCCAGAATTTGTCGCGTACCTTCGTAATATGATTCAAATATTATTATTCTATTCTAGTTTATTATTCTATGGTGCAAATAAAAAAAATTTTTGGCGTTGATCTTTTGCGAGTATTAGTTCTGCTAATAGCCATCGAGTACATCTACGACGCGTAAGATGCCGTCCCGGCTTAATCTGAAAAAATACTAAGGGAGGACAATTGGAACGCATTTAGATGCTGCAACTGCAAAGGCATTACTTTCCAACTGCCGAACGTGTACTCTTATTGCCATACACACCGTTTACACGTTGCGGCATTTCCTTCTTTTTTGTTGTCGTGACTAGGCCCACACCGCATTTGCATCCGTGGGAATAATACGAAACATTTCTCACGTACCTTTATTGGTACTCAAATAATTGCTAGTGTTGTAACTGTCATGCTCAAATTAGTGATGTATGGCTGAGTAAATGTCTCGAGCACCCGTTTGTAGTTTGAAGGACACAGTCCATTCACTTGGTCCGCAAGTAGTGAGCCAGAGCCGTGAATCCTCGTGGTTGTGTAATCGTGCTCGTCTGGAATTCCAGGGTCGCAAAGTAAAATTCCGCTGAGACCCCAATTTTTCGATTGGTTTCAACGTTTAGAGAACGGCGAGAGCGCAGAAATTTAAGGCTCACGGCAGAGTCGTGGCGAGATGGGTGAAAAGCGTGCTTCCTGATGCTGCGTTCCGCTTACAGCCACCTTCCGCTTCCTCTACTGTAGGTAAAGGTGGTGGCATCGTGATCCCGCATGACAACACTCCGCCAATGCAGTGGAAACTGAAACGAGCAACAGCGTCGCATTGCAGCACTGACGGCCTCGGTGGAACTGTCACGGTGTAACTATCAATCAGTCACGTCATAAATCATTCAGTGGAAACATTTACCTGCTCGAATCAGCAAGACTGTTCAAAGCGCAAAACGTAAAACGAGGGACGACGACAGGCACAGGGACACGCGCTCGTCCCTCAATGGCGCAAGGCCGACGAGGACAAAGAGCGCCAGAGAAGTTATTTATTGAAAAGAAGTGATTACCACAAAAGGTAGGTATAAAACGTGTAAACTGGACATGGTAAGATCAATAAAGATGATGGTGATGGCTGGTGTATAGGGCCAGATTTGATTATGCGTGATAGGAGATGAGGTTTAAAAACTTAACATCTGACAAATACTCAAACACGCGTTTCACAGAAACACTGGCATCGTCACCTAGAAACAGCGATGGATGTAGGGGATATGTTGTCTGTAGAGTTCTCTGAAGTGTTTGTGTCGTGTTGTGTGAAGTGCCTTGCATGTGATTAGTATGTGCACTACGGATAGGGCCTCTCCGCACCTGCTGCACTGGGGTCTAGAAGATCCCGTCAGCAGATACGAGTGCGTCGCATGGGTGTGCCCTATCCGCAGCCTACCCAAGGCGACTTCCGTGTGTCTGTTGTGTGAGTCAGCTGTGTACCGTCCCAAGTGTGGCTTTATTACATGTATTTTGTTGTCTGTCTGTTCGTCCAGTGTGTTTGCCATGTTCTGCGCAGGTGTTGTCTTATGTGTGGCTTGAGGTCTGTGTAGGGTATCGTTGTAATGTCTACAGTGTTCCTGAGTGCAGCAGCAGCGGCCCTCTCGTCTGCCAACTCGTTCCCAGCGATCCCTGCGTGTCCTGGGACCCAGCAGAGGACCAGCTCATGCTTTTGTGCATACACGGACAGGATAGTGTTAAATACAAGATTAACTATGTGGTTTTTGGGGGGTGTATGCGATGACAGTGCGCGAAACACACTCAAGGAATCTGTATAGATGATGGAATTGGGAATTTGATTTTCAAGAATGTGTCGTACAATCAGTAAAATTCCATACGCTTCTGCTGAAAAAACTGTTGTGTGCACGCTCATGGTTCTGGCTGCATTGAAATTTGGACCATGAGCAGCGCACGACACCATAGTGGAGGTTTTAGAAGCGTCACTATAAAATTCTGCACATGTGTATTTAAACTGCAAAGACAGAAAGTGCTGCAGTATTGCAGCTCGTGGTACACGATTTTTGTCAAGTCTCATAAAGAAAGGTCGCACGACACAGGGCGAACTTGCCTTGGCGGTAAACTGTTAGAAAAGGATGACCTGTACACGTCTAAAAACGAAGCACTGAGATCCGAGGCTCGCTCTCTCACTCTAAGTGAAAAGGGCAGAGGAACGGATGGGCGATTTACAAAGAGCAGAGATGTTAATGTATCATTAAAGACAGGATAAAAAGGATGATTATTCAGCGATGAAATTTTAAAAGCATAAAGCAAGTCCATGTATGTTCGTTGGTTCTCAAGGCTCCACTTATTACACTCGACATAAAGACTCTGAGCAGGGCTAGTGCGAAAAGCACCCGACGAAAGACGAAGGCCCAAGTGTAGCACTGGGTCAAGAATTCGCAAGGCTGTCTTAGTCGCCGACCCATACACCACACTGCCATAGTCCAAACGAGACCCAACCAAAGCAGTATACAAGCGAAGCAGGAGTTCTTTGTCGGAAGCATAGGATTGGTGGGAGAGAACCTTAACTATATTCATTGTTTTGAGACATTTATTTTTAAGTTCCTTGATGTGGGGAATGAATGTGAGTTTGTGATCAAACACCACACCTAAAAACTTGTGCTCCTTGTTCACAGGAAGCGACACGCCATTAAGACGAATGTCTGGGTCCGGATGGACCCCACGCTTCCTGGAGAACACAACGCAGGAACTTTTTGCAGGATTCAATTTAAACCATTCTTGTCTGCCCAGCCGGCAAGTTTCTTGACACCAAGCTGGACTTGACGTTCGCAGATTGACATATTACATGATTTATAGGATATCTGGACGTCATCTACATACATGGAATAAGAGATTGTTGGTGGCAGTGCCTTACCAAGAGAGTTCATTTTTACTATGAAGAGAGTGCAGCTTAACACACCACCTTGTGGCACGCCATTTTCTTGCACGTGAACCCTTGAGAGTGCACCACCGACTCTCACTCGAAACGTTCTTTCTGACAGGTAACTGACAAGAGTGTTTAACATGTTACCCGAGACACCGAATGACTTTAGGTCACTGAGGATCCCGTACCGCCAAGCGGTGTCGTAGGCCTTCTCGAGGTCGAAAAACACAGTTACACAATACTGTTTATGAACGAAGGCATCCTTTATATACCATTCAAGAGATACGAGTTGATCGTTCGTGGATCGCCCCGCCCTGAAGCCTGCCTGGCAGCTCTCGAGAAGACCATTGTACTCGAGAAAGTACACGAGCCTGCGATTTATCATCTTCTCGAGAAGCTTGCACAGGCAGCTCGTCAGGGCAATAGGACGGTAACTTGAGGGGGACGACGGGTCCTTTCCCTCCTTCAGGAAAGCTACAACTATAGCCTCCTTCCAAGAGTTTGGAATGTGCCCCGAAAGCCATATCTTGTTATATAGGTGTAAGAGTGTTAGAAGAGTGTCTGCGTGTAGGTATTGTATCATTGTATATGTGATGTTGTCTGCGCCTGGAGCTGAGGGTTTGCACGTGCTCAGAGCAGCCCTCAGCTCATGCAGTGAAAACTCTGAGTTATAAGAAGATGTTGACCTATTGTTATCTAGTATAGGCTTCTTTTCGGCCGTTTGTTTGTGTTTCATGAAAGTGTTTGTGTAGTGTGCTGAACTGGACACGTGTTGGAAGTGTTGTGCGAGTGTGTCAGCCTGGTCTTCGAGTGTGTCCCCTGTAGTGCTGACCAGAGGCTGGCTGTGTGTTTGTTGTCCTTTGAGTTTGCGTATTCTCGTCCATACTTTCCGTGTGTCTGTGTACGAGTTTATGGATGTTATGAAGGAACGCCAACTCTCTCGTTTTGCCTCACGGTGCACACGTTTTCTTAACGCCTTGGCCCGTTTGAACAAAATGAGGTTACCCGACGTGGGGTACCGACGGAGGATACCCCACGCCTTGTTCTGGGCCTCCCGCGCCCGCCTACAGTCCTCATTCCACCACGGCCTCCGCTGGTTGCGCGGGGCACCAGAGGCGTGGGGAATGGACTTTTCGGCGGCGTCGAGAATGTGCGCCGTGAGGATTTGAGCGGCTTCATCCACGTGTAGGTGTCTTATGGTTGTGTAGTGTAGTTTCGATGTCTCTGTAAATGTGTTCCAGTTAGCTCGTGTTCATTGCTTCTGAAGATACTTGGGCTGCTTGGGCCTTTACCTATATATGTTAGTGAGGTGGGGAAGTGGTCACTGCCATATGGGTCAGTTCCCACACCCCACTCGAGAAGAGGAAAGAGAACTGCGGAGCCAATAGCCAAGTCAAGGTATGAGTATGTGTTGTGTCCTATGTTATGGTATGTAGGCTGTTTATTGTTGAAAAGGCATGCTCCTGAAGATGTAAGGAATTTCTCTATCAGGCGACCTCGGGCATCCGTACGAGTAGAGCCCCAAAGACAATTGTGTGCATTAAGGTCGCCTGTTAGGATGTATGGTTCGGGCAGCTGGTCGACCAACGCCTCGAAGTCAGAGCTCGAAAGTGCAAGATCAGGAGGAATGTATATGGAGCATACTGTTATCAACCTATTAAATATTTTGTTCGAATTGCTACAGCCTCAAGAACAGTGTTCAAAGTGACAGGGTGGCATGCTAAAGATTTCCGGGCGATTATGGCCACACCCCCAGAAGAGTGTGTGCAGCCATCCCTGTCCTTTCTGTATACCAGGTAACTATTCAAGAAATTTGTGTGTTTAGAATTCAAATGTGTTTCCTGAACACACATTACACTTGGCTGATTAGCATGCAGTATTTCATTTACATCGTCAAGATTTTTAAAGAGGCCTCTGCAGTTCCATTGTACTATGTTCTCTCTTCCCATTATGAAGTGTTCGGAGCAACTGGACTGTGTTGTTTATGTGTCGTCTTTCGGGCTGTGACTCTCGTCTTTTTTGGCTTGTCGGGAGGCTTTGGCGTCGGGACGCGTTCCTTGCGGACCGACGTCCTTGCGGACAGACAAGAACGGACCGACGTCCATTTCATCCTCGGATGTCCTCGGAGCGCCTGAGGGATCAGGCTCCTTGGACCACGAACCCTTTGGGGCGCGCTTTCCTTGCCCGCAACCACCGAGGGATTCAGGAACGCCTCGGGTGGCGCAGGCGGGGCGTTGGGGGTGGGAGCTGCCGCTGGCTCCCCCATGTACATCTCCTCTGCGCCCTCGCCTGTGGTTTGGGACGCTGGAGTGGAAGTGGAGGATGCAGCATCGCTTCCACCAGACGTGGTTGCCTCCACAGCCGCTGCTGGCTCAGTGAGCGGTGCGGAGGCGGGTTGGGCTGCCTGAGGCAACCCAGGGGGGGGGGGGTCGGTGGCGGGACCAAGTCCGTCTCGCGGTACTGGGTCCCCGCCGAAACCAGACGCCGCTCCCCCCCGGCGAGCTGCGTCGGCGTACCTGCCCAGAGGGAAGGAGGCGAACCTCTTCCGTGCCTCTGGGAAGGTGATGTTTTCATTGACTTTCAAGGCAATGATCTGTTTTTCTTGTTTGAACTTTTCACAGCTCCTAGAATAGGCAGCGTGTGGTCCCTGGCAGTTGGCACAGGTGAAGTTCTCGGATTTACAATTGTCAGTTTGATGATCATGTGCTGCACATTTTGCGCACGTCAATTTACCACGACAAGACGTTGTGCCGTGCCCAAACCGCTGACACTTGAAACAGCGGCGTGGGTTTGGCGCGTAGGGTCGGATTGGACATCTCAAGAAACCTGCGTTGACCGACTCAGGAAGGTTAGAGCGGTCAAGTGTCAAGATTATGTGCTTGGTTGGAATTATTTCATCATTTCGGCGTATGGTGATTCGCCTCACTGCTGTCACGCCCTGATCTCGGAGGCCCTCGAGCAGATCTGCTTCAGTCTCATTCATTAGATCCCGATCAGAGATCACGCCCTGGCAGCTATTGAGGCTGCGATGGGGCGTGATCTTGATGTCAACATCTACCATGCGCGTTTGCTTGAGGAGGTTAGAGGATTGTTGTTTGTTTTCTACTTCTATCAAAACTTCTCCCGTTGTGAGTTTCTTAGCCTTGTACGACTTTCCGATAAGGCTTTCAAGAAACTTGGAGATTAGAAACACAGACTGGGAAGTGATGGGCTTTGTCTTGTCAACAGATTCCATGATCAAAAACCGCGAGAAATTATCAGGCTTTGGGGGAGAGATCGATTGCAAAGGAGGAAAAGAAACTTCGGTGCGGCCCCTTTTCGGGGGCCGATCACGTCTGGGGGGGGTTTGTGAAAATGCCATATGATACAATGGAAAGCAGGGAGACGGGGCTACTTTCTCCTTTGACCTTACCCTGGTAGTCAAAGAGGTCCCGGAGCTCCCTGCATGGTAGACAGGCAGGGAGCCCATCGGCCGGAGCTTGACCAAGGCTCCGACGGCCACCGTTCACGGCTTCTAACCCTTCACCTTTCAACTTCTAGCCACGGTAGGTGACAGCTTAAGTATGGGGGGCTCGGGGTACGCGGTGTCGCCACTCACCGTCACCAAGATTACTCAAGGTGCCCCGTGCGGGGAGTCGTGCGCCTTTAAAGGCACTAATACTAATCGCTGCGCGTATGAAACACTGCACCTATGCAACCAAAGGCGTGTGTGAGGGAATGCTATCCAAGTGTCTAGCTTATTTGAATGCTTAAACGTTTTAAAAACATTTGCAAAAACAAAAACGTATACAAGCTGCTTTAGACAAGCGCTGACGTGCTAATCAATTTGTGTGCAATTCTGTAGGGAACTGTGAGCGATTTGTAGACGGAATTGTCTAACAGGGTAAATTGCACTGAGTGAGCTCAGGGGAATATCCCAAGAAGGGCCATTTGTACCGTAAATACAACTTCAACACGCGAGGGCAGCCGCTGGTGGGTAATGAGTGACTCAAAGAGACAAAAACTCACAGGAAGAAAAACACTGAAAGGTACTGATACTCAGCCACTCACTACGCATAAAAGTGAAAAATTTATGCCCTCAGAAGACGGGAGCGGTAATAAGTGTTTCTATCAGTTAAGGGTCATAATTGTTGAAGAGATCCGGTGGAATGTTATTCGACCATGGGGAATATAATGCCATAGGGAATATTCGTGCACATGGGAGCACTGAAAAGTTTTGTTATTCGCGACAGAAATAATAATAACGGGTGTTCCAGGCAACACAAATGGTCCCGGCATTACCTAATTACCACATGCAAAACGTCGCGAAGACTTATTTATCAATTCGCAATACGGAAAATATTCGCTCACTATGCATTGTGGTGTGCCTCGTTAGGAACCAAAGTGTCTGCGTCGACGACTGCGCCCTCCGCTGCCATGAATTGCGGCAGAGCTGTTTTGTGGGTGGTTCTTCGCTACAGTGCCAGATTCCAAGCGTGTAAAAGCGTACCATTTGCATATTTGGCTACAAAACACAATGGTTTTATTTTGTTTGATCATGTTCGAAAGATACGCGGTAAGCGCATAGTCTCAACTCCCAGTTTTACATGATTGATGATAAAACGATAGTGCATATCAGCGAAGTAGATATATTGAATGTTACGTGGTACACAGAATGCTCTATGATGCCATCTAGACGAGTGCTTTAAAACCTTGTACGAAAGCGCCTAAGTTTGCTTGAGAAAAATAAGGCCGGGATTAGACTGTTGCTGTAGCTTTCCTAACACTTTAACGAATGACGTCATTTCTCGTCTCAGCCAACTGAACTGATGCCACGTGCCGTTTTCTTACGTCTATATATGACGATATAGGCTTTTTTCGTCGGTAGTCTGAACATAGCCTAGGGCGGCCGAGAGGCAAAATATTATCGGTCAAGAACAGCTAATAGATTACGGGACGCGAAAGCATAACGGCGCCGCATTGCCGGAAACCGATCAGGGGGTGCGAAAGTCGTTTCGTAGGGACAGAGTACCGCCGTTCGGGCGCCGACCGTCACAGATCGATTGGGTGTCGCCGAGCAAGGAGGGGACATTTGTCAAGCTTTTATCAGATGCTTACGGCATAAAAAGCCTTCCTTCTCTTTGAAATTCGCGTAGCACCCCAATATTCCGGACAGACGGCCACACACCATGGCGCCTCAAGTCGTTCGTGAAGACGGGAAGCTAATTCGTCGTGCGGGAACCTTCAAGCGGGAACCTTTTTTGCAGGCAGAGGTACATCAATAGCAATCAGAATGCGTACACGAACTGTTCCGAACGTGGCTCATCACCGGCATGGCCTCTGAAATGAAAAAATAAATGTGAACTATGATTGAAGCGTTTATTTTTACGCTGAATAGAGATAATAAGGGTAACTCTTCTGGGTAAGTTTACATAGATGTGGGTTCTGTACAATCGGAATTGTACTATGCGTGGGCAGTTAAACCAAAAATGGTTAAAAGGGCTTTCATGAGACATATGAGATAAACACGGTGTGAACTGGATTACAGACTTTTACAAACAAGAAAAGCACAATTTATAGAGAATAAAAAAAACGTTTGAAGATGAGCTGAATAATATAGTTTTTTTTTATTTCGCGTGCTGTATTCCCTTACATTTGCCAGAGAGGGCTGCAACTGGAAAATACGTTACCGCCAGGGAGCAGTGGCCAGTGCTCAGGTCCGCCTAGCACGTACCATCTATGGTTAATCTCGCATTTCTTATTTGTTGGGTTGCAGGTAAACGCGCTTGTGCCCCACTTGCCCTACAGTTTAAACAAAGTGAAGCGGATATTGGCCGACTTAAGGATTAGGGTTCCCGTTAGATCGCTGTGGGATGTAGAATTTATTTATGTATAGTAAAACTGGATAATGAATAATTGTTACATATGTATAAACGTGTGAACGTCCTTAACGGGTACGCAAGTGTAAGATACTTGGAGGAGTGAATATTGATAAAAGCTTCTGAACCTTGAATGAAGGCAAGAAAGATAGTGACCAAGGAAATTACCCAAGAAAGAACCGTCGCCAGCAAACAATCAAGACGGCAAAAGGAAACAAGCCTCGATTGCGCATGAGTCCTGATTTTTGTACACTTACACGGAATCATTTTAGCGGCTTTTGCGATTGATAAACATCACCTATTTTTGTTAGCAGTAAACACAGGATTCAGACAGCATGTTGTTTTCCCTTTTTTCGCTATTTCCAGGTAATGGCCTATTGGCTTATGGCCTATGGCTGGAAATGGCCTAATGGCCTATTTCCAGGTAATGGCCTATTATCCCGAGTTCAGTTTTAAGTTGTCTTTTTTGCTTTTTGTGCTATTTTGTTTTTGAAGCAAAACTTTCTGAGTGCTGAAAGAAAATTTACCTGGCAAGGAGATGTCTTTTGCACATTGTCTTATTCTGCATGCTATTTCATTTTTGCTTTTCCCAATCGAGTGCAAGATTAGATTGACTTTGTGAATTTTTCCACTATATTTTGTGCCTTATTTCGTACATTATTTGTGTCTAATAGATGTAGCTTTTTGGATTTTGCAATGAATAAATTAAATGGGTTCTTTTTAGTTTCGTTCTTTTGAGAGTTTACTTGGAGAGAAGAGCATTTCTGGTAATATAAAGAATACCTTTTTTACTTCGCAGATTTCACATTTTGTGCAGATAGAAGATGTTACACTATTTGCGTTGGGGGCTCTGTAAAAATTGGAAACTGCACGCATAGAGGTCCCTTGATCACAAATCACAATTATTGGTATATCTCGAAAATATAATGCCACCGTTTATCAAAAAAAAAATTCCCGCGCCTTCCCGCGAGGGGAACACGAGTAAATGCAGAGCATTGGGGCCTCAGTACTGGTTGAAGGCAGTGTTGCTTCCATCGCTTCTTCCGTGATGCTGGAGTAGCAGACACGAGTAAACGTGGCAGCGAGCGTCAACCAAGGAAGGAAGGAGCAACGCAGTGACTGAAGCACGAGCGACCGCTAGCGGCTTTATATTTGCAGCGCGCGCAGTAGAGGAAGAGCGGTACGGGGGGGAGAGCGCGCATGCGCAAGCAGCGCGCGCTCTTCTACGCCCCACCGCGCTGCTATCACGCACCTGTTACGCCGAGACACGGCCGGACTGGAGGAGCGGCGAGCACGCACTTTCATATGACAGTGCGCGCCCGCCGCTCCTCCAGCCCGGCCGTGGCCGAGACCGCGACGCAGCGTTCCGGGGGTGACGAGTGAACGGGCTGTCTACGACGCATGCGCGCACCTGCTGCGGACGCGGAGCTGTGGACGCCGTCCGACGCAGGAACAGGCGAGGCTAAGAAATGCTCAGCATTTAAAATAATCAATACTCCTGTGCAGGTGCACTCACATTTTCCTCTAGAGACCATCCTTATCATCGGTGGCATTTTGTCAGAGCGCAGGCATTTGATTCTGCGTAAAAGTTGTTTCTCACGTGGAGATCTAAGAGCTGCGTGGTCCTTATTTCCCTACACAAGCCGCGCAAAATCACGCGATTCGGTTTTCGGTTGCAAAAAATGACAAATGCGCTGCGCCGGATCCCTCGCTATTACTCCGAGTACTTCATTAACATGATTAATAACGCTGCGTCGAATTTTCGGGGACTGTCATGGAATTTTCAAGCAGATGTGAGCGCTTGCATTTTCAAAGGGGACATCTGAAAGGAAAGCAGAGACGTGTGTTGTTTGTAGGACACTAAAGCCGTGGACTTGGTAATGCGTGTATTAAGATGACAATATGTAAATTCCAGACAAGGCTCGCGTGACTGGAGGGTGAGCGCAAATGCACAGCTTGTTCTTCTGAACCGGTTTTAACGCGGTACGTCACGAGCCCTTTGTTGCAGAAGCGTCGGTTGTCCGTGGCGTCAACTGTCGGAATAAAATCTCGAGTACCACTACTGGGTTCTGGCTGATCCCACCGGTACCATATCCTAATTTACCACACACTTCTTCTAGCAAATCTTGTGGGAAGTGGATCATTTCACTGGGAGATTTTCTAGATGTTCGTGAATCTTTTTGTTTAACACGAAAGTGTTTTATTCCCGGTAACACGAACATTCAGCTGAAGCCATGACCGTAACGGAAGTGACGCTAACGGTGCTAAATTTCCGCTTTGAAATTTTGTACTTCAATGTTTTTTATCAGAAAATACCATTATTCATATATTAGAATTTTATATTTGAGTCTCGATAAATTTATTCTATTGCACTCAATGCGACATTAGTAGGATCAGTATATAAGTGGTAATTAAACGAAAAGTTCAAATTGGCTACGAATATTCGAGAGTCGATTGTACAAACACAGGAATTGTAACCTAATCAAACGAAATAGGCGCCAGCGACAGTCTGAAAGCCTGATCTTTCACTATCCTAATATCTATACGTTACCGATGATAGTTCGCAACTCACCATACATAGAGAACAAACCATCAAGCTAACAGCGTAAGGATTGCTTTCGTTTTGTGTTATGCATGTCTTATTTTTTATGTAGTGTGCAATATTTAATCTGAATACAACAATTTCTGGAGTTCTCAGTGTCCAAATAAAGCGACGCACCTTTGTATTTTAGGTTTACAACTTAAACAGACGTGATAATTGAAGGAATTTTACCTATATTAGACATAGAAAGCAAAGTACGCCAGCATTACGCGATATTCAACACACATAGGCACATGAATTTTGCAGGGAACTTCGTAATTTGTGTGGCTTACTGGTGAGTTATAATGCACACGTTTAGAGAGGTACATTCTAACTACAAATAACCAATGATTTATCTTGCTTAGCACATTACCAAGATATATCTTCGGTCAACCAAGGGCTCCCGTGTCAATGAGAGCGAGAACATCAAAGCCATCGATGGACAGCTGAACGTCGGACGCCGCCTTTCTCGAGTTCCGGGTGCGTCGTGGCGTCGTATCTCTGCTTGTACGTGTTGACAGTCGGGCACTATGCGTCGTTGTCTTCATCGTATTCTCAGCGGCAGGTTCGGTCATGTCGGGTACGCGTCGCGCACTTTTGCTGTCGTCGTGTTCGGAAGTCACGTCAGGGTTGGATCGGGTCGTCGGTCCGAGGGCATGTCGTGAATCATGGTCTTCAGCGAGTGGCTGCGTCGTTGGAGGGTTTTCATTTTTCCGCGGGGTACTGCAAGTTTACCTCCAGAAGTTACTGCTTTTAGTTTCCCCCGTGTGGGCTGGGGGACCTTCCACGTGAGAAGTCAGCAGTGCTGCGGCGGTTTTGGCGACCGGTACGGGTAGGGCGACGGTGAACGGTTTAAATCGGGCTGATCCTCGGTTGGTGTAGGACAGGTATGACAGGTATGTAGGACAAGGAAGACGAGGAGATTCCTTGCCAATCCCCCACGTGGGTATGTGCCATGTCAGCGGACAGGCAGCGCGCGCCCATCTCCTCCCGTTGCCAAGGAAGACGAGGAGATTCCTGGCCAGTCCCCCACGTGGGTATGTGCCATGTCAGCGGCCAGGCTGCGCGTGCCCATCTCCACGTGCGCGGACATCGCCGGTGGACGCAGGTTCAGAGTAGCTTAAGAAGTGCATTGCACTTAAAATCACGTGCTTCAACGGTGTACGAAACACTTATTATGTATGTGTGAGTATGTTTTGCGACAGAAACTGTGTTCTGTGTGGCGTAAGAGCGAGGAATTTTCTGGCTACTGCCCCAGCAAGTCAAGAACACATGTGTTCCATGATAATTTTGAAGGTTCTTTCAGAAGCGATCTTGTTGTCCCCCCCTTTTTTGCCTCATCACTGCGATCAGAATGTTACCTCCAATCTCGATCCACATATATTAGGAAGTGTACCACAATAGAACTAATCAGAATGAGTGAGAGCAGTGTCCTTTCTCAACTGTGCTCGCACCTTACGTAAGCAACAGAAATAATTTGCAACCGTGTATAAAAAGCGCTACCATCCCGATCCTGTTTTCATCTTTCTCTAAATCAGAGGTTTTTATGAACAAATTTTATTTTTACCATGAGATGAACCGTCTTGCTACCGCCCGTGCATATTTCCCTAAAGTAGGAAAAAGCAGAATGATGGATACTCCGTTCATCATTACAAAAACTACGAGAATACCGTCTCTCATACTTCATTTTTCTTATTGAGGAGCCTGTGATACGCCGCCATCAATCACAATGCGGGGAACCAAGACAGCGCTCCTTATTACGGTCTTATTATCCCCGCATGAGCGCCCACACGGCATTGTAAATCTGAACAAAGAGAACAGTACTGATTCCAAACCTAGCTATCTTCACACTTGAAATTGAAGGTGTCATACGTGTCGCCCTCTTCTGGTAGCGCCATCGTGCTACGTTCGCGTACCAAGCGAACTGCAGGTTTTTCGGTTACTCTACTCAACAAGTGTGCTGCAGTGCAACATACAAAGGACATGAAAGAAGGCGCAAGGCGGGCACGGACTGGCAACTATTATTTAAATTGTTGTGAATTCTACCACGTCCTTCGCCTGCTTGCGCTTTAACACTTCCACATGAATAATGGACAACTCGCCCACCTATCCGTTTTTTTTGTACTCAAACACCCTTCAGCGCTAAATTTGAAACATAAATCGGAAATAAAATAGGCATGCCCTTATTTGCTGCGCGATAAACCTGAGCGACATTGTCTTAAAAAAACTTTGGTGGAAAGAATAACAAATGCAGGGGGGAAGTAAACTATGGCTATTCATGAATAAATATGTTCCGGATATTATAAAATTTGCCACCTTTATTGCTTACAAATTGAAAGCTCTCAAAGCGAGAAAGTTGCCATTCTGTGCCTAGTGAATATAAAATTAATCTGCCGAAATTAAAAGTCCTAATAAGCAATTAGCTCTGTTTCTATGGACGCGCGTGCCGCATAGATATATGACTACAAACGACGGCCACATTGCTTAGGATGCAAAGGTGTGCGTGTACGAGTTTTTTAAGGGGAGATATTCGACAGCCTGGCGAAGTTTTTTTAACACTAAGCCAGGTACGTCCGGAAAAAGTAACTGCAATACGTACATTTTCACCACGAGAGGCAGATTATCTATGCGCAATAACTAACCAGCCAAGCGCTTAGAAAAGCCGCATGGTGCTCAAACCAACTCGTCCATTTCTGCAGCGTAAGAAGAGGAAAATCCCAGCATTTTACAGGCCATATTATTATGCCTGTAGAGAAAAGGCATACAAATTGAATTATCAAAACGCTGAGCAGAGTAAGCGCGAATAGCTAATCATAGAATCGCTGGCCCTGAACCGTGCATGGATTATGTTCTAAAACCGGCAAGTATTTGTTTTTGTGGTCATGTAGTGAGATAAATGTATTGTTAGGCATTTAACATTAAAAGTGCACCGTTAATATAAGACGATAATATCATTAACCAGTCAGACGGAAATAAAAAAAATTGCATTGCTTATCTCGGCTATGCCCGGATATACGTTGAGTGAGGTAAGCTTCAGCGGGTTATTCTAAGCTTCCCTGGTTGTATAGGAGAAGCTGGATTATCATGCCTGCAGCTGCTTCAATGACAGACACATGGTATACGCACTTTGTGACACATGTATATTTACCACACTGGCAAACGCCCCGCTGTATGCATACCCCCACTGATGCGTCTGCACATGCGCACAAAATCAGAGGCGCTATCAAGCGGCTCCAGCGCAGCGTCAGACTTGGCTACTCCGCAACCGAGGCGCACAGCTGTGCACGCGCCGGCGACAGTTCGTCGGCCGCGGCTATGGCGTCACTCCTTCGGAATGTGCAGACCGGCGAGGCACGCGCGGCGCCAGCTCCGGCGCGCACCCTGTGCCCCTTGTGACGTCACTGCTCCTCGCGCATGCGCCGCATGGCTCTCCAGGATCCACGCGAAACTGCTCAACCTCGACCAGTGTAACTCACGCTAGAAAACTCTGCTGCAGCGGAAGTTGTTATAAGGTGCAAATTCGAACTCGTGGAAACTCTAAGACATTGCCGAAATATTGTCGTTATCCCAGGCTGAAGCATAATTGTAGTTTTATACTTCTGCCACAAGTAGCGTGGCCTAGTTTTTGTGGTTGAATTAAACGTGTATTTGTGCGATGACCGTAATAAAAGCTTTCATTATATTGCGACAGATGCGTGAATAATATCTAGACGTAGATAATTCAGAAAGCACAGCGTTTGAGGTTGGTGGTGAGGCAGTGGAAGTGATGAGCGAGTATATCTACTTAGGCGAAGTTGTGACCCCGGATCCCAACCATAAGGACGAGATAATTAGAAGAATAAGAACTGGGTGGAATGCATTCTTAGGCATTCGCAGATAATGAGTGGCAGCCTACCATTGTCCCTGAAGAAGAAAGTGTATGACCGCTGCATCTTATCTACTGGACAGAAACTTGGGACTGACTATGAGGGTTCAATTTAAATTGAGGATGACTCAGTGAGCAATGACACGGAAGGTGACAGGTGTAACATTAAGGGACCAGAAGAAAGCGGAGTGCGTCTGGGAACAAACGCGTATTAAGGACATACTAGTAGAAATCAGGAGGGCAGGGCATGTAATGCGAAGGCAAGATAACCATTGGTCATAGCGGTAACAGCGTGGATCTCGGGAGAAGAAAAGCGTGGAAGGGGTGGAAGAAAGTTAGGTGGGCAGATGAGATCAAGAAGTTTGCGGGGATTAATTGGTCGTAGTTAGCACATGACCGGGATAATTGGAGATTAATGGGAGAGGCATTTGCCCTGCATTGCGCGTAGATAGGCTGGTGATGGTGGCAGATAACTACTTAATAAGAAAAAAGAGACATTCGCGTGAACCTCTCCTTGGATATTGCCTAATACACGCGGCATCTTTCGCGTAATGTAAAAAGATCAAGTGCCTGAAGAATGAAGTTACCTGCATCAGTCGAACGGCTCTTTTCCTTGGGAAGGTACTTACCCCTATATCCCTTCTCAGCGTTCAAACGCAGCACGAAATAAAAAAAAACGTTTTATTTCACTATTTTCTGAAATATGCGATTCTCATTAAGAGGAGCAGTCTCCGGATAGCCACTTTGGTTGTGGTTCAGAAAAAATGAAGAGTACACG
The DNA here is from genome assembly GCA_013339765.2 of Haemaphysalis longicornis. NCBI lineage: Eukaryota > Metazoa > Arthropoda > Arachnida > Ixodida > Ixodidae > Haemaphysalis > Haemaphysalis longicornis. Next base: position 59,271,776 of record CM023456.1, read on the forward strand.
CTGAAATGTCTTTATACGGCTTCCTTACGCTTTTCAGTATGGCTCTGCGTTCTACGCTACTGCAATCGTTTATTTGTATTAGGTACCATATTTCCTGCGCGTAAAAGCTGCCCCTGCATAATCGGCACCCCCACTTTCAGGTGGCAAAAAAAAAGAAAGCCTCGAGTATTGCCCACACATTTGATACAGGAAAGGCTGCACCAAAGGTACTGCTCAATGTACATGTCACATACTATCTAGATAGAAAACGCGTATATTTAGCAAGTACAGCACACTGACTCCAAGGCGAAAGTAACAATTCACTAATAAAATTGAGCTGTTAGAGTGCGCTCGTATGTGTTTTTTTCTTCCTTGTCCTTGTTTGTTTTCCGCAATCAGGGCCGTGGAAGGCTTAGTGTTACTGCGTTAGGAGCTTCACGGCACAACGCGCATTGCTGTGAGGCTGCAAAAAAGGAAGCCCCGTGTAAAATTTGCCTTCCCGATTTGCCACTGAAATATTCGCATTTTTGTTGCGGGTTATACGCACGAAAATGTGGTGTGTGTAAAGATGCTAACGTTGTCATTTAATGTAGCTTTAACAATTACAGCTACTTTAGTTTCCCCTGACCACCCTTCGATATTAACCTCAAATGTGTGTTTTGTGCCGTTCATGCTACACATGGTTTAAATTTCTGCAGCATTGTGGGACTTCGCGAAGCAGCCATACCAATCAACCTAAAACACACGTTCTGACGTTTTATGCCGACAGCTGGTAATTCAAATGCCTCTTTATGACAGTACACTCAGCGGACGCTCGGTTTCAAACTTATCATATTCTGTGCGTTAGTTCCATGCTGTGAAAGCGTGAGGTTCCTAGGTAAGATAGGAATGGGTTGCCCGTTTATGGTCATGCTTCTAAAAAATGCACACTGAGCTATAAACGCTGTCAAAAATTGAAGCTGGTTTCAATTATTTGATGCTTGTTGTTCCCTCCTTCCTCTTAGGGTATGCAGCATTGCTCCGAGTCAAATTTTTCTGAAACGCGTTGTTTTTACTTTGCCTGTTTCTCCGACACCGCCCTTAATAAGAATGGCTAAGATAATGCCGAGTGCTTCCGGTTGCGCACGAGCGAAAGAAAACCAAATCCACAAATTCGTTTCCTACGTGGGTGAACAATATTTCACAACACCAAAGCTTTGTTGGAGTTTATCCAAAACTGCGGATAAGCTTTCATTGTTTTTCCAGCGATATGAAAGCTCCCCTACGCATACTGACTTCTTCGTAGCGTTTTGTTATTTTGGAACCTAACTATGGAAAAAATATAATAGTCTCCTCACACAAACTTTTGCCCAATTTACCTCTACTTGGAAGCAATGCACCGTCCTGTGTTATTGCTCTTGCCAGACGAACCTGCAAATAAACAACAGTATTCGGTTTTCCACACGTGCGGCTACCAACGTGTGCAGCGTGTGCAGCAAAAGGAAAGAGAGAGACAGTAACAGCAGTTGGAATTGTAAATTGCAAATATTTTTACTCCCTTGTGAATTCTTTAGTGGTAGGTGGAAACGCGCAAGCCGATTGAGCTAATTGCTTTCCTCGCCTAAGAATATTATTAGGCGGTCGGTATTTGAATACAGCCCCATTCAGTTGTATTGTCCATGGTAACCCCTTTTTCCAAACCAAAGATGTCAGCGGAAGGGGCACAAATCATTCGCCCTCCCTATTCAGAGCTTTTCCCTGTGGTACTATGTTGCATGAATTCACGTTTATCATTTCTCACAACACAATAATAAAGTGCTCCCGTAGGTTTTTCTCACCGAAGAAACCAGAATGAACAATCAAGTTTAGAAAATCCACAAATTTGAGAAGAATGATGACCCAGAAGGACGACCAACTGAAAATTGTGATCCTCGAAGGACAACATTCGAGGAAGTGCCTGACGTTTGGTGTAGTGCCACGTCCGGGTCGACACACAGTTTTTCAGCCAAATTAAATGTGTGGATTTGCCATTCGCCATATTCGCGCTTGTGCTTGCCACGTTTAGTCATTCAGGCACGTTGTGGTGACGCCTACCTAGAGGGGCTTCTTAGACTGCGAGGACGAATTATCAACACTTAAATAAACGTTTCACGCAAGGACCATTTCGCACAATTCTTAAAGGTTAGAAGAGCACCTACTCTTGTGGCTCCTGTGCAGGAACGTCGGTTTTACGAGCTCACTACTTAAAAAGAAGTAGACATGTGTGCTTTGCACAAAAAAGGCAGAGCGAATCCGTTGATGTCATTGCGTTGCTTAAAACGTAACTGAAATACTCGCTACAAACGTAATCCCTAGTGCAATGTGAAATGCAATATATAAATAAGCAGTTCATTCCGGAAATGAAATAAGAATGATTTCTAATAAAAGGACGGAGACAAAGCACTTCATCATTCAATATGCGTGTATTTTTTGATATACAGAACGGAAGCTGTTTTGCCGCACATCCAGAACATGTGTTTTGTAAAGTCAAGAAACACTGCAAGCGATTATGAGGTGAAGAAGCCAAGATGTTCCACCTAAATATTCTTCCGCATGCATGTGTCACTTTAATAAATATTTAGCACAAACAAACAGCCCTAAATACTGTACAAAATGTTCGCTCCGTTTACTAAGCCATTTGTTGAGAAGCCATCGGCAAAGCAGTAATGTATCGTTTACCAACAAAATTCAAAACAGCCCGTCTGACACAAGAAATGAGATGAGCTTAATATTGAAATATGTGTTGAACTGTGCTTTTTTATAGCAAATGCCGCTGAATCAGGCTTCTCTGAAACACCTGCTTTAGCACGTGAGAGAACAGCTTTCCCAGGCGTTAAATTTCTAACCTGCTTGGCCTAGGGATAACAATATGCTGTGGAGATTTACCTCGGGTCACTTTTTTAATACTTTCACTTCTAATATTTTCCCTTTCAAATGACTGTTTCAATAGTTTGAGGTAATAACTCCTTACCAATTCGTGATTTGGAAATATATTGTCGTGGCAAACTGTAAAAGCCGAAAAAACCACCAAAATGAGTGCCTGCTTGGCGCTATGAAATAAAGGTAACTGATTTTTTCGGCATGAAATGACGCCACGAAAATATTCGTCCATAATACCCTGTGGAGTTGGTCGACCAATGAAGGTGAAAGGGCCGGTCAGTGTGTTGTGGTATTCTGCAGTTTTCAATTATTTGAATTGTCTTAGGGTGCTCTTAGTTGCTTTGCGGGAATGTTATTTGTGTTGGTTTAGTGTCTTCCCATTCTGTTGCAGAAAAAAGTACGGAGAAAACATTACTTCCCAAACCCTGTAAGTATGCAAACTTGTCGGTAGTTCAGCTGTAACTTTGTGCACCCCGGTAAAATTAAGTACCTCTGATTATTTTCATAGTGTTGCAATAACTTTACTAAAAAACACTCCGTTCACGCAAGGATCGAAAGTGTCATTGCCGCATTTATCTGTTTCCATTTTTATATTGGCTATGCTTGTAAAGCCACAATTTTTGTACTACTGAGTGGGCTCTTCACAATGGAGTAGCAGCACCGGTAACTTACACGTAGGCCGGAAATTATATCGAGTACTTTGACCATGTTTCTAAGATGTGATTTAAACTGCACTTATATTATGGGATGGTTTGTCTTGTATAAGCCCCGATACTGTTTTTGGTTTACACCAGTTTAAAAGATTTATAGCGCATACATTGTACATTCGAGTCTGTGGAGCATCAATTTTTACACTAATGAATGGTTGGTGTATTTAAGCATCATGTTAGAGCCCTCCAAATCAGAATAACTGCTTTCATAACTGAGCTGAAGGCATCAAGCTTTATCGAGCAGTTCAACGATGTCTCTGAAATGCGATTCAACGTATACTTAGTAGTATGGTACGGCTTGTCCAGTAAGTTTTCCTTTGGGATACATTCTTTGTTAATACAAGGTTACAAACATCCTACAGAACCTCTTTTGCACAGTTTGTCGAGTACTTTGCAGACGTTGAAATTTTCGGAACACCATGAAATGAGCTGTATCGACCGTTTAATTTCGCCCATAAAAGGCCTCTCGCTAATGATGCACTCCTGGCTGAAAGCAACTGCAGCGCCCACATAGCGGAGGTTCTTTCTTGGAGAGTGCCGTCCCTTTGTGTACGAGGAGAGCAAGCAGCGTCGAAAGGAGACGGTGAATGCGCCGTTTCTGTGAAAGCGTGGGCAGAATCATACTTCAAACGGGCGCCGGTGTTCGCACAGCGATAGAAGCCCCGCTGATGTGCCGGCCCTTCAGTGCTGCGGAGGTTTCTTGCAAAGTGGACACTGGAAATTGCGCAGGGCAAGAGGGGCCGTTTCAGTAGCGGTGCCTCTACAAGCCGATAACTTCCACATATTGAACTCTTCGAAGTACCTTGTATTTGTGCGCTGGCAATTGAAGATATTCGCGATCCGACAATACTACTTACAATGACACAGTTACTGTCACTACCAAAAGAAAGTTTTGAGAAGCACAAAGGCTATAATTCCAAACATTTACCTGAAAGTGCGTTTAATCGATTGTCAAACCTTCAAAGACTAAAACCGCCGATGAAGAAAGAACGCATGCAACAATTTTTCCAGCAGCAAGTAAATATTCGACGAATAATCTAAATGTATACCGAATACGTGGTTTATGAGGTAAAGTATACTATTGTGCCCCGTATTTATGATCGACGCATGCATTGTCTTTTCTAGAACCGTTCCGTTTTCGCGATTTTCATGTAACCGTTTTCAAAACAATGGAAGCCCGGTTTCATGCACGCGCCATGTGTCCGGAGATCTCATCACAGCTTTTTCCTCAGCCAAACGATAAATAAAGAAACACATTAGTGGTTTTAGCCGAACACCATTGGTCTCACTGAGAGAGTTTTATTTTTAATGAAACCTTAGGTACCATTTTACTCTGTGAAACTAGATGAGAAGTTAGGTTGTAGTGGGGACTATGGGCGGCGTCCCCATTGCAGTGATAGTAAATAAATCAATTTCAAAATGGCGAACAAGAATTTTTTTGACGACGGGTTCACTGTACCAAAGAGCCGGAAGAAACTAAACACGTAACACTGTGGAATGTGTAAAATGAGTAGGCGGCGTGAACGTAGGCACTGCCGACGCAGGTCACACAGCGGTAAACATGTAAGAAATTGTTACAATCTACGTTAGACTCTACTGATCATGAATACAGTGCCAATCGATAGCTAATGGGCTCAAAATGCAGATAAAAGAAATAAGACGCATAAGCTTGAGGTATATATCAGCTTTTTATCTTAAAAAGGGTGCACATAGCTGCTCAACATGACTATTGATAGGTCAGTCGTATAAAATTTTGGTAAAAATAATGTTTTGAGTGGCGCGCGCTTTCCATTGGGACCACGTTCAAATAGCCGTCCGACCAGAACGTTCGTATAATGTAATAAATAAATGTCTCTTTTTTCGCAGATGTTAAAGATGCCATGCACCCAGGCCATTTAGGCCTCGCCTGAATTTTATCACCTAAAATAGGCGCAATTATCATCGAAACAACATGCTCAGGTGCATACGTCATCGCTATGAAGCCGTACAGCCATGCAGGTCTCCTACAACATGTGCATTATTAAGAGAATTAATAACGACGTGCACGGTCATTGTTTCTCTTAGAAACAGATTTATCTTCCTTTCTTAAGAAAGTTATGCCATTCTACCCTTTTCTAAAAAGTACATTTTTGGTTCCTGATTTTGTTTGATTTCTTCGGTGTTAACCCCATTTGTAAATAATCGTGCGTGATGTCAAAACACTGAGTGGTACTAGGAAAAAAATAAAAAATACAGTTCTTTGTAACCGGGTTCGGCTGTTTTCCCGAGACACAGAAAAACGTAAATGTTTTGAAAATGATGTCTGTGTTTGCGGTTTGAAAATAACAGCCATAGGATACAAAAAACGAATTGTCCGCTCTTTTTAACATATTGTGGCAGCTGTCATTAATGAAGCATTTCCAGTTAATACAAAATGATTATGATTGGGTGCACTCTCAGCGGCATGTTGCGGGACGGTTCTTTAAGTTGTGGAAGACTCTCATCATGATAGTGCTTTTTGTGTAAACACCGCCATATTGAAGTTCCGTCTCCAACTAAGTTAATATGTAATCAAAATGAATGGAAGCGTTATAAATCAATGTTTATTCAGAAGAAGGTATATATAGAAGAGTTTTGGTGTTGGGCCTGTTGGTACATACTTGGAAAACGGTGAAAACCGAGCCTTAAGACGCGAACACGAGAGAGAGCAGACAACACACATGCTGAGAGCAGACCAACAACCCAGCGTGTTGCTCTGTCTCATGTTCGCGTCTTTAAGGCTGGTTTCACTCGTTCTCCAAGATGGTAGTGAGCCATTATCTCCAGGTGGGCTCAGAAAATACAGTGAGGAATAACGCTGGAATATCTGCATGAAGAGGTGTAGAATGTGACCAGAGAAGTGTTCGCGCAGTGGGTCGTATTAGGATGAAAATGGGAGTGGACTTTGCTTGGGAAATTTAAACGGTTAAATTACAAAACAAAGATCTCGACTACGACGGTGACACAGTTTTTAGTAATTAAGAGACAGCACTAAAGAGGTGTTCGGTCCCCGTGCCAGTGCGTTGGGCTAGTCTCTGTCGCAAAGTTCACGCACCACAGAAAAGACTCAGAAATTTGGAATTCACATAAACTGGTATGTATAAACAACCATAAGCAAGGTAGGTAACACTCTGGACTCCTCGGGGCGCCTCAGGGTGTTTGCCGTCAGCAACTGCAAAACACGCCATCGATGTTTTGCAGTTGCTGCGGACGTAGTTGTTGTGGTGCCTTGTTCTTCGGGTCCCTCTTCTCCGCTGGCTGCCGATATGTACTTTTATTGTTCCTCAGCATGATTGAATTCTAGGAAGACTCCGCACCGGCTGACACATAGCGTCCTGTTAAATATTTATTTGGCTTCCTTAACCCTCTTTCGACTTCAGAAGTTCGCGTCTTCATTGTTTACGCGAACTTATGGCTATCAGCGTGGGTTCCACCGAAAGTGAACGCAGCCCCTTATAAAATTGCGATTCATTGTTTAAAGAGCGCAAATTGATTTAAGCGATGTTGAGCTCGATAAATCGCAAGCTTGCAACAAGCTTTCTTGGTTACTAGTTCATGATAGCGATCAAGCTTTGCATTAGGGTGTAATATTGTGTTATTCTGTTGCAAAAAATGAAAACAACTTCATGCCTCTATTCTGCCGCATCAGGGCACAGGGCGCAGCTATGAATACATTAGTCAGCGGTGTATGTGTGAAGCCAATTAATCAGCAGCTGAGACAATCAGAGTTATTAAAAACGGTGCTCAAAATCGAGCACTCGGTTACATGCCCCCCAGTTCTTGCTTACCAGCTCAGGGTGTATTAGGCAAACGTATTACAGTTTTCTATAAGATCGACTGTTTCTGTCAGACAAGTTTAACCAATTAATCAATCACTCAATAAGTGTCATGGATGTGCGCCACTGGGAAGATGAATATTTCGATTTATGAAAGTAGTGCAAATGGATGCCTCTCAATAAAGATCGCAAATAGGACAACTGAAAAGAATACAGAAATGGAACACATACAACCGTCGGTTTGTAGAGTAGAGTTAAGCGCGCTTGCCAGCTGTCTTGCATACCCAAGCGTCATTGCCCACGTTCGCAAGTTGACACGTTCATTCAAAAGAAGTGTACACGCCACTTTCAGGCGCTCCTTAAAATGCCTAACTTGCCACAGATTTCACACCTCAAGGTCTCCGGGATCCTGTTCCGATGTCCTTCGGATAGTGGTTGCCACCCACAAAATGCCTGTACGTCCATAGGGAGGTGCCGAAACCTCAGGTACCAGCCTTAAACAGGTGACTTGCATTCACAGACAGCAGTGATGAGCACCACAACCGAAGAGTTAGGAAGGCCTAAGTTGGGACATGAAGACAGAACGTCGGAAGAACAAGAAATACAACGAAGCAACACCGCAAGGCGGCCTAGGTGGAAGCGATCCATAGCAACGACTGAGAACAAACGAACAGACAGAATAAACGACAAGGACTAAGAAAGTGCGCAACACCAACACGAAAAATTTCCTACAGCGCACAAAGAAAACACATGTCGGCTCTGGACATTACATACGACATGATCGCAGCAACAATTCTTAAGCCAACAAATTCAGACAAAAATGAGCTCTCAACAGTGCGTGTGCCGCGTTTAACCGGTGAATACAGCGGCACTGTGATGATGAAGACTAAAAGTTACCGGGAAACTGCCACGCCACGAGGAACTGAGCTTCGTACCCTGCATCTGGAACCCATCATAATGCATTTTATGTAATTTCTTCCCTGGCCCTGCTGCAGACAGCAAATGTTGCGAGTATTTTAACGACGTTTTCCTGTGTCATACCGCCAAGGGAAATACATAAGGTATACATTAAAAACCGGGTGCAATAATTATTCTTTTGGGCTTAATAAGGCACGTGAGTTTGTTCGCTCTAATACTTTATTACTCAATTGTTTTGTTTTCTAAAAACATAAAAGCGGCAAGTGGCTTCTGCACAGAACATACATTGCTTATGTCCACGAAATACGTTTCCCAAGTGCGATATTATCCGGCTCACAGTGCTACCGAATTTCTTTTCTTGGAGTCCACAAAGCTCTCCTCGGTTTTGAATCCACACAGGATGCGTTTTCTGTTTTCTTTCCCATTCTAACCTCTGGACTAAGCGGTACATTTCGCGGCAAAGACAATGACACATAACAACCTGTGAATTGACAGACAGTGTGGTGCACCTGGTTAGAGAGGAAAGTTGTCTCCACATCCGTATGGCCGATGATTTGGCTTCAGTGTAGTGGAATCAGCTCCAGATGCAGTACAGCAAAGACGAGGGACAAACAAGGGTAGCCGCTGCCCTCTTTCTAATAGATTCTGGCTATGTCTCATACGTTCTGGAAGAGGGTTTACACAGGATTAGGGCGGATTCTTTTCTATAAGATATAATTTTTTGTATGTTCATTTATCGCTGTTCAAGGTAATGGAAGTATCCGGGAAAGACTACCAACCGAGATTGGGCGTCTTTGCAGTGCACTCTCACAACCTTGAACCCTTTCGCAGCATGCCTACAAAATTCATAAGGTGGCCGCACTGCATCTGGACACAAAAAAAAATTTCAACAATTTTCTACTCATCGTACTCTTGGTTGTTGACTTTGTTTCTTTCTTCCTGCCAACCGCTGAGTTGTTTTTACCCTTATCCTCCTCTGAAGTTCTTTATTCTTCCCGTTTACTTTTTCGGTAAATGTGCTCACCTAAATAAAATTGCGCTCATACCACTGACGATGCGATGAGGAATCCGAACCGACTATAGTTCGTCACCTCATTGATGTTGAAATTGCCGTCTGGTTCCCGGGACCAGCGCCAGCCACCTGGGAACAGAGAGGAGAAGGGTCATAGCGAAACTAACATTTATAGAGATGCCCAAAGAAGGAAAGAGAATTCTACAAAAGAACAGGTATTGTGTATGCCACCACAATTCCCCAGATTTTCCGGGTTTTCCTGATCCCGTGGACGCATCCCTACCCGAGGCCCCCACCCACGCGGATGGATTCCAGCACTCCGAAGCACTCAAGTGCACAGAGCGTGTCGGATCGATGCCGCCGGCGATGCTTGGGTGGCCACACAGACGGGGCGAGTATTCTAGGGCTTAGCCTGAAAGGTTGTCCATTTTTGGGTAACAATCGCAGTCAACCGTAGCGTCGTCGTCACAGGTAGGGAAAGAGGGTAGCAGGTCGGAACGTCTTCAACCGTCAGCACCGAAAGGAGGGATGCCGCACCGACATTTTGCCTGGGGCAACTGCGCATCATAAACTTGGCGGCCATGGCTACGCCACTCTTAACAAGGTGTCTTCGGTAACGCAGACAATAAGACGGCCTTTGGAGGAGCTGAAAGCACCTTCTGACGTGACATGTTTCAAAAGCCATTCAGCGGATAGGTAAGCGTAATGGTGATTTCGCTCCCCACAAAAAATGCCATTTTCTTGTGCTCAAATTTCTTCTATGTTGGCAGAGTCTCGAGAAAAAAACGAGGCCTAGAGTAACTCGCTCTTTATTGTTAGCACCATATAACAGAGTGCTTCTCTACGCCCCGCATGCGTGTTTATGAGTACACATGGTTGCTTGTTTTCTGCGCTCACTTTAGTTGGAAATCTTCCGCCGCATACAATAAAAAAACAAAGGAAAAATACTCAGTAGAAAAGAAACCGAATTCAATGCCTCAGTCATTGCTATAGGATACAAATAAAGACATAAAAGTGGACCAGCAATGCGATTCAGTCAATTTTAAAAGCGGATAATGTATCCGCTTTTAAAAACTACACTGTTGCGGGGAACTGAGCGGGGCAGTGTAAACATGGCTAGGTCTCTGGGCTGTCTCTTACGACGTATATTTAAAAAAGCCAACCGGGAAGTCAGAGGCGAAGTCCGAGTCACTTTGTTTGCTAATAGCGAGGCTATGTCGCGACCACAGGCAAAAAAGAGACAAACTGGCGAAGCTTGCACTAAGTCAGAGAGAGAGAGAGAGAAGAAACTTTAATGAGCAAAAATAAATTGTGGGGTGGCTTCCTAGTCCGGAAGTCCATGGGCTGTCCTGGCTCTGTCCGCTCGGTCAACCAAGATCATCTGGTCGTCGAGGCTCGAGCTGGACAACATGCTCTCCCACTGCTCACGGGAAGGGTTGGGAATGGGGGTAGGTCGGGGTTTCGGTCGCACTCCCAGACGATGTGGTAGAGGGTGCCTGAATTGCCGCAAAAAGCACACTCCGGGGAGTATTGTGTGGGGAATAGATGATTTAATCGTACTGGATTTGGGAACGTGTTTGTTTGAATTCGTCTTAATGTGTTTTCCTGCATTTTAGACAAACTGCGTTGGGCGGGGGGAAAGGTCCTTCTACCTAATCTATAATATTCGGTTATTTCCTGGAAGGTCTCAATCGGCGTTGGACTGTGCTCCTCCTCTGGGGCCCGGTTGGTGAGAGCGCGGGCCAATGCATGGGCTGTGTCGTTGCCCGGGAGATCGGAGTGGGCAGGGGTCCAGACGATTCTGACCGTGCGAGAGGGAGGGGTTTTGCTCAGGAGGCGCAGTGCTGTTGAAGAAACTGCTCCAGACGCGTAGCTTCTGCATGACGCTTGACAATCGGTGATTATCGTAATCGCGGTGGTTTCTGTTATGGCCAAGGCAATCGCCACTTCTTCCGCTTCCTGGATAGAACCTGTCTTGATTGTGAGACTGGTGAGTGGTTGATCCCTTGAGGTGACCACTGCAACCGCTGCTCCTCGCTAACGCTAGTATGGGGCGGCATCAGTGTACACTGCTGTGGAGTCTTTGGAATACCGCTTGTCGAGGGCCGCTGCTCTGGCTTTTCTCCTCCCCTCATGATGGTCTGGGTGCATATTCTTTGGGAGGTTGGCGACGTAGACATTCTTTCTGATTTCTGGTGGAAGCATCTGCGGTTGCTGTTTCTCCTGAGCCTGCCATTTATATGTAGCCAACAGTAGTCGCCCCGCAGTGGAGAAGCCTAATCGCAGTTTGTGGCTTGCGAGGTGGGCCTCGATAAGTTCTTCGGCAGTGTTGTGAAGGCCGAGACTGAGCAGGCGGGCCGTGGAGGTACTCATGGGTAATCCCAAAGCTTGCTTGTAGGCTTTTCGGATGATTATGTTTACTTTTTCGAGTTCTGCCTTGGATAGGACTGTGTAAAGGGTTGCGTACGTTATCCGGGAGATGACAAAGGCTTGCACGAGTCGTATTGTGTCCTGCTCCTTCATGCCGCGCTGTCTGTTGGAGATTCGGCGAATCATGTGCGTTACTTGTTCTGCTGAGTGCTTAAGGTGGTTCACCAGGATAGTGTTCTTGGCATCCGCTTGGATTATTAGCCCGAGAATTTTGAGGTGTTTGCAAGGGTTTATAGTGTGGCCGTCCAGTTTGATCTGAATGTCATTGGAGTCCTTGGCGGTGACTTTTTTCCTTACTAGTAGTAGCTCTGATTTTTGCGGGGCGCAGGAAAGGCCGCATTCCTGGGCATATTGGTTAACAATGTCGGCTGCCTGTTGAAGGCTGTGTTGAAGGCCACCCAGTGAATCAGAGCCAGTCCAAATTGTTATGTCGTCTGCGTACAAGGCGTGTTTTATATCGGGAACCTCGTTGAGTCGCCTCGGAAGATCGAGTAGTGCTAGGTTGAAAAGCAAGGGGGATAACACTGACCCCTGAGGGGTCCCCCTGTCTCCGAGATGGATAGGGGTTGAGGAGACGTCTCCAACTCTGAGCACTGCCACGTGGTTCGAGAGGAAGTCCGCGATGTAGTCGTAAGTTCGTTGTCCACATCCCGTTCCGGCTAGGTGCTGTAGGACTGCAGTATGTGCCACGTTGTCGAATGCCCCCTTGAGGTCCAGGGCGAGGATGGCTCTTGGGGAGTGGCGGGAGGCTGGAACTAGGATGTCTTCCTTAAGCTGGATCAGCACGTCTTGTGTTCCAAGGTGCTTGCGGAATCCGTACATAGTGTTTGGCATCTGACCTGTGTGGTCCAAGTGTTCTTGAAGCCTCACGAGTATGATGCGTTCTAAAATTTTGCCCACACACGAAGTGAGAGATATCGGCCTCAGGTTGTCGATGTGAGGAGATTTGCCCGGTTTAGGAATCATCCGGACTTCCGCTGTTTTCCAGGCGATAGGGAGTTTGCCAGTGCGCCAACAGGAGTTAAAATGGTCTGTGAGGCTTTGCATGGCTCTGTCGTCGAGGTTTGCCAGGAGTTTATAGGTGATTTTATCTTGCCCAGGTGTGCTGGCTCGCTTGCTTTCGGCGATGGCTGCTCGAACCTCGTGTAGTTGGATGTCCCGGTCGAGCAAGGGATTGGGGGTCCCAGTGTACGGTAAAGATGGACATCCATTCCCGGCCTTGAGGTACTTGGTTGTAAGATCTCTAATGAGGTCTTCCGTCGTGCTTGGTAAGAATTGAGAGTTTTAGTTAAAGTGCGGCTGCTTTTGCCCTTGCTTTTCTGCGGGTCAATTAGGTATCGAAGCAACCGCCATGTCTTCCGGGTGGACAGTGTTCCTCGAAGACCATCACAAATTGTCAACCAGTTTTCCTTGCATAGTGAATTGGCGTATTCCGCCGCTTCCTTGTTAAGTTGTGCTATACGCAGCTTAAGTTTTCTGTTATGTCGCTGCTTTTTCCACCTACGCGTAAGGCTGTGTCGTGCTTCCCAAATATGCAACAGCTTGGAGTCGACGTACGGGATTTGGTAAGAAGTGGTTATAGTCTTTGTGGAGGTCTTCATGTCTTGAATTAGTTCATCGGCCCACTGGTCATAAGAGAGGTCCGGCAATGGAATCTCGCGCTCCCTCCGGATTTTGCGGAAAGTGTCCCAATCAGTGATATGCGCCGAACCAATACGGGCATTGTATTCCATACCCTTAACTTGTATTTTGATAACGTCATGATCCGACCCTAAAGATTCTGTTGTGTTGATCCAGGTGGCTTCTTGGACGTTGTGAGTGATTGACAGGTCAGGGCATGTGTCCCTTGTCACACTGTTCCCAACCCTTGTTGGGGTATTGAGGTCGTTGATAATCGTAAGGTCTTGATCTTCTATGGCTGTTACAAGCTCCAAACCTCTTTTATTGCTGTAGCAATAGCCCCAGAGCTGATGAGCAGCGTTAAAGTCTCCTAGTATGAGGACTGGGGAACCGCCAGCAATTTGAAGCGCGGCTTTGATTGTGTCTTCAATTCCCGACTGCTTTTTTGTTGGCCTGCAATACATGTTAAGTATGAACAGGCTCTTCTTGTTCTGGGAGGAACGAGCGATAAGCTCGGTGAGCGTGTGGTGACACTCTTTTTGAGGGAGAAAGTGCTGCGTGGACGCGATGGATTTTCGAATTAAAGTTGCTGTTATATATATGCGGTTATATGCGCAGCGCGCCCGAAGGAGAGGAAACCGCGGAAGAGAGTACTGCACATGCGCCGGCCCCAGCGCGTCTGCCGCGGCTATGACGCAACATGCCGCGGCTATGACGCAACACAATCCAACACAATTCACTTTAATCCAATCCAATCCAAATCAATCCAATCCAAGCCAAACCAAGCCACCAAGCCAAGCCAAGCCAGCCAATCCAATCCAAGCCAATCCATCGAATCCAATCCAATGCCCCTCGCGAGAGAGTGTTCGCTATCGGAGAGGAGAGGGGGTGAGCGGCGGAGAGCGCAGCTGGCGCGGCGATGAGAATGGGGGAGGGGCGGACAACGCCGACGACGACGACGACGCCGGAGGGACAAGGCGAGTGAATCAGATGCTCTGCATCTAAAAACACAAACACAAAAATAACAACTTCCGCTGACGCAGTTTGAGGCAGGGGGCGCGCGAGCAATGCGAAAGCGCGAAATTTGAATCGGATTCGGTGGTATAGAAGTGAGCAGATAACGGCGCTACAGAAGTTATGGCGAATCACTGCTTTGCACTTTCGATAGCCTTCAAATTCAGTGTAACGGCTTTAATTTTCTATTTCAGAACGGTGAGCAGTGGCGAAAGTGTCAATAAATACGAGACGTAACGACAAAGGTCATGCGTCTCGTTGCCCCTGGCGACGATGCCTTGCGATCTATGCGCAGAGGTTGTGATGCAATTGTTTGGGCATTTTGAAAGAAAAAAAATGTGGATCAGACTGGCTACAACTGTTTTTCCATCAATCTCTTTCTAATCCTGAGAGGCGCCTCTTGTTCCGACTAACGCTCACGTGGCCTTTTGAGTGTGTCAGGCGGAATTTCGTCCTCAATATACGTAAGGAAGCATACTAGCGGTCACCCTACATCATTGCGGGCTCTGATTCTAATCTAGAGAAGAATAGACTCTCGGCGCCGGAGTTGCCAGAGAAAGATAGGCAGCCTTCGTTTGAGCCGCATGACAGCAATGAGGAGAACGACAACTTCTCTTTGCAGAAGCGTATTCGATCTTGGGGTTTCCTAAGTGTATTGTGCCGCCCTTATCCCTCCCGTTAACCTTGACTTGGTTATGCGAAGTCTACTAAGTCGCATTTGCCTATCATGAAATTTTCATGAGCCAACCATTTATCTGCTCCCCCTAGTGCGTTTCGTCCCACTGAGATAAGTGCTACGAACCTATGTCACGACAGATTATCATGATTCATTTTTTTTTAAATTCAGTCATACCACACAGGACTTGTAAGTAGCATCCCCTTACTTCAGATACACGCAGAACTCTTCGGATTTTGTTCTTCATCAGGTTCTATAGATTATACCTGAATGCTGCTTGTTCGCTGTTGCATTTGTGATTCACTGAGGGTCTTATTGTGCTGTTGTTTTGCCTGTTTTCTGTTTTAATTTCGTGACTATTTAAATAAAACGTTGTCTTTTGTTGGGTATAAACTCGTAATACATTTCACTTTTCAACTATTGCTTCATATTTGTTTATCGGACCTTCTGTTTCTTGTTCTTATGGGCATTGTTCCCCACTCCCCACTGTAATGCAACGGCTCTCGGGGATCCAATAAATGATATGAAATCAGCCACCCTGCCGTACTTGAATCGTAAAACTTCCTCACCTCGACGCGTTGACGCACGGAGCAGCGTCTGTAACGGCGGCCCACTTGCTGTAGTTTCCCAGCACCGATTGCGGCGGCTCGAAATTTTCCTCCTCCTTCTTGTCGTCGTCTTTGCCTTTTTTGCTCGTCAAGTACACCACCATCCCGGCTACGGCCAGGGCGCAGACAATACTGACCACTCCAAGTAGGTACATCCCCTTCCGGGACACCTCGGGCCTGTAAGAAAGAAACTATTTGTAAATCCGAAGGCAAAACGTTAGGCCATTTCATTGAGAGTTTGAATGCAGTGTACTCAGCGCAGAAGAGACAGGAGAAACGCTTATCCTGCCTGTCTCGCACTTGGCCGTGGCTGCGGTATTTGCGCTGTGTATTTGTAAATGAGAGGAAACATAGCCGCAAAATTCCCAGCTAGCGCATTTGCGGAGGGAAGCGGAATTGTTTGACTTTAGAGATGGTTGTGCTTTGATATATGATAAAGTGCTAATTAGGGCATTGCAAAATACGAGTGTTCTGGTGGGTTCGAAGAAATCGTTAAGAACACTGACTGCGATGGCAGGCGAGTCATGTGCTGTCAATCGCACCCGCTCTCTGCCTTAAACCGTTCCGACACGATGAAGTACATGCCATTATTTTTGCTTAGAAGAAGATTCATCCCCTCGCTCTTGGTTTTGGTAGACGACGCAGTGCTATCCCTGACACAAAGGGGCCTTACAAAAAGTCGTTCCACTCAATGTGGAAGCTTTCGGAAGTACAGAGCACTGATTCGCCATAATGGGCTGTAGCGCCGTTATCCGCTCACTGCTACCACCCAAGCCAATTCAAATTTCCTGCCTTCGTAGTCTTCGCGCGTCTCTAACTGAAACTGCGCCAGCACGAGTACTGTTCTTTTTGTGCTTGCTTTTCCTCCCACACGTGCCGGCGTTGCACTGCCACTTTTTTTTTTTTTCGCTTACTAACGCAAAAACCAAACCAACGAGCCCTCCTAACTAAACGAACCCGGCCGCTGCCGTTTAATTACGTAAAGTTTGCCTCAAATCTACCTACACTTTTGTTTGCTCTAAACAACGGCGAGATGTATGACAAGCGCCAGCGGTTAACGAGTTTCGAATGCTTATGACTGTATAAAACGCCTGGCTTTCGAAGCCTCTGAGTTACGCCGCGACGACAGCGGCTACGACGGAACGACGTGTGCCTCTACTTGGGTCCAGCGAGCGAGCTACGACGAAGAGGCGGTGTCCTAAATTATTCTGCACTTAAAATGAGACGTCTATGCGCGAGATTACGGCGATCGTCAAAATACACCGCCTAATAATAATCGGTAAGCCTTCACTATGGCTCACGTTGTATCAGAATGGTAGGTACCGCCCAACAACCCGAATATAAACCCAATGATCGAATAACTCTGCTGCTTATTGCAGAAGAACTGCTATGCCGGCAAAGCAGATTTTGTTTAGGTCTGTATGAAGCCTCTTCGGAGTAAGTTGAAAAGTTGACGGATCCGAGACCGAACCGGGTACTACTCAGTCGCTTAGCAATGCCCCACAGAAAAGCCCACACAAGACCCTGATTTCTCGGGGAAGCGCGCAGTGCCGTTATTCCGACAAGCGCCACATGATCCAACGAGCTCAAAGCCAACGCGATGTTAATCCGATAAAGGAGATAGCGCCAGGGAACGCATGATTAGTAAAGCGAGTTATGCGTGGCGGGAAGAGCGGCAGGGAGGGAGATGGTCACGAGCTCCTGGGGACGTGCTCGGAGCAAGCATCAACGGCCTGTCACTTGCTAGGAGTCTTTGCGAGGATGTATCGCAATAATGAGCAATGAATAAAACATTCATTGGTGTAGCCCCAGGAATGCGTTACCATCCCCTTTTACTAAGCAAACTTTCTTGCATAACCTTTACGAGCCACACCCGCGCACTTCGCCAACCGCGCTTCAGGTTCTTGCGCTGCAATCTGCTCCTGTGGTCGCCTTGGCTCCCTCAGCCGCACAATCGGCTGCCTGTCGCTCCCATCCATGTTCCCGCCGCGCAGACTCGGCAATCATCTCTTGCCGTGGATACACTTCCATATTCCACCGCCTACTCGACGCTGCACTCGCTTCACACTGGATTTTGCACTACTCCTGAGCGTTTACAAGCGCGATGCTGCGCGTGAAGACGTTCCCGTGCAACTTCGGTGCAGCCCCTATCTTGGTTGCCGCCACTCCTCGCCGTGCGTGGTTTGTTGTCTGTTGTACTAACTTACTAATATCCCCCTAATTGCTCTCCGGTTTTTTCTTCCCCCCACTTCTACTCTTCAATTTTCAAACTGTAGCGCACAAAAAAGCGCCGGTGACATTATTTTTGCAATATGGCCGTTACGGAAAATCAAATATTAAGAGCACGGGCATTCTGACAAGTTCGCATTTATTGTTTCACTTTATCAAACGCTCGCTCTTCTATGCATGGCATCTGCCACACACCAAATTTATTCAGCGGCGTTGACACGACTTGCAGGGGGGAAGGGGGGATGAGCCCCCACTGGTAATTTTCAACTTGCACCCCTCTGCCGATCACCTCAGAATGGCCGGTTAGCCGCCTCTCACTCCACCTTAAAATTTCAAGCTAAGTGCGCAAGATTGCTCTCCCCCACCCACACACACAAACGCACGCGCGCATGTACGCCCCCGTCATTTTCAAGTACACTGTACCGAAAACATTAGTACCGATTTTATTAAGAACTTGTGCCACTTACGGGGTCGACCGCTCTTCGACTTTCCCTGACACCTCTTTCCCAACCTCCGGTTTCCCTGCCTCCTCCACGTCTCCAATGTCGGGATTTTGGCCAGCACCACTACTGCCTCCAGGGTCCATTGCGATACGGTGTCTCTGCAAAGAAACAGACTGAGCTCGTGGAAATGAAAGCCACGCGTACTGCAATTCTACCCAAATGAAGTGACGTGCGAAGCATCGCTACTTGACAACGGTAATATATGTGTTCGATCCGGATTAAATTTTATATTGCTCGAAGATTTAACGTTAGAAAAACTTGGAAGTTAAAGCATGTGCTACGAGAAATTTAGATTTCCAAATAACCATGAAACTAAGTACGGGGGCGTTTATAATAGAGGGACAAATAACGGCCCACACCCACTCCAAAGAAACAAACCACAAAGCAGATGCTCGGGCTGGGACAAAATGCTCGTCTTCGAGAAATGCTCCTCTTCGAGAACAGAATGCATAATAAAGTTCCGAAACAGCATTATGACGTACATGGTGTTACACTTTTAGGCTTTAGTCACTACGCCATTACAGGGGCATACCGCCTGGAATAAAGATTAGGCAGACAGCGTTTATAACGTTCGCCTTTGGGATAGCACTTTCGTCGAAGTGAGGGGAGGGCTTTCGCTGTGACGCCATACCACAGCTATAAGAGATCCAGTAGACGATGGCTCTAGAATAATTTACATTACATTTGCATACGTCTAGAGACATGGGTGTATAGGGCTATATAGGTATATAGGCGAAGCTGCCCTAAAAAGCAAAGTGTGGTTGTAATGTCTTCACTTGTCAACATTGTTTCAGGGAAAAGCAACCTTTAGGCAGCTTTGAGGCATGAAATTATTACGCAAGTGTTTTTGCATTGTTATTTTAATGAAAAATACTAGGCTGCATGATTTTTGGGACAGCCCACAAAAACGGCTTGAAAAATGAAAGGAAGCTCACACTGACGCTTAGGACTTCAAGGTAGCGAAGCTGTACACAGCCTTCATGAAGGTTTAAGTCCGCGATTGCAGCCGATTTGCTTCTGCGCTGCCGCAGCGACCTTTACTCCATAATTGTTGCTACAAATGTGAGCTTCCTTCATTTTTTTGGAAGGGATAATCATTGGACATCACCTTGGAGGGGCGTATGCTATACGGTGTCTTTTCTCGTTGCGAGGAAGTGCTGCCACGATTACGCCGAACGCTGGAGCCTTTCTCGTTCCGACCAGGTGTTGCCCCAACTACGGCGAACGCTGGAGTTCTTGTTTTTTTTTTTTTTTTTGCCTATCCTGGGAAATCTAAGTGTGTATGCTTGGCTTGACAAACGTGCGCTGGTGATGGGACGCTGCGCTGTGGCCCCAGGGCACGCACACACAAGCGCTAGGCATTTTCTTGGTTTATTAAAGACGATAGTCTTTCTTGGGCTACTTAAACCCAGAAATTTTGGTCTGTCTGTATGTCTGTCTCTCTGTCCGTCTGTCTGTCTGTGACTCGATTCAGCCACCCGGACAAAGTAAAATTGACATTGCGCAATAGTCTTATATACTCACAGCCACATGTAAACGTCTAAGCCCGGTTTATATGTTCATACTTGTCAACTTTGTTGAACAAGAACAAGACATTACGCAAATATAAGACAGCAATAGTACACAAGGGATATTTACAGTGTTCCTTATAAAAAATTTATGGATGCTTGGTTTTTCGATAGCAAATGGTATTCTACATCTACTGCAGCAAACCGCCGCCTCCTGGCGGTATATGAAAAAAATTCCCGCATTTCCCCGAGGGGAAGAATGTGAAAGTGCGAATGCACGAGTTGAATTTGCGCGGTTCGGTAATGTTCGCGAAAGAGAGATCACACACACACACACAACTACAAAGAAAGAAAGATGCATTATTCACAACACCTATTTGTGTTGTCGTTTACTTGATTGCTAGAGCGGATCTCAGCTTTGAAATTTCGTGTCAGTACTCCTTTAAGCGGGTGCATTAGCCCTTCTCACGCCCGATTCCTGGCCAATCCCCACGTGGGTATGTGCCATGTCAGCGGCCAGGCAGCGCGCGCCCATCTCTCCCGTTGCTGGGAAGAAGCGACGCGCGCGCACCCGCAGCTTGCTATGCGGACTACGGCGGGGACGATTCAGGCTCGCTTAAGTCCATTCGCACTAAAATCACGCGGCAACAGCAACGAAAGGTTCCACTAGCTAGGTTCCACGTTCTGCTTGGAACGCACGTGGAGCCCGTCCACGCGGCTCTATAAACCTTCTAGTCGGCCGCCTCCATGCACGCGCGTCTCCACCGTACTGCAACGCTGGCATCGAGGAACCCGGCCTGTAGCAGTGGAACGCGGTAAATTCAAATCGCCTTGCGCAAACCTTTAGTGTGTTTACCTTGAGATGAGCGCGATGGTAAAGGAACCGCATGAGAGGTGAGCGGGAAAGCAAAGGGGGGCATTTCCTTGGCAAATGTCTACAAAGACCATCGTCTTTTGACGACATTTCCAACGAAAGGAGCAGATACGCGGACAATTTTTTTTAACTGTCTCGTGGTCGCCGCAATCTGGGCCAATCTCCCTAAGTAAACATGCTCGGCTTGAACGCGCACAAGGGAGAGTGGCCTTTCGTCGCGCGGCCGGTACACACGAGCACCAGGCATTTTCTTGGTTTTATTAACTGCCGGGCCGTCGCCGCAATGCCCGCGCTCATCTGAGCGCGCGTCACGTGCACGCGCTCGGCAATTTTTTTGTTATGTTTAACTGCGGACAAGAAAAATGACGCTTTGCTAAGTCGCTTCACTGGTAAGAACTGTTTTGAACTAGAAATGCAAAAAAGCACTCAAGGAATGCCTTAGCGGCAATGTTCTAAGTTTAACAGTAACAAAAGGTTCCATTGTATGGCGCGACCAGTGGAATACGGCAAAAACAAATTGGCGTGAACGGCAATCTGTCGGCTGGCTCTGAGAAATCGTATGAAGTTTAGTCTTGCGATCAGAAGGCCAGGCAGCGTCGCGGTTGACATCAGCGCTCGCGAAGTTGTCGGCGAGGCTGGTGCAATATCTGCCCTCTGTCGAGAAACTTCTATTGCCTCGTCGAGCAACGCGGCACGTATTGCATTAATTGTAGGTCCCCAAAGTAATTGAGGATGTATTCATCTGGCTTGTTTTCTAACGAGAAGCCACGTTTTGCTCAGCTTTTTTGAGTTTCCAGATAAACCATGAAACGGGCTCTTATTTGTGAGTTTTTTCCTTGTCCGTACAGGGCTGTATGCTGCAAGTAACTGTTCATTGAGGTAGTTTTACCTCTGCCCTCCACGGCCTACTTTGTACGTCGTTGGGTGTTGTCTGCTCGTCCACTGGGTGCTCTTGGTTGGTAGCGTTGCGACTTTCCCACCCCATGACAAGAAAAAGGAGGACACACTTTGTGTCTAAATGTCCGTTCATACCGCTACCCCGATTCATTGTCAAATTTTATAGCTTCCCATCATGTCCCCGGCTACAGGTGTTTTATTTTCGGGGAAAAAAAGTGCAAACATAACTGAAAGACGATGGCAAAAGATCCCCAGGTGGTCCACATTAATGCGGAGCCATCCACTACGGCTCCGCTACATAGGCGTAGATGAGCCGTTCACTATTGAGCCATCCACCTTCGACGAAATTTAGGCGCAAATTACTTCGACGAGCTCCTTCCTTTTAATCGCGTGACGTGAACTTGAGGTTTAAGGCACCACGCACTCCACAAAATCCTGGGCTTTTCGAATTCATATGTTCTAATAATTTTGTGAAGAGTCCACATTAGCCCCTCAGAACTCCTGGTTCCCCAAGCGTATATGAAGCACAAAAGAAAGAACATCAACGAGAACAACTTCTCTTCACAGCAGGTGACGTACGGAGAGGGTGCAGCTGTAGCTCATTTGGCTACTTCATTGGAGACTCGGATTCAAGTTTCATCAAATCAACATGTTGTTGTGCTTTTCCGAGCTGCGACAATTTTTTTGAACCGCCGATAGCTGGGACAAAAACAACAACGACGGTTTTTCTCACAATAGGCCAGTTTATGTTTTCACCTAAAAAAAATTAACTTCACACCAGCGCTGAGCGGATCTTGTGTGGGCCGAGGGCCGCAGTGTTTTGGTTTAAAGGTAACTCGACGTTTATTATGAGTCAAGTGAAGAGTGTCGGAAAGCTCGCTGTAGTAGGAAACACCCGCTTTCTTAATTCAGGCACGTAGCAAGAGTGCAGTCATTTACCAGCGCCTTTAAGACCACTGAGCATACGCCCTGTTCTGAGCAGGCGACATAATCTTACGCAAAACAACTTTGAGTGCGGTTCCCGTTGTTGAAATAGTTGGCCCATTAGCACTTTCTCGAGAGAGATCTATGTTGCCCACTCAGTAAAATTTTGCTAGCTTTGCTCGCTTAAGTGAAATAAACATGTAGGGTTCATTCTACCAGCAACCGGTAGAAACAGCGCAGGGAATTTCTTCCGGCAGTAGTCTATGATTAGCGAAGAAACCCACTTTGAGCGTCCTGGTACAAATACTTCCCTAAAAAACTCTCCTGGGGGGCTTCTCACGTGGCAGTGGGGCATAGAACCGTTTTTGAGAGTAAAGACCTCGGTTTGAATCCCGAGTGGGGAACCGTTATTTTGTTGTTTTCAAAAATCTAAAAATTTTCGTTCAGTCATCTCTTGTTATAGCAGATTTTTGTGTGGTCGTGTTATTCCTGCTAGTATGGCGAAATCGGTTTGCAGGACTTCCTGATTGGGTTTAAGATAGGCTAGGCCTGCTGCAGTTGGGCAAGACAGGTTAGGCGACGTTAAGTAGAGTTAACTTAGGCATGTATCCTAGCGCAAGAATGCCGCGAACGGCAACGGTATAATTAGTGTCGCATGATGGCGGTGATGGGAGCAGTCAGTCGTTTTTACCCAACCGGCCGAACCGCTTCCGCTCACTGACTAGCCAGAGTCACTGTAATCTTTAATAATGACTGACTCGGGCTAGTCAGTGAGCGGAAGCGGTTTGGCCGGTTGGGTAAAAATCAAGACCACTGCTCCCATCCAGTACGGCAATCCTCGCTGGTGTCGTTTCGCAACTGCAAACGGATCAGTCTGCCTTGATTTTACCCACCCGGTCAAACCGCTTCCGCACACTGACTAGCCAGAGTCATTATTAATAATTACAGTGACTCTGGCTAGTCAGTGAGCGGAAGCGGTTCGGCAGGTTGGGTAAAATAACCTATGACTGCTCCAATCGCCGCGATTATGCGACACTAATTAGACCTTTGCCGACGTGAACACCAGAGAAGAAATGGGTGGGACTGGCACTTCTCGGTGTTGGCGTCTTTTTTTTGCGCTAGGAAACATGTCTGGCGCTTCTGTGGTGTTCGTGTCTTTTTTTGTGTGCTGGGAAACATGCCTCAATTATCGAAGTACCAACTTGCACAACTTTCTGTACTGCGCAGGGTTAGTTTTGGTCGTGATAGATTAGGTTACGTCAGGTTAGTTTATGGCGCCTCGGTAGGGTTAGGTTACGTTACGTTAGTCAATATGCTACGTTACCTCTGGCCCTGGCTTTTATCGCTGCTGGCGACGTTCCATCACATCAACAAAACGCCTATTTTCCAGGAAGACGTCACGTGGTTTTAAAGGCTAATTAGAGGCGAAGAATGGCGTCATGAAAATTTAGGTTAGGTATTTATCCCTCCTGCCAGCCGAATACACGCGGTCATAACGATACTGGCAGCTGTGCCTAAACGAGGTTGTACTCATTTGGCCACGCTGGCGAATTGTCATCTGTGAATTGTAAACTGCAAATTGCCCACTGCGGCGTTGCTCGTGCGGCAAAACGACCTATTTTTGTAGCTTCGGCAGCAACGAAAATAGATCATTTTGCCGTACAAGCAGCGCCGAGGCTGCGAATTCGCAGGTACATTCCGGCAATGTAGAACGGGCGTGAAGAATGCTTTATCAGCCACACGGGAGGATCGTCCGTGCCTTGTTTATCACGCAGCGGTCGCACTGATACCCCGAAAAGCGACGTCTCACAAGTCGCCCCGCAAGTGCGGGGCCTTGTTTTGCCGTGTTGCGGCAATTCTTGGCGTCGGCTTGTCAAAAAGACAGTTTAGAGTGGCAGGGAACCCGCACACAAAACGCGCCAGTTTGGACCGCTTTATGAGTCGCGATTAACGGCCTTCATAGGAAGGCATACATCACACCAGCGGCGCACTCAAGCAGGGTGTACGCGTAAAAAAAAATGGCCGTGTGTATCTGCTCCTTTCGTTGCAAATGCCGCCGAACGACGATAGTCGACTGGCGCCCCTGGCAAATAAAGGCCTCCCTTCTCTTTCCCGCTCACCTCTCGTGCTCTTCCTTTCCCGTCTCGCTCCTCCAAAGATAACACGCTAGAGGTTCTCTCTGGTCAATTTAAATTTACCGCGTTCTCCTGCTCCAAATCGAATGTCTCCATGCCAGCTCTGCCGTTTGGCGGAGGCGCGCGTGATTTGAGGCACCCTACTACAACATTCATAGAACCACGATGCCCTACTGTAAGAGCGTTGCAGGCGGAACGTAGATCCCATCTAGTGGAACCTTTCGTTGCTATTGCCATTTGATTTCTTTAGTGCCACCAGGCGGTAGCGCTGGCAACAGCAGGTGACGGTTTGTGACCGTATATAGTATTTTATTTGCTATTGCAAAAACGAAGTGTCCATAATTTTTTAATAAAGGAACACTGCAAATAGCACTTATGTATTGATTTGTGCCTTATATTTGCGTAATGTCCTGTTCTTGTTCAACAATGTTGACAAGTATGAACACTGACACCGGATTTAGACGTTTAGATTCGGCTGAGTATATAAGACTATTGCGGAGATTTTATTTCACTTTGGCCGGGTGGGTTAATCGACTCCGACAGACAGAGACGTACAGACAGACAGGCAGACAGACAGGCAGACCAAAATGTCTGCGTTTTAGTAGCCCAAGAAAGACTATCGTCTTTAAAAACTTTTCAAATCACTAAAAGGTAAATAGAGACGAACACACGCGTCAATAACCCAAAGGTACCGCCTCAACACGCCGACGCTGAGCAGGCGGCTGTTCTCTTCGCTGGAAGTGCGAGAAAAAAAGCCGTCCAATAGCGGGATCTCTGCTTAGTGACGCATTTGGGAGTATTGATGACGTACATCAATTTAAATGGCGGTGTTCAAAAACACGCAGGAAAGGGAGGGAAAGGGGCAACAAAATTTGCAACGAAAGCACGAGCTTTCCGTAGCACGCAATAAGTTATACTTGGCACAGATGACGTTCACCACGCAACCTAAAGAGTGCGCTTGTTCTTCTAGAGTGCTCAAAACGCCTTTCAGGGCCCTTTAAGTATAAATGAAGCCGTAAACCGGACTTTCACTACCTAAGTTTCATTCATTGTAGGGGGGGAGTTGTCTCTGAAAATGAATGCGCCGAGTTGTTTTTCTTCTATTAAGTCAACAAAGTGTCGCCCACTGGATTAGGGACGCAGAACCGAAAAGAGAGGAAAACTTTATTAAGAGCTGAAAAGGGGAGGAGCCACTGAGTCCATACAAGCAACTACAATACGGATCAGTGGCACGTTTGTATTGTCTTACACATCTGGATATCTAAAGATGTTTGCAGAAATACCCCGTGTAAATACACAGAAATACTTACTGAGGGGCCTGAAATTTGAAGAAATAACGTTACTAACTCGCAGCGTGTACTACAAGAGGTACTTAAATAAGCATCAACAGAAAACAAAATGCAGGTACACCGTACGCATCAGCTTTTTTCTAGCCAAACAGCGGTGCATTAGCTGCTGTTGCATAGCTATGAACATGATTAAACAAAGGTGGTATCTAGCCCTAGCGAACACAACAAAGTCTGCTTTATAATAATATTGGTGAGCAGAATACGAAAAAAGGACTGCTTTGTTAACAACAAAATTGTACTGGCACATATCCGACATTGCTTCCAATAATTTATCCCAAGATCACTCCTTTTCCCCGCTGCTGCTGGAAAAAAGAAACAACCGCTATGACAAAATTTCCACGAGGCGCAGCCACTATGAATGCAAACATGCAATGCGCTGAAAGCCTACTGTAAAAGTTCCTTAGTAAAATAAATCAATAAATCTGTCAGCAGCACGTGCCCCCAGTGTGTTCAGCGCTGTTGCTTTGGTTAATCATTGGCGAATATTTACTATCTTTCATAAAAACACAGCGCGCGCGATACATCCGTCGACTTGGTCACAAAACGCTCGGTTCTTGCAACACAAAAGTTCGCGGTGGTCACAACGCAGCTGAAGCGGTGCTGGGACGAGCAAAGCTCAACGTGTCAGTCAACAATCACGACCCCACACATGTACGTGCCGCGGGGTATTAAAAAGCAGCAATTTGTGGCGGGCCACCACACAAATTTTCTTTCCACATGATTCCTACACATTTCAGCAGGATTATCAGTGCGAGGAAGTCAGAGGAGGTCGTTAGCTTACCTCAGGGAAAAGGGGCAGTGCCGATCGAACGCAGGAACCGGTGCCGGGTGTGGTGATGCCCAAGGTGATGCCGCCAGCCTATCCCTGCGGACTGGGAACGAAAAAGAAAATGATGGGGACGAAACTAAAGTCTTTTGCAAACAACAAAGGGTTCTCTGAGTCCTCTTTTGTTTGTATTTTTCGAAACAGATGACCTGTAACCAGCCACCGACCCCAAGTAGCTTTTTTTTTTTCACATTCTAAACCATTGTATATGGCAAGTATACCAGACGGGTACGTGTGTAATTTAAATCTTTTGTTGGTGTGTTTTTTTTTTTTTCATCTATATAAAGTACATGACGACGGGGCGAGCAGTAACAGATGTATCCCTGGACAGCTTAAGAGAGACGCACACTGGCCACACTGGTGTTCAAATAAGACACACCAAAACAAAAAAAGCGTATTAGAGCACAAACAGAACCAAAAATAATAAAGGCCGATTTATTCTTCACATTTTCTTCCTTTATCAAAAAAGTAAGTCGCAGACTGCATATATAAAAATCATACACATCTCCGTCCTAATTGCGACGCTGGTTAAACTCGAAGCTTTCTCGTTATGTATTCTTTGGTTGGCCAAACCGTCACTGCAAGTGTGTGCCACTCTGGGGGCAGGCACCACCAGGGACGTAGCTAAAGGGGGGTTTGAACACCCTCCGCAATCGTTTTCAGAAGTTCGTAAGCCAAGACTCAAGCTCCTTAATGCAAACGTTCTCCCTTACGATAACCCATATCTCCATCCGAAAAACATTTCTGGCTTCGGCTCTGCACCCCACTTTTCTAGAATACCGACAGCAACTCCTGGGGGCGCACTAAGTACACCTAATGTGATGTGAGGCGTCAATCGTTACCTACTGCTCGGTGTTCAGCGAGCAATTTTTTTAGTGGGTGCTGCATTGAGGTGTTAACCCCCGAGCTGTGACCTTAGGCCTAACGTCCTAAACCTCAAAATTGGAAGTTAAGCATAACGTCATGTAGGAAGCAGCTTTACGCCACGCAGAGCAACGCCGTTCTTCTCGTTACGGATTCTTTGGTTGTCGTTTAATTTCAAAATCATCTCAATTAGGTCGAAAGGAAGTAATCAGAGAGACCCTGGCTTCATAACGCGAGGGACCTAGGTGGTGGTAGCGGTGGCAGTACCAGTGCTCACTGGTACCATTGAGCCATTTCACTGGTCCATCCCCCTCAGGGGGATTGGCCGCAAAATGGGCGCCTCAGGAAAAGGAACTATCTAGGTTTTGGGGAAACATAAAAATATTGGAATATAACAACGAATTAGCTGTAGATGACTAGAGGAAGAGAAATGAGTAGATTATAAACAGAAGTAAACAAAGACTTACATGAAAATTAGGAATGAAGAGAAAATGCTGTAGAGACGAAGCAATGGGCGAGACACACGTAGGTTAGAAAGAGGAATCCATCAGGACCAAATGATAGCTACCACGGCAGACAGCCTAATTCTAGAACGGATGAGTGTAAGAC
The DNA here is from genome assembly GCA_013339765.2 of Haemaphysalis longicornis. Taxonomy (NCBI): domain Eukaryota; kingdom Metazoa; phylum Arthropoda; class Arachnida; order Ixodida; family Ixodidae; genus Haemaphysalis; species Haemaphysalis longicornis. The sequence continues at coordinate 59,300,153 of CM023456.1, forward strand.
ACGGTGATGATCGCCGTGGCAGAATACGAGTACTTTTTTCCCGAATGATAAAATCAGTGTAGCTGACATAGGGAGGTTTAGCCGGTTACATGTGCCTTCAAAGTACCTTGGTTTAGAAAGCAGAACCGTAGGTAGGACAAGAAAAAATGGTCAATCGTTCCAGGCTCGATTCCGGCCTCGGTAAGCGTTATTTCTTTCCACTTCAACCACGATCATTTATCATCATCTTCAGAGAAAGTTGGCGTTCCTGCAGGGCATATTCTCGTTACAGACGCCATCACTGAGGACATTAAACCTTCTCTGATATGAATAACTTAACTGGTAATAGGTCCGGCTACAGGTTTGTTTGATGACGCGGGTTGAAGGAGATTAATACGGGTAAGGGAAGTCCCGTGAAGCTGCTGCTTGAATATGTCGTTGATCTCGTGGGAGAATAACGGTACGGGGGGTCGCATTAGCACGTGAGCAGCAGACCCTTCGTTATGCTGGTCGACCGTTTAAAGGGACACTGAAGTGAATTTGTCAAGCTCCCGTTTTTGCTTGCACTACGTAGACTGGCTCAAATTAGCACACTTTTCATCGTTTATCCGGTTGACAAATCGGTAATTATTTTACAAAGCGCGAAAGAAGAAAAACTACCATGCGCGGTTGGCGGCGGCCGCACCAACTAAGGCTGTGACGTTGGGAGGAGGGGCCACCGTGATTGGACGATACCCAAGGTGAGCAATCAAACAAGTTTCGGTTTCGGTTTCGGTTCTGTAAAACATAACCAATGGCGTTGTTGGATGGGCATTCTCAATATCTCAGTAATCATCGTACCGCGCTTCTGCCATGTTGTCGGCTGTAAAATGCACAAGATAAGCCTCCCAGGACGGCTTGTAGTCGTAGCATTCACTAGCCGAGACCTACGCAGTGCATGAACGCCCTCCGCGTACCCGCAGACGCCCAAATGTCATGCGCTTTTCCCCCAGGTTTGGAGCTTGCCCCCCTCATGCCTGTATCGTAAAAAGCGTGTTCGCACCAGGCCAAGGGTCTGTTCATTCTGGCCTGTGCCCACTGCCTGCAAGCAGTCGGTGCTTATGGCAACAGCACGCCAACCAGAACTCGCTAGCGCGCCAGTGCCAGCCTGCGCGCGTTTTGGGAACTAGTTCGTGTAGCCAGGAACGTTGCGGCCCAAAAAAAGGTGAACTCAATATAGAAAACATCGGCGGAAAACAAAAAAGTTAACTTACAAAAAAAAAAAAAAAAGCATGCACCCGCGGGGATTAGAACTCGTGACTTGCAAAATACTTGCAGCGACATACCTAGCGCCCCATACAACTGAGCCACGGAGCGGGATGCGAAGGCCTGGCTAATATTGGGTATATATTGTACAACCGGTTTACACTTTTATTTAGTTTTGGCATTTCACGCAGCTTAGGTGACTATTTGTTGTACTGCGCTCGTGCAGTAAGCGTCGCCCGAGTTTCCACAGTGGCTCACATCTAGCAATTGCATTTCGTAGACGGAAAAGCGTTCGCAGATGCGTAGTCGTGCTGCTGACCGCTGTGCTTGTTCGCCCAGCGCAAAAAAAGTGCTTCCCGCGCCCTAGTTTTACGCTGTACGGTAAAAATATCAGTTGATTTTATTTCCTTAGTACCTATATTGACTTCGCGGACTCTTCTCCCGCCTTCAAGAGGCCTTATATTTTCTTACTGGCGTACCAGTCAGCGAAGCGTCGCAGCGCTTGTGTGAAGCGACCTTGACTTGGAGCTAGATACAGTGTACAAACAAACCAAGAAAAGAAAGGCACATTCTTCCATTCACAAACGTGTCCTGGCTTCGTTTCAACTAAGCGAACGAATTGCGACCAAGCAATTTTTTTTTAACCTCCTGGATTGCGACGACCCGCCGGCGGCCGGCGGACGAAACGCTGGGCCGACTGACTCTGTTGGCCGGGGAGCCGTGCAGTAGCGCGCAGCCAATTGCCACCTCATCCCGTCCCGACATCACACGAAAACGCCACAGAAAATGGGCGAGCGTAAAGAGAGGAGGACAGCATTTTCGAATTAGTTTTTCTACTAAATAAAATCTCGTAAACGCGTCTAGAGTGGTCGAAACATGGCCTGGGGACTCCGGACTACAATTTGCGCTAGTAATCCCGCAATGTTTACATATCACTTCAGTGTCCGTTTAAGAGACAGAATCTGTAAGAGGGCCCTCGGCCCCGCGAGATTGTTGCCAGAAGGGAGAAAAGGATATTGAAAACCGATGACTGTGGGGCGGAACAAATTGAGGTAGATTCACTTTAGTGCAGGATTGGCACGCGTGTGTTGAGCGTGATATGGAGGCAAATAAGTGCGATTAGCCTGGCGTTCGTTCCTTGTAATACGCACTACCTGGGTACCTAATACTGAATACTTCAGCAGCTAGGAAGAGCGTTGGTAAAAAGGTGAGGAAGCCTGGTGGATCAAAATTTTGACGAGTGAGTTTTTGTCTTCCTTATAACGACATACCCGCTCTACTAGCGAAGATGAGGTGCCGGGGGGGGGGGGGGGGGATTTGCGTGCAAATATTTCCGTTATCCGGAAAGAATTCTTAAACAGGACATTTATGTCGGCAAAAATTTGTTGATATAAACACAAGGTTTTTTTTCTCCTTTCTGTTTACTTTATATTGCCCTCATGTTTACTACATGACGCTCTTTTGAATTCTCGATGACATAAATGATAAACAGCGTGTTTACTTTTAATGGACTGCCGGACAAGCAGGCATGATATTTTACATTTGCGTGTACTAGGGTAAGAAAGAACACTAAGTCGCTATACAACGATTATATTTAAGGGTATGAGGTATAGAGCTTTACAACTGATACCGTGCCTTATTTTCCCGAGTGACGTAATTTTATTGACCACGTATGTATGCACCCAACAGAAAATAAAGTCCAAAGACTCCGTCTTATTTTTTTTTTTTTTTGTGTTGCCTCCAGAAGACTGGATGGAAGTTAGGACTCCAAGCTGATTTGCTTGCTTCACTCTTTTTCTCGGGGCCGAACACGAAACAATCCTGTTGTGCGTACTCAAGTAAACAAGAATTCAAACACGTAAGGTTTAATGAATGATACTCGAAGGGTGAACGTTTTGATTTGCTAGCGAGTAAGAAACAATGCCAATGGTTGGTTGAAGTTGCCAGTGGTAACGGCAGCACTTCATGTCACATATTGTGCATGAGAGGTCTCATATGTTCATAGGATTAATGCGACCAACTGGTACGTTAGGGTGAAACAGTGGCGTACACAGGATACAGATTGGGCGAAAGCATACGGAGTGCCCTCTCCCATTACCCCAACTTCCCCAAAATAGGAATGGAGGGAGAAGAATATAACGAAGGGAAAAAGTAAAAAAAAGCAGCAGAAAGGAAAACAAAAGAACGCCGAATAAAAAAGAGAAAAGGGGGCTGGCGTGAACATATACTACAGTAGAACTTAAAGGAGTACTGACACGACATTTCAAAGCTGAGACAACTATGTGAAATGCTTCCTTTTATCAGGAGATATCTCCCAGCAAGTTTCAACAGCAACCGTTCGGCTTAACACATTTTAAATCCATTTTAATCTTCACCCGCACGAGAAAGCCCAGAGCGGGCCGACATGACATCATCTGCTACTTGCCCCAAACTGCGACGTCGGGGCTCCCGTGACGAAGCCGGCGCGCTGGCTGCGGTTGACGCGCGCTACTCCGGCGTGTTTACACGTCATTGTTTTGGGACTGACGTCATGCTGCCCGGGCGCGTGGGGACGGTGAAGACCTCGGCCGGTCTGGGCGCGCCCGCACGCGTCCAGAGCCGCAGCGGTACGGCAAGAATGGTGTCGTCACGTGATACCTCCTGTCATGGCGGCCACCCGGCGTTCGTTTTGCGTATTCTTTCCTCCATGGTAGAAACCAAAAGTGACACGAATAAATGACGCCGTAAAATGAATGTTTACACTGCGCTATACCGTCTAATGTGTCATTCTATGATTAGTGGGCTGGTAGGCATGCATGGCAGCGAAAAAAAAACGTAACGTCATAATTTTGTGTCACGGTCTACGGACACCGGGCCGTAATCTGCTGATCCGATGCGCCTCGGATGCTCGTGACGTCAAAATGAAGTAAAAAATCGCCAACGCTCCGTCCTCGGAGCATGCCTCGGAGATCGCGGGTAGTACGTCATGTCCGGAAGTTCGTGTCAACGCCTTCGGGGACAATCTCATAACTTTGAAATGCTGCTAGATCGAAATTAATAAAATTGTTTGAATATAACAAAGCCTTTTCTGTTTGTGTGTTTTCACGGGCACTGCCGTTGCTGCTAATGCTAGTTGAACATGTATACACACATTTATTTTTTTACTTTGTTCAGTTATGAGGCGCCAGGGAGCGCTGCGCGCGGTACAGCTGTTTTTAAAGGAGGGATATTTGAACGCCGAACGCAGGCACTGGACAAAGATTTCGTCCCACCAGGGTGTTCTCTTGGGACGAAGAGCGACGTAAACGGCAGGCACTTTCTCGTGCAGCTTGCAGAGGACCATTCCATCGTTTTTCGAGACTTGAGCGCCCACTCTAGAGTGGAAAAAAAAACTGTTGCCAAAGCGGCAGTATATATGAAGACTGTGACGTGAGTATGATATTTTCATAGATTTTCTAAAGCCATGTCATTGTTCGGCCACTCTTTCTTGTTCAGTGAATTAAAACCGCTTTTGAAAACGTATGTGTGCGCGTTTTGCGCACGATCAGATTGTGTACGTATATTGTCACGCAGCCAATTGGATGACGCAGTTGTCTTGAAGGAGAAACTAGTTTATTGTAGCGAACTTGTGCTTCCCTAACAACTCAAAGAATACAGAAGCGGCGAAGCATCGGTCAACAAAGTGATGAGCGTAGGCGAGTGTCGTCGAATCGAATGCCGCGGCGTCTGCTCTGCACGCTTTTATCTTAATTTCGGCGCAAGTGTTTCTCGAACCGTCCATTGAAATGCAGGACATTGTAGATCACAGAAGATTATTCTGGGCTGGTGCCGTTAGGGCGAAACAGTCTGCTTATTTGAATGAGATAGTCCGTGTGGCATAAAAATAAAGAATGGAAGACGCGCTTCGCGGACACAGATAACAGAGCCATGCGTGGCCGTGCGGCAAAAACAAACAATAAATAAACTAACCCATACATGGTTCGCGGCAATATCATGGCAAGCTCGTTTTAATTTTTTTTAATGAAAGCAGGGCTGCAAGTGCAACGTCAATGATAAATATTACTGACCTCTAATCTTTAGCGTCCCGAGGATACGCTTCCCGCCTACCTTTGTTTCATGAGCTATATTAACATGCTGTTCTGCGCGACGAACTGCTCTAACAGCCTCAGCATCTATCACGTCACATTGACCACGGCCACAAATTTGGTGTTTAATCATGCAACGTGAAGTAGTTTGCTCAGTTTTTTTTTTAAACATCCGAGAATCAAACCGCCTTCCCCCAGGTATTGTTTTCATCCGCGATAACCACTTGTTTTTACAAGCATAGGTACAACTGTGCAATGAGGTGTAATTTTTGTAATTGAGCACCTGCACTGTATCCTTACGTTAGGATATTTTGTAATTCCACTTCCCTATTTAATGCCTCTATCCTTGAAGGTGAATAGGTAAAGCATATCGCAATACGCTTCGTTAACTAAGATAGAGACCAAATTTGCAACCCTTTGTTGTTTTTTGGCCGTTAAGCTCATAATAAACACATTTTCAGATACACTGGATCTGGAGAGCTGCTTGACGGGGAAGGCCCTGAACGAACAAGCAGTACTGTGGGTCTCAACAAGAATAGGTGCCAACTATGACTACTTTAAGAAGCTGGAGTAGAGAAAGCAGTTTTGGCATTGCATCACAAACATCAATGTGTCCTTATTTATTTTTGCAATGAAGATAGCATTGGTTTCTGTGCACTTTAAATAAGACTGTGTACCATCACTACAGAAATGATGTAGTTGATTTTGTCACGGTTATTTTTTCCCAGTGTTCGTTACTCTTGAACGGTGCTGCTGCATGCAGGGGAAAAGGAAACAGTTCAACATAACTTGTCACACTCTGATTTATTGAGGAAAAATTCAATACACCTTTGTAGATGCTGCTGTTGGCATCATAATTATTTTTTACAAGCAGGTGTCCTACATGATAAAAAAAATCGCAATATCGCTCTTCACAAACCTAAGCAAGCAGTCATCAAAGCCCTTAGTGCTAGAATACATGCAATTGGTGGGGTAAATGAAGACTTTTGTGGCCATTTTTCCACTTATTATGAGAATGTCAGAGTGAACCATGACAGTTAACTCTGTGTTAAGAGACAGCCTCCAACATTTTAAGCATGTTTTTTTTTCTTTTTTTTTCATCAACAGTGGAGATGCATACTTGCATATCGTGTTCTCTTAAGTAAAATGATCTGTCAGAGATTGTCAAGCAAAGTCACCGTGCAATGGTTGGGCTATGTCATAATATAACTCTTGACAGGACTGAACTAAATGTATCCAGAAGAGTCGGCAGTACACTGATTATTTTTTTTGTGGTATATGCATCATCATTCTTTGCTTCGCAGCAGAATGACGGTTACAGTGTAATAAACAGAATTTTCTGAAGAGAATCTTGCCCGGTCTCTATAATCACAACAAGGCCTCACGACCCATCAAAACAGTAGTCACTGGCTATCCCAGATCAAGCAACACCGTGTGAAGACATAGTATACAGCGGTCGATAGCATAGCAACTTTCTCTTTTATCCTCACACAACCATGCCAAACACAAAACGACAAGAAGCTTCTCTACAGGAAACAATGCCGCGTCAGGGCATAGTATATGCTGCTTGAAACAACAACAAAACAACTTTCTCCCGACAAAACAAACACCGCACACCACACACAATCAGAAACGAAAGTTAAAAATGACATGTTCTGTGCCACCAAGCTGTCTGAAGATGCGTTGGTTGCCCTGCTCTGCACCTGCCTCTACTTCAGGAACAAGAATCAACGTGCTGGGAGCAGGCACCTCCTCAGCCGCGTCGTCTGTATCGCTGCCCTCGTCCACTTGCTGCTGCTGCAGCTATTGTCGTCAGTCGTTCCAACAGGCAGCCACACAACACACTCTGACAATGTTGGCTGCCAGAAGAGGCCTATGAAGAAAACTGGTGCTACTGCAGGCAAGGAAAACAGCTCTTGAGAACTGCAATGTTGCACTTCACGACAGACCACATAGAAGCATGTCCGGCATTGTACTTTTCTTCAGGTGTCTGGGGCCTGGATGACGAGCAGGGGGTGTCATGAGCCACGACTCGAGCAGGTGGCCACCATCAACCCCAGAACTCGCCAGGCTTTACACGTCGACAAGAGGGCGGGCAACAGTGAACAGCCAGTCACACAAAGGCACTGTAGTCGGCAGTCACGGCCAGGGCCTTCATATTGGCGTCGCACACCTGAAAGAAATACATAACACAAATATGTACTAAAGCATTAAACAAGTACACAGTTTGAAGAAAGGAACAGGTAATAAACAAGAATAAGAATACAAAGAATTGGGTTACTTGGAACTGATTCATTCCGCAACTGCATGCAATGACGAACGACGTCGCCGTGTTGTATGTGCCTTTTCTTTAATCTTCGTTGTTTCGCGTTGCAGGCGAATTAGAGCATGCAGGCGACCCGAGAGGAAAATTGGTTACTTACAACTATTGATAAGGGCCCTCCCACCCATCTATGCGGTACAGCAGCACAACACAACCCCCCCTCCCCACCCGCATTTCGAAATCGATAAACCCTTAAAACGAGCCGATAAGCTGAACTTGTCACCTCTTCACTATGGGTCAAGGATGGGAAAACATGTCAGCCGAAGCAGTTGACACACGATGGGGGGCGGGGCGAGGGCGATGTACGTTACGCATATATTACACGGTTCGTTATGAAGTCAGTTAGACGCCCAACACGATACACCTGTTTATCTTTCTTTATAAGCTTTTTTTCTTTCAAGACGCCACCCTATTTGATACCTCTGAACGTGTTCATTTTAGCTACATTTATTGACATATTTTTTCGATATTATTTCACTTAAGCGAACATAGGCCGAAGAGTTAAAAGATTCTTTACATATGCATCTGCTAATTTTTTTCTGACACACTATTTGATCATCCACAATTGCGAAATTTATGGGTGATCACTGCCACCACACGACACCGCTCAAAACAAACGCATTTCAGTGACTGCTTTTCAGACATCGCGCTCCTTTTCCCTTCGATGCAAAACAATGGGGCTACATCATTTTTTGCTTCCGTAACAAACGTAGCCAGAAACAAGTAGTACTTACCACCGTGCTTACGTCGCCGGGGTATCCAAACCGCTCCTGTGTCGGAGCTCCGTCACTGCCGACACCACAGTCTGAACGCTGCGACTGGCGGCGGGGTGCGACAGTGTTTCTTGGTGGCAGAAAACGCTTTGCAAACTGTCAGTTGCGAAGAGGGACACAGCACGCACAGCACCTTCGTATCTGTTGACACTTCGCTGCACCTCGATGGCCGATAAGGGCTTCCAATTTCAGCGCCTCGGCAACGGCGTGAATGCTGCGGCTGACCGACGGCTGCGTCATGCCGAGAGTATCACCACTACCGACAATCTGGAAAGCTGCCGGTAGCGAAGAACCTCAGCGCGCACATCACCGTCGCACCTCGAGGCCTAGCGTGCTCGTCGAGTGCGTCGCACAGCATCCGCGCCGTGTCCTTGTTGACGCGGAAACGGCACTTAAAGTCGCCGTCGCTCAGCCGACGCTCAGGCACGGGATCCTCTTCCAGCAGCTCCAACAAAACTGCAAACACGGGCGGCATAAACGCAGCCACCTTACCATCCGATGCGCTCTCGACCGTGCCAGATTTCACGCCTCGCTCGCGGGAGCCACTTGGCTACGTGACGTCACCAAACTGTCGCCAAAATATAGCCGCGTGACGCAGGCCGGCTGACGTTTTCGCTTCGAGCCAATCGCGTGACACCCCGTCCGAGCGCAACCTCACGAGACCACACGGGATTGCGCCTTGGACCTTATCCGAGGCGCGCCGGACGCCTAGCAGAATACGGCCCGCACGGTACCTCAACGGCCCGTTCACAAGGTCCCTTCGTCAGGATAAGGGCCTATTCTTATGTCCTCCTTTTTGCATACTCTGTCGCTCATAGGAACAAGAGTCTTCGTGTATTGCCTTGCATATGGCAGAGGAGATCGGTCCGGGCCTACTAGCCGTTAATAAGCCAGGAGAGTTTCCCTGGTCGGTGTACTCACCTTACCTTTCCTCGTTTTCCCCGTACGAGACACCAAGTAACTTGTGGTAGCTGATCCCTGAGGCATAGAGAAGATCAGTCTATAGGCCCCTCGCAGCAAGGTTACCTGGAGGCGCGAACCCGCCCTTTCCCCCTCGGCCTCATACGGACTGTACAACATCTAGCCGCCATGACATTTGGTTACAGGGGTATGTCACTCCCCCCGACCACTTTGCGATCAGGTCGCTGGCCCCGCCAAGCTTGAGGTTACAAGGGTCGCCAGTCCCCCGGCCCGTAGTGGTTTCCCGACCATTGAGATCGGTACTGCCAACTACAAACTACTGTACGCTGGCATCACTCGCTACTTCGCAACTTGACTCGCCGGCCTCCTCTCACGCTTGATTACAGGGGTGCGTTACTTCCCCCGGCCAAAGAAAGTCATAGTTGATCGATCTCGACACGCCTTCCTACTTCAATCGCATTGCCACGTGCCGGGTTGACCGCCCGACCTCCGCGTAGGACCTGATTCCAGTTGACCAGGAACCTCCGCAGTGGCGGCCGTTTTGCACGCTCCCTGGGCAGGGATTGTGCGGCCTCCCCGATTCCTCGAGGAGGTCCCGTGGAATTACCGCACTTCCACGCTCTGGCCCTATGACATTAGGTTACAAGGGTTTGTCACAACCCCCGGCCTGCAGACCAGCTCGCAAGTTCAACCGAACGAGCCCCAAGCTATGGTTACAGGGGTGTGCACGCCCCGGCTCGGTAGTGGTTTACCCATTGCTTCAGCAATGGTACGCCAACACTACGAGCGAACTGTACCGCTTGAGCGCACTGATTGCTTCGCAACATTGACCCGCTGGCTTCCTCTCACGCTGGATTACAGGGGCGCGTTACCACCCCCAGCCATTGTCCTCCTCCCACACTGGATTACAGGGGCTCGCTACTTCCCCTAGCCAAGAGAGTCATAGTTGATCCACAAATACCATCTTTCGAAATACGCGGGATCTTCTGAGGAACTCCCAGTAGCTCCGCACTCTTCCAACAGTCATTTTTCATCCGTACGTCCGGAGACTGGAATGATCTACTTGCTACAGTCGCTACAATCATTGAACAATCCCGTTTCAAGCCCGCCATTGAGGAAATGCCACCATAATTGGTGTACGCCTTCTGTTGCTGTCACCATGTTGCTGTAACCCCGCTCACCCCTTAAATAGAAGTGGCTCCATAATTATTGTACATGGCCTGTTGCCATAACCATGTTGTTCCCCTATTTTCCAGTGCCGTGTAATGCCCACCCCTCATGTAGTGTCCGACTTGGCCATTTGAGGAATTATTAAATCAATAAATCAATTCTGTTCTCAGCGGAAAGCTTTTTTTGAAGCCAGAAAGAAAGCGTACTATAGGGACAAAGTCGGTCGTAGCATGTTTCAGGTCCCACACAGTATCCCTGCGCTTCCTTTTGACACAGTCCAGGGAATATGCTTGCATGGGATGCATGGAACATAAGGGTATTACCTTAAAGGGCATAGCAGGTACTTGGCCGGGTGACAGGGAAAAGAAATCAATTTCGTAATGGAAACAACTTATTGCGGGCTTCAGAATCCGATGGAACATGCCCTTTGGCTCCGTTTCTTGACGTGTCTTGCGGCCTACTGATTAGTGACAGTTTATTTCGCAGAAACGGCCTTCAAATTGGAACTGGACGAGCTAATATGCCACACAACACTGGAACGTAAACGAGACTAAGAAGGCTTTCGATGTTTCCGTACGTCCTTTCATTCTTTTAGGGTGTACTACCTCTACAGCGTTCGATTTCCATCAATAATCGCGACTCTACTCATTTGCTCTGGACAGGTACAAAGAATGACCGTATATTTTTTTATTTGTGCTGTATATGCACGAAAAATGCACCGCACAAATGGATGGAGTGCATGGAGCGAGCAGGGCTTGGGTAACTCTGAAAGCGGTTACAGCAGATTTTCGCTGTCGGTGACAGCTCAGTGCTTGTGTGTGTGTACATGTTGTACGTGGGATCTGAGACTTGTTATTTGCGTTCAGGTTAACAGGACTACGTTTTCAAACCTAGCGCACTGTCATGAGCTGGTTAGTTTTGCAACAACAACAAAAAACATTCGCTGCATAGTCGATATGGTGAGATTCTAAAGGCTGATTAAAAATCGGATGAGCAAGCTGTAACGACGACATCATTAGCTTTTCCAGAGATGTTGACAGTTGAAAGTTTATTCCGACAACATTTCTTTTTTCTTTATTTTTTCATTTCAAAGGTCCAACGTTACTTAATTTTTTAGTTTTATTTAACTCAATATGACGAATTGCTAAGTTATAAATCTAAGGAATTTTGTCTGCGAACAAGTTGTAAGCATCCTCCTTATTGGTTGCAAGCAAAACTCGGTTCGAGTCAGTCACTGCCTTTAATTTTTGAGATAACGTAATATTATTACCATTTATTAATCTTTGCACATAGGTATATCTGTTTCAGTTTGTTTGTGTCGACTTGAAAATTGTGCGAAAAAAATGCTTGGCATACGATCACTAACACCTCAAATTTATACACCTGTTGGCAAACTGCTTGTTTCATGATTCGGAAAACATAAATCAATCAATGCCTGATCTGCGGTGTCAGGACATTAATTACATGTTCATGCCCACAGGATAACCAGAAGATTGTGCGAAGAGAACTCTCGGGATAACAAATCTATATAGCCAATGTACGAGAAGGGGGTCTGTAAACAACCAAAAACATAGTCTTCAAACATTTCATCATCATACATTCGTACTAAGGATTAACTGTAGAAAATTGGCGGACAACGATAAAATGCATATATTTTTTTTGGTCATAAATGTCTATGCCTCCTCTCCAAACATTGCTCCCAAGCAGGCATGCAATATCTCTACCAAGTAAAGTGCGCAGTATCCCAGCCACCCAGTCACCCCACGATCTGTGTATTGCTACCAAATAATTAAGAATTTAACAGTTAGGCAATCTCAATAACTGCATCATGCAGGTGTAAAAACATAACAGAGGTATTTCCGAATTCGACGGCATGCTCGCAAAACGATTCGATGTTATAGGCTTAAAAACAAGCAAACGATAAGGTTTACGAGACGCCAGACGCCTTAGCTTTCCACAGACGCACTTATACTGCGCTACATTAGGCGCCCCTCTGTTATCTGGAGTGGACCGGTAGAGTCAGTCGCTTCTCAGGGCATTTGGCGGAGACGCACAGCCTCTTAGTCCAATATAAGAGCCAGAACACGCGCCCGCTATCTCAAATGTTCGGTAAGACGGCCGAAGTGCCCGTTTTCATTATCACTGAGCGATCTCCGCTTGAAGAATCGTGGAATTACACGGCCAGGTTTGGTGGCGTCGGCATGTCGCGGCATAGGCTGGCGCCACTAAGCGCATGCGTCTTCTGGTGGTTTGGATATAAGGACTTCCCGCTTCAACGACATGAACTCCGCCAAACTTGCGATATTTATTTCATGCGAAACAACGGTTGCAATCAAAGTAGCGTACGATATTGTAGGGTTTGATCGGTTGATACTGGTCGAAAAGCCTCGTGAGAGTAAGTAGGCCTGCCGCGTAATTACGTCACGCGGGTGCCAACGTCGCCCATTAGATATATACTAGTTAACGAAACGGCCAAAGCGATGATATTTAGGTGGATGCTAATTCCTGTGCTCACGCTGAGAGCACAGCAGATCGGGTTGGTCAAAAGTGTCGACATGAATTTAGCACGTCTTGCACTGAACTCAGTACCTAAGCACATTCATAAAAACATATTCCAAGACACTGCCGTTTGTCGTTTCACCGCACGCGGAGAAGCACTCAAGTTACTGGTGTGTGGTTACTGTATAAGTGTTGAAATTTCTAAGCGTTTCTCTTCAAAAGTACTACGGGCCCCACGTTGCCGTTCTATAGAGCTCTGTGATTAGTGGCTCCCATTGGTGCCCACGTTCTCATTACACTCAGGGACCGGAGCGTAGGGAACGAGATCTATTGTTCTCTTCTCAAGCAGTCGGACGATAACACATAGAGGGGCACAATACAAACGACGAGGCAATCGCAACTCTGAAAGCTGGATTATAGCGCCTTTTTAAGGCGATGGAATCAAGCGCCCTATTCTGCAATAAAACGCCGTGGTTGTTGCTTTTGACCGCATAACTATCCGGTCAAACAATGGCCGCCGCAGTAAATAGAAAATAAACAAAAAAGTCAGTGGTCCGATGGTTCTTGGTCACGGGTCTGCATAGTACCAGCACAGTGCTCTACAAACTGTGCTATCCCCTTTTTTATTGCCGAACTATGACATAATCAAAGAAAGCAACTCAAGACAACACAGGCAACATCAGATATTACTTAAGCCGCTGAACTGCTCTTCCGGTTGGCGTTGCCGCTAAACAATTATCGCTACACAGTTCAATCTCCGCACGTTGCCAGCGTGGAACAAAGTCCTTGTTGTTGCTGCTTATTTCTTCGTGCCCCATACACAATTGATCAAGTGGGCAAGAATCGAGAATTTGGAAACGGAAAAGCTGAAATAGGACTGTGCGTTTCTGGGTTGGCCAGTAGGAAACGGAATCCGCAAACTTTTCAATTTACTTACTGTGACGTATCATCTGAAGCCAGACACGGGCGTTGCTACAGAAATTCACACAAGCGCCAGAAAACACCTTGACAGAGGTAGCGTCCAGGAATCTCCATTCATTTTATGGCACATAATTACACGATGTTCAGTCACTGGATGACGCTGCCAAGATTTTGTTTTTCGCAGCTCAGGAATCTGGAATTCTCGTTCTACATAACTTGCACGATTTGACGGAAGATATCTACAGTAGAGTTCTGGTATAATTTCCGCGTGAATACTTTGAAGTTTCAGGCACAAGCCACTGCTTATACTTTATAAATGTTTCTTGCTTTGATTGACAGAGTGACATAAAAATGCCCAAGAAACTTGTTGGAAACAATCTCCAACATAACAGTCCTTAATTATAAAAATAGTACAGAAAACTGGTCATCATCATCACCATTTTCTACAGTCTGCTTAGGTCCACTGCAAGACGGATACCTCTCCCACTGACTTCAAACCGCTCCGCTGCGCCCTCGAGTCCAGTGTTGCCACAGAATTTCCGTATTGCATCCCTCCATCGTCATTGGCCTTCCCCTTCCTAGACCCGTCTCTTGGTATCCACTCGGTTGGCGTTTTTCCACGCTTCGCTGCAGAGTGGCATTGGTTGTCCGTATTGCAGCGCCTGCTAAACCGAACCCCTGTTCTGGCTCTGTAGCCTCGACGTAAAGCCTGAGTATCGTGTCATTGGCCTTCCCCTCAAATCTACGCGTCGTTTTTGTTAATAATAGTGATTTGGTATGTTTTACCCGTGCGCAGCCAATGACCACGTTGAATTACCGTATGCAGCCACTCGCCAGTTGCCCTGATTGTCCACCGGTTTTCGCTTCGTCTCACTACACGGCCAGCCCAAGTCCATTTCTTTTTCTTTACTTGAACTATGATATCTTCTACTCTAGTTTGTTCTCTGATCCAGGTAGCTCGTTTCCTGTCCATGAGTGTTACTCGTAACATTTCATTCGTTCTATGGCCCGTTCAGCAAACCGAAGTTTGATTTCTAGCTGTTTAGTAAGGTGCCAAGTTTTATCTCCGTATGTCATAACCGGCACTATACACTGATTGTAGATTTTTGTTTTGAGTGACAGAGGTAGCTTGCGCATAATTATTCGGGAGGGCTTGCCGAGTGCACTTTAGCCCTTACCTACTTTGCGTCCGATTTCTCTCTCGTGGTTGGGGTCCGCACTGAGCATCTGTCGAGGCAGTTGTATTCTTTCAATTCTTCTGGCGTTCATTTCCTAAGCTGAAGGGGACGTTTTCCGCATTGTTATTCCTTATTACTTTAGATTTAATCATATTTATTTTTAGCCCCATGCACGGCTATGCTTTACTGTAGGTGAAACTTGGGCAAAAAATAACTTAGTGTTGGCAGGTGGTTTCAAACAGGTAGCCACTGACAAAGTGAACGGATTTCCCTGAAAGAGGAAATTTATTGAAATGTTTTCAGTTTTTTGTACGGTTTTCTTTCTGCATACAACAAGTTAAAACCATTGCTGCAGAAAAGGGGTGGTTTATGGTGGTGTAGAAGGGAGACCGGCATCCACTTGGTCTCCGAGGTGGGCTGGTCCCGAGGCGAGGTTCTTCTTTTTCCTTAAAGTATTGAAGATGAGTGAGTACAGCACATCTAGGCTCTGGCGTAATGAAAAATGAGAGTCCAAGAATGTTGAGGACATATGGCACTTCGGGTCGGGGATCCCGCAAAGCGCCAGCGGGTGTTCCCAGCTGGCCGCACCAGCAGCTCCCACGGGCGTGCTCTGGGACTCGACTAGGAGCGCCTGTGGTCCACCGAAAGCGTGGACCATCGGCGACGGGGCACCGACACTTAAAGTTCGGTATGAGAATATAAGGACAAGTACGTTGGGGTGCAAGTTGATAGTGAGCTAGGACATTACGTATTTGTAACGCTGCAAGAATTGCCTTGTTTATTGTTAAAAACATTTTCTCCTTGTGTATCTTTACAGTGTAGCTATTTGTTATCAGCTGGCCAATTTTGTAATCGACTACACGGCAAAAATGTTTCATCACAAGAATCGTTTTTTCCCTACAGGAAGTAATTAAAGCGTTATAAAATTGCAGTAAATGTCACCTATAACTAGTGATGCATTACTTTTAGCACGTTGCGTGCAAGACTGATGCAAAATCAGTTCAGGTTGCTTACAAAATAAATTCAAGCGACGGCCTAAGCCTAAGATTAAATGCTATTCCGGAATTGAAAAAAAGCCCGGGGCTGGGTGTGGTATTTCTGTGATGTCGTCCAAAATAAAAATGGCGAAGCTTGCACTAAGTCACTCAAGGATTGAACCATAGCGAAGGTGGAGGATTTCTTTTTATGTAAGCACTGCAGAACACACCACCAGGCATTGCATTAGGTTTGAACTTGTTTATTTACATGTTCCGTCATCGCTTCTAACCATGGTAGTAGTAGTCATCGTCATATCCATCTATATCATCATCTTCCTCATGCGTGACTGGCGGGCCAGGATCGTTTTGTCCGCACGCTGTCCCATTTCTCCCAAAGTGTAGCGGGTCAGCACGCGCTAGAACGGCGGCAATCGTCTTCGCGAACTGGGAGTCTGTAGCGCGAGCCATCTTGTGCTAATCATTCATTACATTGCTAAACTGACTCACCAAAAAGGTATTTAAATTACCCAATACGAAAAAAGCCATTAAACTACTGTAATTTTAATATCATGGAAGATATTTCGTTACTTGTATGCATGGTAGTCTCGTGTGACCTTTCGGCCGCTTGGGCCACTTCGGGAAGGGGTGTGTGTGATCGGGGTATATTTGCTTATCCTTTCACTCCACTCAGACCAAGGATGACTCAAGATAGATGGAGGTCGTTATTAATAAATTCACACTAGCCACATCGTGCACACGTGTTTTGTCAAACAAGATTAGCGGCCCCTTACGCCATGTTGACTCTAAGAGATTGATTATTTACATGCTTCCCGTTCCCTGAGCGACTATCAAAGTAATATGTCCTACTTTATTTTCTTCTCTGTGGCTCTTTGCGGTTCTAGTTTTGCTAGTTCGCCCCTGGTGCTCAGAATAAAAGGTACGCTGGAAGGTGTCTCGCCGTTTCGCTTTTTGTCGGCAATGATCAAATAAAGCTAGGCGCTACCGACACTAGGTGCATTCCACCTTCGTTTCTGTGGCGAACATACTACCAGGACGGTTTCAGTTAGTGTACCGTCTGCATTATTGGTAATGAATTGCGCTGCGAGATCTCGCATTAGAAATCAACGGGCAGAGGTAGCGGACAAGGCGTAGGCGCCATAGTATGCGTACAAGCGTGTGTGCGTGCGCGCATGCGCCAGGGACAAGATGATGGTGAAGCAATGCTTCTGCGGAACATAATACGATGCTTGCGAGGTGTTTGTGCCCGAAATAATAGAGTCTAGTTGGATATTAACCACGTCTTGTTTGCGTAGTCCTTCAGATACTCATCAAACTTGACTGCTTGGTTCTCCGGTAAGCCTCTTGCCTTACAAGCTTCGGTTATGAATTCAGCTGTTCCCGGATAAGGCTTCATTCTTGCGTTAAACATTCCCACCAGCTTATAAATTGAGCCCTGCAGAGCTTGTGTCACATGCCATCTAAAAAACCAACAGCAGTAAGCATGTATTCAGGTTCACAATCGATGGGGCATATGCCATTAAATTTTACCACTGGAGTATTTTCTGTAAGTAATGGAAATAGCTTGGTTATAGTTGCCATCAATGGCCACCAGTAATGCTCCTGGCGCTATACACTGCAGGAGGCATGGGCGGCAAGGGTTCGCATCGCACATTGTTAAGGGCGTCTGGCCCATATTGTTCCTTCTCTATTGAGAACCGCATGCCCCGACTGAGATTCACCCATGAGTAAGTTCCGGCACGGCTGAACGGACTTGGGACGGCTCACAGTGAGCACATAGGGATTGCTTTCGCTGAAGTCCGCGTGATCATCAAAAGAAAAGTGCAGAAGGTGAGGCTGTATAGAACCTGCCACTTTATGATTTCCCGGGCGCAGTGTGAGAGACTCGCCACTTCAATTCGATCATCCAAGAAATTTGGCGACTCTTAGTTAAATTGGGGACCTCAATTTCTTGAAGGTCTCGTTACCTCCATACTTTACGGAATTCTACGCTGAGCAAGGCAGTAGTTCTCCCGTTGGGCAAATCGGAAGTAGCTACCCTTACCCCAAAGAGAAGCAAACTGCAAGAAATGACAGGTGTGGGATATTCCTGAAAATACCTGTCCTCTGGGTCGTCTTAGTTACGAATGCCAGACTCACAGATAATACCCTGCAGCAGTTCCTAAAATTGTCTACTTATGAGTGCGAATTTTCACGCTCCTTCTCTTAATTTTGAAGTTGTTTTTAATAGCCCTATTCAGCAATGAGTGGCCAAATTGGACTACTTTTGGGCTATATTTGGAGGACCTGTTGTTTCAAATGGCAATTTTTTTGTTTTTGTACTTCTTATTTGTTGATTCCTGCGAATGGTTTGCATTCACATTATTACAACGATTAAAGGCGTTATCTTCACCAACTATGCATTTTTGGGCAAATACAGGGCGCTGTACCATTGACGCCTTTTCACGAATTTGTGTTTTATGTTTCAGTTCCGTTTTTGTTTTTTGTTTTATGTTTCAGTTTCAGAACGTCCGAAGCACCTGGAGACACGACGGAAGTCGCATTGGGGTAACGGCATCATCTTCTGGTCAGGTCGCAGTAGATCCCGTCTGAGGTTGTCTCGGCGGGTCGCGGTTGGGGTCATTTGGCTAAGGAATGGGCGCATCCATGGCTAACCGGGGCTGGGGCGGCAGACGCAACCCAAGAGCTTCAAGGCGATCTCTCCAGGAGCCGAGACAGGGCGAAGCTGGAGGCCACAATGGGGATGAAGACCACAACCTCCACTAAAACCGGGGGGGAGTCACAGGACAATTCCCGCGCCGCCATGGCCCGCCAACAAAGGACGACAAGGAGCTATGCTCGAGACCCCACTTCTGCTTCCCGTAACAATTTTATCGGTGGTCGCTACGTCTGCGGAAAGTAAAACGAAGCGCTGTTTGGTATGGAGGTTGCTAACTGGTCAGTTAACTTGCTAAATTTCTAGCTAGCCAGTTAGCAGTTTCCCTGTCTCTCTCTCTCTCACTCACTCACTCACTCACTCACTCACTCACTCACTCACTCACTCTCCCACTCATTAATTTTTATATGATGGCACTGTAGTGTTTCTTGCGTAAATGGGTGAACTACGCTGATGACTTGAGATTCCCAAGCCTGATATTTGACAATACATAAATTTTATCGCTGTGAGGCAGGACAGTGCGCATCGCCATGTTCGAAATGCTGCCGTTCCATCAATGTAATCGATAATCACTAGCCTCAAGACCTGCGGTTTCCCTTCGCATTTTTATGTTTGTGATTTTCGTTGGGCCAATTAGCCTTGCCACCGGCTTCTTGGGGTGTAGCATGGGTAAAATATCATGAGAAAAGCCATGCCTCTGTGCTCTTATTCCACACCGCCCAAACAGGTGCCACAATCAATCCTCTTTTCGCCGCCGCGTCGCGTAAAACTCGGTAATGGTGGGAACACCTTCCTGCATGCCGGCAGGTTTATCGACGCTCCTCGATCGAATGGTTGCTGGATTGATGCTCTTTTAAGGCCTATTATCACCGCAATTTTACGAAATTAGATGATAGCCACCCTGAAGGAATACCGCTTGATAAAACAAATATAAAAAGTTACCACAGCTGTATCAAAGTACTCACCGTGATTCTCTGCTGTGAAGACTCTGCCGGAGAGGGATTTCTCGTCATGTATAAGTAATGATGGAGGCGTATCTTGGTTCTACTTGGGCTTCTTGGCATGTCTGAGCCATACTCAGAAATTGTGATTGATGCATAGTGGTCGGGTGGCAGCCAGAAGATCGTAGACGAACAAAGGGACAGCGGGGGGCGGCTTGGCTGTTTTGTCCTGGGTATGTGGGCACGCCTGCGCTGAGAGGGTGGAAAAATGGAACACACGAGGGAGTTTATCAACTAGCAAAAAATTGTGACCATGATGTAATAGGGAAATAGAAGGCGAAAATACCACGAGGAAAATGGCAGGACTGAATCAGTTTATATGAGAAAAAAAACGGAGCAGGAGTTACAAAGCGTCTATCTGAAGCCTTTCATTCTAAAACGTGTGTTTACATCAACCAAAACGATGAAAGAAAAACAAATGCGAGTAAGATTCGGTTACAGAGCAATTCCTTGTAAGAAACACTCGTGTTGTGCCTGTTTTGGTTCCTGACTGCTCCACTTTGCCCGGAGATTGTTACAAAGCGTATGCAATGAAAAAGTAAAAAAAAAATGTATACTTGAAAGTGCGATCAGCTCTCTGTGTGTCTGTGAGAATACGCAATGAGGAACGGCGATGGATTGTCTGTACCAGCCCCGTACGCGCCCAGGTTCATTCCCTTGAAGGGGCCGTAGATTTACCCGAGTCCGTTAGACTGTATTATACAATCTCCGGAGCAACCAGGACACTGTCGAAATTATCATGATGTGGGCTCCAAAAAATATTTCTCCGGGAAAGTCCGCCTGTTTACGTACTTTTAAGGTTAAAACCTGGTTATAGTGAGACTTCTTTACTGCTACATGACGTCTGCGTCTCTTCCTGTGATTTCGTTTATTCGACTTTTGACACGAATTTCTCCGACTGGCAGAGAGTGGCCGTACTTGACGCGACTGCTTCCCCACAGTCGGATCTCTCGTCAGTGTGCGTATGTTCTGCTGTGGTGCCGCAACGTTCACACGTCATGGTGAACGCATCAGGCGAATTGTACTCTTCTAATTGTAATTAGTAATCTTCTATATCCAGTTCTAATCGGGATAATGTGCGAAAAAGAAATGGAAGAATAAAACTTTTTAAGTTAAATGACCTAAACAAACCCCGTGAACCGGTAAAATCGTTTTGAAGGAATTGGAATAGAATTGCATAAAAAAGTTCCAGTGACCCCAGGCATCAAACATGGGTTGAATGATAGCTAACAGCAGTGAAAGCGAGCCGGAGTGCAGCAGAATACAGATGCTGCGGTCTTATAAGGTATGATAAAGAGAAAATACAAGTGTTCTTCATTAAAAAAATTACACCATCGTCCCGCGAGGGGAACCATGGGGTAGATGCGACGCATCGGGGGTTTCCGTTGCGTTTCCGTTATGCTAGCGTGTCCATTGTTGTTGTGTGTCCATATTTTACGCAGCATGTTCACCCCCGATGGGTCGCATCTGCCCCATGGTTCCCCTCGCGGGAAGGTGGTGTAAAGTTTTATCGGGGTGGCCGGTGCTTGTTACGGTTGCGCCGACCATCGCGATAGCAGGCCTGTTAGTCTCCATTCAAATTATCGGTGGCCATCGGAGGATGTCATCGGCGGAGCGGCGGCGGAACGACTGAGCGGAGCGGCGCAGTTACCGCGTTTATATGCAGCGGAATAAGAGAGAGCAGCGCATAGCAGCGCATGTGCATGTGTTAACCGAGCGCAAGCTGCGCGCTAACCCACACCCACGCACAGCTGGCACGGTGACGGAGCGAGCGCCGGCGAGCGCTAACACGCAGATGGCGCTGCGGTGAGAGCGGCGCTAGCGCGCAGCTGGCGCGGCGAGGAGAATGGGGGAGGGATGCGGACTACGCCGGACGACGCCGTAGGGACAAGGCGAGTGAAAGAGATGCGTCGCATCTAAAAAATTGCAGTGGCTGAAAAAAAGTTTGTAGTCGGACAGCGAGAAAGAACCATTTATATGCTACCACCCCGACTAAATGAAGTACCAGGGTTCCATCTTCAGGGCCGCTGGATTCGCACAATCTGCGGTCTTGCGGTTTTGGTACCTCACTTCCATATCTTACCTATATCTTCTTGCGGGCCATTGCGCATGTTTTTTTGTTTCTTTTTTGGTGATTGGATGCCTACTGAGAATAAAATGAGAAAACCTGGAAACTTCCAAGAGAGCTGTAATATAACACCTAGGCCTACACAATTGAGCTATACACATACTTCATTAAAGTCGGCTTCGCGGCGTTCGTACAACAAAAATTTTAAAACACATTTTCTATGGCATTATAGGCCTTCTCATGTTATAGTAAGAAGGCCTATATTCTTTTATTAGTTAGCTTCTTATGACCCCATCCACCTTTAGAAAACATCATAATTAGATCTTCTGTAATGTTGGTTTCACTCCTTCTCACCGATGTATTGCAGGGGAGATATTTTTAGTGGAAGTATTAACAACTTGGTACCACAGTACAAAGACCCCAGGGCCTTTTAGGTGCGGATTACCTTAGCACCGAACATTGTCCGTCCGCGTCCGTGCGCATAGCCTTTACAATCGCAAAAAAAAAACATCACACAGGCAGGATTCGAACCTGTGTATGCTAGACCAGACAGAGCTAGTGTTACTCGTCTTACCCATCGGGCTACGACCATTGGTTAGTACGCGACAGTCAAGCGGCTTACTCCGTCGCCTGTAACGGTGCGGAGTACCTTAGGACCTCCGAATGTCCGTCCGCGTCCGTCCGTGCGCACACCACCATCAAGCGAAAATTAAGTGAAATTCGATGTGAGCCGTGAGTTGAAGTTTCCTTTAGGAAATAATCAAGGTGCAACTCACGGCTCAAATCGAATGACGGTCGGGGCGCAATAGGCATGTCACTCGGGGCGCAACTTGGAGGTCATTTCAAGTCCCTGTACTCCGCACCCTCGCCATCACCCACGGAGTGGAGATGCTGCCATTTTTTTACATAACTCCTTCAGACACCATCAATTCCTATCAAACGGTAAAATCCGAGCCGCTATAACATTGGCTTCACTACTGAGCAACGATGTATTGTTGAGACGCCAGTTCAGCTTCCATTTAAATACTAGTCTTTATGAAACTATAGAAGCCCTGCGGTTTTATTATTAGCGTTTTTTTATGCGGCAACAGTGGAACATCTGAAGCGTTGCTGACGCGCGACGGGTTTCCTCCTTGAGAACACATACACATTCTTACGTATTTAAAATTACATTCCTTTCTATTGAGTTTCCTCTCAGCCTAAACTACAATTCTGAACTAAAGCGGCAAACATTTTTATCTCGGACGTGCAAGTAGTACAGTGAAGTACGAACTCAATGCGTGGAGGAACATGTGACTTACTGTTGCATGATGTACAGAAATAGGTTCAGTTGTCTGAGTTAAATGACATGATCGACTGATTTAACAAAGTGGCATGATGAATGTAAAGCCATGAAGAATGTAAAGTTGCATGATGAATGCAAAGACAGGAGCAAGAACACCATCGTGAGCTGTGGCACCTTGCCTCTTGAATGGTGGACCATCCAGAGCGACGTTGCGCACGCAGGTGCGGAACGAAAGCAGTGGGACGGCCTAATCAATACCCTCGTCTCCAACCAACCCACAGCACTCAGCTGGGACTTTGACAACATCTCTCAAACCACTCAAGAAATATTTCGCGAGCTTACGCACGTTCTCAAAGTTTCGCCTGAGACACCCGTGCAGTTTGCACTTGGAGACATTCAGGCGAGCCCTAGAAACCTTTCCGCGCAGCGCTGGACAAGAGAACTGAATAGTAACGTCAAGGTTCACGCTGCATTCGTTTCTAATGACAGGGTCACTTTCGCAAGCTCGGTACTGTTGCAAGACTTCAACAACACTTTCTTCGGGTGCAGTGATGAGGACATCTTGCGAGACGTGTCCTGGATGGCCAAATTACCCCTTTCCCCATTCGACATTCGCGAGTTTTGCTCACTGCTTCGCCTTCACGACATTTTCTCTCCGTTTTACGTATTTTTAACTGTCTTTCAAATGAGTTTATTTGCTTTCTTTACTTCTATTTATGGTCTCCTCACTCTTGTTCCTCTAGGAATCTACTGTCAATGCTTTCCAATATCTAGACATTTTTCTTTTTCCAAACAGCCAGCATAGTTTCCCTCGCTGAAGCACGCATTTCCTGGCAAATCCCCCTGAGTGGGTAAGAGCCATCTGATTGGTACCACCACCGCCACTCGCTGCATGGCAATTCAAAGGAATCCTGAAATACCTAAAAACCAAAACGAAATATTTTTTCTGGTTTCGCTTTCGAAGGAAATTATAAATAACGTTGCGTTTTAGTTTGTGTTCCGCCCAAAAATATCATTTTTTTCTTTTACGGTTTTCGGTTAGTTTTTATACCATGGTTTCAACTAAGTCTCCCCCGGAAACGTAATAACAACTACGAAATGGGCTGCAAATTGGGTATTGGGCCACCAGGTACAAAAAACGAACCGATGATGTTAACACGAAAAGGTTGAAAATATACAAATCTTCAAGGATAACACGGCACCAAAATACATTGCAAACCTTCGTGAGCCATTTCGGCAGTTGGCGTGGAGACTGGGAACAGCGCATGGTGTTTTATCTCCTGCGGTCTAGTGCATGTAAGCTATAATTCTCGATCCTCATTAGATATGCAATAAGGGCAATGCAGGTTAACACCCACACTACAGCCAAAAATAAGCTTTAACAAATTCAATTCCGCGTTTCTTTTCGGGATGCGACTTGGCAGTTCAGCGGATTTCCCCATGGGTATTTGCTGGGGATTGGTTAGGGGCACCGATCCCCACGGATATGTGGCGGGGATCAGTTGGAGCCAGTAGCACCACAGTTGTGGACATTCAGTTTAAAACTTGTGTGGAAGAGCCGGCAGTTGTGAACTTCCCCACACAAAGAAGGTGGACATTTAACAAAATGGTGGTCACGCGAGAGTCGCAGCAGTTTCATAGGCGAATCCTAGTGGTGGTCATCCGCACCAACTCCCTAACATCATTCCTCGTCTTTTCATGGAATGTGCCCTTCTGGAGGGACAGTGCCATGTCGAGAGGGCCAGTCTAGCCAAGACGGCGCATGCATTCCTGAAATAAGGGACCACCCCGCACATAATGCTAATAAAAAAGTTTCGTCTCTCTTCCTCTCGCTTCGCAGACATGAGGAGGCCTGATGGGTAGCAGGCGGTAATCCGTTCCAAGATTGGTACAAGGACTGCGCTTCTGTTGCGATGCAAAAGAGTGAATGAAACATGTAGATGTGCCGCGCCCCCATCTAAAAACCAACATAAAAGAACGCAAACCACCTATGTTTACGAAACTAATGTGCAGAATTGAACTAAGGGAACATTATAGAACAAAAAATGAAAGAAGCTCCCACGAACACCTAAGACTTGAATGTACCGAAGCTGTGCGCAACCTTCACGACCATCACGATCGTTTAAGTCTGCAATTGCAGCCGATTAGCTTCTTCGCTGCTTCCGAAACGACCTTTACGCCATCATTGTTGCTGTAAGTGTGAGCTTCTTTCGTTTTTTTGGAAGTAATAATCATTGAACATCACCTTGGAATGGCGTACGCTGCGACCGGTCTTTCGTTCCGAGAAAGTGTTGCCACGATTACGGCAAACACTAAAGTTTTTTTTTTTTTTTTGGGCCCATCTCCCTCAATAGGTACGCCTGGCTTGACAAACGTGCGCGGGACGCTGGGCGGGCCCCGCGAGGCCATCCCTCACGAGCGCGCGCTCGGCAATTTGTTGGTATTATTAACTGCTGACACAAAAAATTACAATTCGCGAAAGAGCTTCGCTTCTAAAAAAGACCACGCGAATAGAAAAAATACTGGCAACCGAAGCGTCCTTTGCAAAGTCAACTATTGTATTCCTAGGCTACTACGGTAGAACAGGGGAGCGCTTTTAGCAGTTGCACAAAACAGGAGTATTCCAAGCTAAGCAGTAGGTGGCGCTGCGTGCACATAGGAATGTTTTTTTTTTTTTTTTAAATTTCGATAGATTGCCCTACGTCATAACAAAATTTCGCGGGTAGTAGAGGGGAACACCTGAAAGCCACTAGAGAGGTGGCGGTCAGCCCACCCCTTATCAACGTCATTCCTCGTGACCCCTCCGGGGGAAATTGGAACACTGCTCTTGCGTCTTCCATTGTTCGCCAGCGCGAGGAACGATGATGATGGTGACGTATTGACAGTGGAAGTGCAGTTCAGTTTCATTCTGGTTTGCGATGACAAGGAGACAAAATAACAACGAGCAGCAAGTTTTGTTGTCCTCCTCTTGGTGGGATGTCCCCTTGTCCCTTCCTTTATTGATATCTACATCGAGAACATATGACGAGCCCCCGTTGTAGCCCTTTTGCCAAAAATTAGCATCCCGGAAACATTTCTTCCTTTTCGGCCGTGGTTGTTTAATCCACGACTAATACTGCTGCATTCTTCTCTGAAACGCCTAGTACGGCCATTAAAGGGGTCCTGAAATCTTCCGCCGATGTCATTTTGCCTTTGGATGCACAAAGCTGCGCCATAGCTGGCAATCAAAAACCGCGATGTTATACCACAGCGGTGACGTACTTCCGCTATTGCGCTGCTCAGACTGTCGTCTGCTACGGGCAAGCTTTGTTGACACCATGAATCCCGCACTCCGCTCAAGGCTGGAAAAGCGAACGAAAAATCTGGCCGCATGTATGCGGCGGCCTGGCCTTGCCCTTTCGCGGTGTACGTTGCTGGCGGCACATGACTTTTATCGGCGGCGAACTCGCAGCCGCACGGGGAGGGTCGTGCCCTCGTTCCCTTGATGCACCGCGCACTGTTTATCCAAAAATATTTTTGCGGCGGTGGTATTTGCCGGCGGCACATTCCCCCTATTTTGTTTTCGTGGTGGAGAGCGGCAACGTTGGCAAAACATGCTCCGCCGCGGCTCTGAGCTTCTAGCGCTGGAGCGAGCGCCGTTTCTGACAATCTCAAACATCGGTTGCCTTGGCAACAAGGCACAAACCGCTCCAGAAGTCAGTTACGGTTGCGTGATCCCGGTTCAGCTTGAGGCCCCACTTCGCGACATGTGGGCACTGAGTCACTCCCATTGGGAAGTGCGAGATGCGTTGGCATTACAGGAGGCGATGGTGTGTGTGTTGTGGACGCCTTTGCCAATAGTGCTTCCCATGGTCTGGATTATCTTTCTCGAGCGACGTACGACTCACCTCGCATGGGGGTATGTGCAGTGTGCGTGGCTAAAATCGGCTTGTGCGCCAGTGCTTGCTGTTCGTCCCCGCAAAGCGCGCGCGAGGTGATACCCAATATACCATCCTCTGTCAATCGTGTTCAGACTTTCACGTGTTGTGACGTTGTGTTCGTTAGCCGTATGCTGGATTGTTTTGAAGTTTGAATAAATGTAAAGTCAAACCCGGGCTTCCGCTCAGGGCGTTCTCTGCGATTGCACGAAAGAAGTGCCCTTCAACGCTTTCTTTATGGAACGTACTCAGGTAACAGAATATCTATGTCGTGTTATGGCCGTGTTGCATTCAATACAAACGGTTAAGCGTTTGTTTTACACTTTTTCGTTTGTCGTAAAATGCCAAGCACTCCGGCATGCTCAGCCGGCGAGCCGATCCGGGGCTGAGCAGACGACTCATCTCTTGCCGGAAGTGCGTGAAAAAGCCGCCCAATAGCAGGGTGTCTAGCTCATGACGAACATCTGGGAATCGATGATGTAGACATTTGAAAATGGCGGCGTCCAAAAACACGAGGGAAGCGTGAGGAAAAACGACAAACTTTGCAACAAAAGTGTGAGCTTTCCGCTGCGCGTGAAAGAGTTATACTTGGCACAGAAGACGTTGACGACAATCTAACGGTTGCGCTAGTTCATTTTGTGTGCTCAAAATGCCTTTCAGGGCCCCTTTAACTCTTCCCGTCCCCAAAGCTGCGCCATTGGCAATGGATGTTTACCACGGTTCACTTATTCCTTTTAGAGATTCTCGTGGCCGTGCTAGAGCTAATTCGGTACGATTGAATATTTTTCTACACAATCCCCCTATTTTGTTTTCGTGTCGTTCAATTGTACTCGCTAATATATCAACCATAGGCCATCAATAGTATACATGTTACAGCTCATCTCCGGAGATCAGCTTCCCAGAGAGCCTGGAGCCCCGCGGGCCCCACCCAACTCCCTTTCAACTTTTCACCCCTGCCCCCTTCCCCTTTCTTCTCACAATAAAAAGTCTACAACAACAACAAAAACCATCATAATCATCCTCGTCACCATCCCCATCACCGCCACCAGCACCACCGCGAAATTCTGTTCCGTTTTTTTCTGTTCCGAATTTCCTGTGCGCATGCAGTGCAATCTAGCGCTTCGCTCGAAGCAGTCCTTCTATTTTTATTAAACTGCTAAAAGGGACCCTGTATTCTGCTTTAGTAGCCTGCGGGCAGAATGATGGGTTTTGGAACAAACGCCTGGGGTTGGATCGTATAGGTCGGTTTAGAAGTGGGGCGCGGCATGTCAACGTGTTTAATTAACCTTTTGCATGGCACCGCAACTGCAAGACTTGAACCAATCTTGAAACAAAATACTGCACCGTCACCACCACCACCACCACCTCCGCCGCCGCCGCCATCATCATCATCATCATTCATAAGGAAGCAACATGTTCCTAAATTTCAAAAATCCAGGCGGTTGAGCCCTGGGAGAAAATGCCGTACGATGTAGACCCGAAAACCATGCAGCATCTGGTCCCATTTGCAAGAGCTGCCGCAAACTCCATCGAACCACCGGAATAGGTGGAGCAACCATAAATTTTAGATTCAAATAAGTAATGTTTTCATCACAATTATCCCTGCACAAGACGCGTAAAACAGAATTGTGGACTCAACTTCACTTGCTGTGAAAATGCGCTCTTTCACAACATGCGGGCAGTTGCAGATACTTAATATCTGAGAAGATAATTTTGTCATAGGTATCCATCGTTTATGACTGACAAATTTCAGGCTAGAAATTAAGCGAGAATGGTGAAGTAGACACCATAGATCCTTAAAAAGGACCAACATGTGAAAGCTGTGGGCAATACAACCGCACCCACCCGGCTCTACAAGGCTGGGTCAGCAGCAAAAAATCTGATTGACCGCTTAATACCAAACACAATCATGACACCGGGACCACCACAGGCGCGCTTTCGTGGAGCTTGTCTTGTGCGGCAAGCACGTTCAAAACATCACAGACAGGAAACGTTGTGAGCAGGTGGCCTAACGAAGATCCGGCACAAGTTAGGCGAAGGGTTCCGCCACTCGAAGAACATCTGATCAGGTTAGGTAACATTCCTTAACGTACCTCTGAGTGATCGCATTACATCCCGAGCTCAGGCGAAGAAGAATTATAACAGCTAGCTTCGAAAGAGCATTATAACATTGCCAAATGGGAACTACCCATAGTAAGAAAACTCCCACGTCCGCAATTTCCCCCAAGTGGACGTAGGGTTCAGAGAGCAGCCATCCTCCATTCGCGCAGCGTGAAATCCGTAAACACGTCTACAATCGGCTGTCACAGAGCAGTGGAGTTTGAGAAGAACCTAAAACAAAACACGCGTGAAGGGGGCTCCGTTGCCCCAACGCGCTGTTAATCGTTAACCGATTTATGGTGACGTATGACCGCCCATCACCCCATTCCTTTTTCGCCTCGGCATGCAGGGCCACAGGATTGACCTTAGCAATCCCCGTGATAGTTCCGCGTGCCGGGTGCCGAGGTTGAAGCTGCCGGTCGACTTCAATCTTTACCTTGCCCTTTGTGTCTCTAAGATGCGAATGAACTGTGCGATGGCGTGACCGGGCAAATGCGTTCCGGTACGCATAATGGGCGTTCGACGGGGGTGGCGATCGCCGGCGCGTGCTAGACCTGCTCCGCCTCCGCGAAGCAATCAAGAACTGTGTCTGTTGTGTTTTGCTGATTTTTAGGGGTGAACAATACGTAGACTCGCGCTGAGTTACTGGTCTGGGAAGCCGTGGCGATATGTGTAAGACTCCCGCTGGCGTTTACGTCGTTCGCCTGCAACTGCGCAGCTTGGAGTTGGCGATCTTTCTAGTGCACTAGCTGGCAGAAGCGCGGAGAAAGAAAGCGGTCGTAGATGTTTTGTCAGCTGTGGTATTGAAAGGTCGCCTACCGACGATGTTTACGTACACGTGTCTTGGTCGTGTTTACATTGCCGCCACTGGTGTGCATGTGATAGCTTTTCCACGCAGCGCCTTCTAATAAAGAGAACATACAGAAGCAGCGTGGTCATTCCGTGCGTTATCCATAGACTCTGTGATTTCGAAGAAGCCCTATCACACGTCAGAATGGAAGGCTCGCGACCGGATCCATATGTGTATGCCAACGGCCGACGTTTGCCGATAACTCCCTACGTTATGTGATAACGTATACACCGAGCCAAACAGTGCAAGCAATGTCAGGTCCGGCAAGAACTTGTCTTATATTGACACTTCACAACTCGCTCCCTCGAGGCCTTTCCTACTGATGCCTTGTCCGCGCCCGCCGTATCGTTTGCTCGTTACACCGCGCAGAAAGAAATCATGCACCCCTCCGTATAGCGATGACGATGCTAAGCCACAGCCATTTTTCTTTCACTTCACCCACGATCGTTCACCATTATTGTCAGGAAAAGTTGGCTTTCCTGCAGGGAGACGTATTGGAGTACAACGGTATCAGTGAGCACCCGAAAGCTTCGCTTTAAAATGCACTTCAAAAAGTCCCGGTGAAACGCACGGAAACTGTTTAAATATTATAATTGTGCACCCCATTATGCACTCCATTAAATGGCAACACCCCCACTCCGGAGGATTTTCTATCCCAACGAAAGATGTTGAAAACAGTTTTACAAACAAAAACACAAAGTAACTCCCCTTGGTGACACTAGACAGTGCGGATTACAAAATCCTACATTCGTATGGTGACTGGAGCCTTAAGGAATCCCCCACAAGCGTATGTTGCATAAGTTTGGTTAGAGCAAGACGATTTTTAGTCAATCGCGGACCGATGTATCTTACATAACTCGGTTATAGCGAGGAGCTGAGTTTTCGTCTGAAGCACAAACTACACAAAGCATTCCAGGGTGCGAAAGGTATTCAGCTTATCTGTAAAACGCTGGAAGAGGGAGCGCAGCATTTCCAGTTGAAAAGCGGATAATGTTGTACCGCTACGGGGGTACAGCCGTATATGCCGTTGTAAAAGCGGTAAGGAACGGTAACTGGCGGCTCCGGGACTGTAAAACGTAACGCGGTGGCAGTATATGCGCGACGTCGTTATTTTCGAATTCGGAACAGTGTTTCTACGCACGCTTAGCCGACTGCGATCAAAAAGCACCACCCCTCCTCAGCCTCTAGAAAATATTGCATGTAAATGTTAGAAATGAAGAAATTGCTCGAGAAAGAGAGTTCCCAGAATGTACAGCAGCGCTTTAGGTAAGCTCTGCTGTACGTGACCTGAAAAAATATGACAATTTTTTTATTGCTTCAGATAAAGGGGGCAAAGAAAGTGCGTCGAATCGATCTTCAAACCTACAAGGGAACCAAATTGCAAACAAAGAACGAACCGGTGCGCCGATTTTTCGCGCACTAACTAAACCCATCTACGAGCGATATAAATGTATCCCGATACGGGGTTTACAAGATCAAGATATAATATTGTACTTCTTCAAGATCGATGTCTGTATACTCTCATATCTAGAACCGTTTCTTTTTCGCGATTTTCAAGGAACCGTTTCGACACAGTGGAGGCCCGATTCCCAGCACGCACCGTGCGTCCGGAGATCTCATCAGAGATTTTCGGTCGACCAACCCTTCAATGGGAAAATGCATTAGTTATTTGACAGCAATGCATTCCTCCCACTCGGAAAGCTGTCGCTTTCACAAAACCAAGTTTCCCGTTACTAGAATTCACAGTCGCAATTACAAAAATGTGGGGATCGTTTAGGCATCACCATTCATTGGTGAGTGAACTAGCAGCACGTAGGAGTCAGGTTACGCGTTGCACGTGAGTGAGTGAAACACTTTATTAAAGACGGGAGGCCATGAGACCCTGCGGGTAAGTGAGGACGGGAAAGGGGAGAAGAAAGGGAAATGTCACAATTCACAGACTGTACATAGTTCTAGTCTTGGGGTCCAATTCACAAAATGCACAGTTCACGCAGTCTGTGCCGATGTCGCTGTTGACGTGTCCGCTGCCATCCAAGTGATTCCTTTGCTACTGCGCACCTATATATTCCTCAAGTTCACATTCCTATTCCTGCCTATGGAGCAGCTGCGTTTTTATTTAGGTGTATCCTTCGCAAGAGAAAGTAGCTATACGGGTCCGTCTCTGTTTAGCACTTCTATTAATCATTATTATCGGCTTGCCCCAACAGAGGCCTTTATCCGCGTTGCATGTCGTGTATTCTTGGTCAGCGAACCTCTGTTGGGGCAAGGCGATGATAATGATTCTTAGTAGAAGTGCTAAACAGAGACGGACCCGTATAGCTACTTTCCCTTGCGGAGGATACACCTGAATAAAAATGCAGCTGCGCCATAGGCAGGAATAGGAATGCGAACTTAGAGGAATATATAGGTGCGCAGTAGGAAAGGAACCACTTGGATGGCGGCGGACTCGTTAGCGTCGTGCCGTCTTCAGGCTAACCGCCCAGCCTGTCAACGTCTACAAATGATGCCGGGTGCGCAAACAAAGAGCAGAAGGGCGAGCCAGGAGCTAGTAGCGTACTTAGCTTGCACTTCAGGCTGCACAGAGGACCAGGAATGAAAAGACGTGGACCAGGGCACCAATCGTATGGTGGTGCTAACGCAGTGCCCAGGAAGGCTATAGGGACAGTCCCACAAGAGGTGTAGGCAAGATATGCCCTTCGAGAGCAGCACCATCATTATCACCGACATGCGCGTGACTCGTGGAACCGCAGCCCGTACTGCACGCGCGCCTCTCAAGCGCGGTTATGGCAAAGGCCCCGTCTTGCCAGGATTAGCGGCCCCCCGTCTACGCCTTGCGTTCCACACGACGCCCCCGGTTGCCTTCGGCTGCTGCAGGCGCGGGTTTCTCGACGCCCGCGGATCCACGCGGAACAGCGTTCATCGCCACTCCTTCCTCAACTAGGGTGAGTTGTTATTCTCCACTTATCCATCTGTAGGTAGTGCGATGCGATGGGCGTGAAATGTCCCTGAGAGACAGGAATTCGCCCTTGTTTGGGTTGACCTATAAGGAAAATGCTTCCGAAATATTGGGCGTGTTGTCGCGTGTTGTCGCAGATGATTTATTGAAGATTGATTAATAGAGTGTTTAACGCTCCGAAGCTACAATTTTAAATGCATAGCATTTTAGTAACTCACAATGTCACGCGGCGTTCGGCCTAGTCCGCAGCCAGGCCACTACACTATAAAAGAAACAACAGTTTCCGGCGCCCGGATTCGAACCCATGACGGCGCGGGCGGAACGGCAAGTGCCGGGCGCACTACCGATTGAGCCACGCAACCAACACGGATTTCGATGCACCGATAGCGCCTTATATCCTTCACTCATTTATGTTTCAATGAGGCGCAGCGTTTTCCATCTCTCCGGATTAAGGTTCACCACATGGGAGTCTTTATATCCTAACGTTCGCGAAATCTCAACACGCGGCCGTCTTTGGTTTTCGCCTGAATATGAAAAAGCGGTCGCAGCGGCCGGTCTCGAACCCGGGTCCTGCAGGGCCTAGCTGCACTACGCCTGGGCGCCTGATTCTCCGCGGCGGGTGCATTTTATTTTAAAAAATAGTGTCACGTTTCTAACCTCCGCAAGTCATTTGGAAAAATCTGCAGAAGTTGTCTATTAATGCGTAGCATATTGCCGCGAACCATGTATGGGTTTGTTTATTTATTGTTTGTTTATTTATTGTTTGTTTTACTGCCGGGCCACGCCCGGCTTTGTTATCTGCGTTCTAGACAAAGCGCGTCTTCCATTCTTTATTTGTATGCCGCAACGGCTATCACATTCAGATAAACAGACTGTTTCGCCCTTAACGTCGCTAGACCAGAATAATCTGCGATCTACAATGTTCTGAATGTGAATCGACAGTTCCAGAAACAATCGCGCCGAAAGGTAAAAGCCTGCAGAGCAGATGCCGCGGCATTCGTTTCGACGACACTCGCCTGCGCAAATCACTTTGTTGACCGCTGCTTCGCCGCCTTTGTATTCGACTGAGTTGTTAGGGGAGCATAAGTTCGCTCCAATAAACTTGTTTCTCATTCGAGACAACTGCGTCGACCTTGGCTTCGTGACAATATTTTTATGCCGATTGCCTAGAGTGTGCGTTCCTTTTCGCCGTTTTGTTTTCGTTTTTCTAAATTCTGTCCGACCAAACCCCATTTACGCTATTTTAAGGATTACAGGTATTACCTCCTTCAAATTTGCCATTTTCGCTATCTCACTGTAATTTTATTGTTATTTTAGGGGTTTTTAAATGTTCTTTTCAACATTTCTGCATTTCGATTATCTGCATTTAGGCGACTATAACTATAACCATTAAATGTGGAACTTCTGTGAAATCTACTGTTATGTGGAAACGCCGAGCATTTACGATCCTGGCTTTGGGGGTACCCGGGAAATAATGCTACGCATTAAAATGTGGGATCTCATGCATGAGTGTCCATCGACTTAAGACGAAGCATTACACTTGTGCTTCTGCATTGACAGCATCACTGGCACGTATGTAACGTGGGCTCGAATCTCTAGTGCCGGGCCGTCAGAAACTTCGCACGGAAACCTCGTAACCATGTGGTCCTCGTAGACGGTTACGTTGACGCTTTACCTGCTGATACCGATCTGACCCCGGTGCATCAGGCCATTGATTTTCGGGAGTGGTTCCTTCGTATTGCATGGCGAACGCGTATCCTTTCCGCGCCTCGATGTCTACAGTCGCTGGGACCTAGAAAGGTCCTCTAGCAGCCCCCAGTGCGCCCGCATATTGGGCTGTTCTCCAATTCAATGCAGTGCGGCGGGCGCGTTTGCTTCGCATAGAAACCGGCGCTCACGCGTACTTTGTCAACGTCGGCTGTATTAGTCCTTGTTGGAGTGGAATTTAAAAAATGCCGTTTAACTTACGGGCCAAAGAGAAACAGCCTACACAACAGCAAAATTTCTTGCACGATACCATTACTATTAGCCCCAAGGACAAATACCCTACTTTGATGTTTTTTGCACGCTTACGGGTAATTTGTTCTCTCGGGTCTCCAAAACCGCGAGCATCGTCTTTATAAGAGGAGGTTATTTTTAACTAATAATGCAAAGATTATGGCTGCGTCTAATCTCGCGGCAGTCATGAGAATTATCTTCGGCAAATTCTCACGGCAGTTTCCATAAAAGCTGGCTTGCCAAAAAATTGCTGAATATTACGTCCTAACGTAACCTAATGTAACATAAATTTACCGAACATAACGTAACCTAACAGAACGCGTCATAACCTACCCAGATTCACCCAAACTGCAATAAACCCAATCTAACCCAGCCCAACGACGTAAACACCAGTTATATTAAACGTAATTCAACGCCTTCTACAAGTCCTGTGCGTCGATATCTTGATATAGTAAAAACCAGAGTAAAAAACATTAACAACATCACGATGACGGAAGAATTTTGATAGCTAAAAAAACAACGCAATGTCGGATTCTAACCTGAGCCTTCTTGTTTAAAGAAAAGTATCATACCACAGCGCCACAGGGGAAGCTTCAAATGCGACTTTTTAGGGCATATTTGTCCCATAGAATATCTGGGTAGCGTTCTTAGCCAATGAGAGGCGACTGCCGTGAGAAATTTCTGACGGTAATTCTCACGGTTGCTTGGCTAAGGCGTTGCACTGCTGAGCACGAGGTCGCGGGTTCGATTCCCGGCCGCGGCGGCCGCTTTTCTGATGGAGGCGAAAAGCAAAAACGCCCGTGTGTACGAGATTTCGGCGCACGATAAAGATCCCCAGGTGGTCAAAATTAATCCGGAGCCCTCCACTACGGCGTGCCTTATCGCCTGCGCTGCGTCGGCGCGTTAAAACCCTACAATCAATCGATTGATTGTAGGGTTTAACGCACCGTTCGCACTGTTCGCACTGCGGGGGCAGTGCGAACACACTCTTTGACCGGCGCTCCATGGTTCCCGTCGGCGCCCATACGCGGCGCAGCGATGCAGTTCGGCCACCGCTCCCGTGCTCCGTTTACTTCTGCGCGGACCTGTACATAGATGTACATAGATTTATTACATGCTTTTAAGGTTTCATCAGTGAATGAATATCCTTTTAAACCTGTCCTCAACTGTACATCCACAACCGAGCTCTTCTCAAATCGTCCATCTTTTTCTTTGCCCTTCTCACTGGTGGTGAGAGAGGAAGGTTCTGGTCCTTCTGTTGTGTTTTTGGATGTACGCACATCATCATCATTTACTGACGTTGTACCACCATGGCAACGGCGGCCTTTTTGTTGTGATCTATCATTTACGAAAATGGTTAAAAACAGGGTTCCGAGAACTGTGATTTTGCAGCACTTCTTATCCCTGCAGGACAAATTTAAATGTGCTGAATTTTACAGTGATTCCTCGAAAACTGCAACTGCGGTGCCATGTGCCTCTCATGGTCGCCAATTTAATTCTCGCATAACCATGAGCGTACACACCACTGTTCTCAGAAGAAGCATACAGCATTTTATTGATCGTACAGCCAACTCCTAAAAAAAATTTCCTAAGTCAGCCATCTTTACAGACTCTTTGATCGTGGTGCGTGGATTGCCGTCACCCAGACGCAGAAAAAAAACCATTGCCAAGGTAGTTTTAGTGCATGAATGTCTGCATTTGCTAAATTTTTCAACTACTCCTGTGCTGGGTTCCAGGCCATGCGGGAACCGCGGGGAATAAGGCCGCGGAGCGAATGGCCGCCGCTGCTGCACTTACAGATACAGTGAACATAACTGTACCCTACAGCGACCTCAAGCCACACGTAAGACACCACCTTCGCAAAACGTGGCAAGCCGACTGGAGTACAAACAGACAAGTAACACGCAGTAAACGCACACTTAGGACGATACACTACTCACTCACACAACAGATTCATAGAAGTTGCCCTAGCTAGATTACGGATAGGCCACACACATGCGACACACTCCCCTCTACTCACTGGATCTCCAAGACCCTTGATTGCAGGGGTGAGGAGGGTCTATGCGTAATTCACATTCTAATTACGTGCAAATCACTCCACACAACAAGACGCAAACACTTCCCTCAACTATACCGACAACGCATTCCACTACACCCAGCATTGTTTTTATCGGATGATCCCACGATTGCTTTACAACGCACCTTTAGTTTCTTAGCGAAATGAAGTTTTCAAGCCCCATTTCCTATCATGCGTAGATTGTTCGACCTAATTTCATACCACGGACAATCACAACCTAGCCTTTTAGACCAGCCATCTTCATTGTCTTTTACGGATTTTACTTTTGTTTTGTTGAGCGATTTTAGAGTTTACGTCTCCATCCTTCATACAAAAACACCGTTTTGGCGCTCTTTGCCCTAGTTCGCCATGCGCCATAAACATCCAACCATCATCATCAGCAGCGTGAAAACTTGGGCGAGTTGGTGATGCATGTTGCCGCGTTATCGGCAAAACCGTGAATACGCTTACTCGGGAAATTATAGAGGCCGCTGAGATTGAACGCCTGGGTGAGAATTGCGCCGGTATAGCCTCAATTGCACTAACGAAGAAGGAGATAGACGATCTTAAAAGGACACGTGCCGATAACGGTTAATGTGGTTGGTTCTATGCCTTTGTCATGCCGTTTTTTTTTTTCATGTGTTTTTCATGTTTTGTTTTCTTCATTGATTGATTGATTGTGGGGTTTAACGCGCCGACGCAACGCAGGCGATGAGGCGCACCGTAGTGGAGGGCTCCGGATTAATTTTGACCACCTGGGGATCTTTAACGTGCGCCGAAATCTCGTACACACGGGCGTTTTTGCTTTTCGCCTCCATCAGAAAAGCGGCCGCCGCGGCCGGGAATCGAACCCGCGACCTCGTGCTCAGCAGCGCAACGCCTTAGCCACTGAGCCACCGCGGCGGGTGTTTTGTTTTCTTCAATCTCGTTTATATTTGGCGCCATTGGAGAAAATAAAATCCAGTTGTAAGTCAGCTCTTCGTGTGTCCTCTTGCTATCGTCCTTTGTCCCGTCGTTTACGCTGCGGTTCATCATCATCATCAGATGTGGTAAAGGAAGATGGTCCCGTATAACCACTTTTTCTTGCGGAAGATACACATCCATAAAAATTCGGCTGCTGTATAGGTAGCACTAGAACTTAGAGGAATATATAAGTGCGTAGTAGAAAATGAGTCACATGGATGGCGGTGGACTCGTTAGCGTCGTGCCGTCTTCAGGCTAACCGCCCAGCTTGTCAACGTCTACTAACGCTGCCCGGTGCGGAAGAAAGAGCAGAAGGGCGGGCCAGGAGCTAGTAGCGTACTTAGCTTGCACTTCAGGCTGCACAACGGACCAGGAACGGAAAGACGGGGGCCAGGGCATCAGTCATGCGGTGGTACGAATGCAGTGCCCAGGAAGGCTATAGGGGCAGTCCCACAAGAGGTGTAGGCAAGATATGCCCTTCGAGAGCATCACCATCATTATCACCGACATGCGCGTGGCTCGTGGAATCGCAGCCCGTTCTGCACGCGCGCCTCTCGAACACGGTTAGGGCAAATGCCCCTTCTTGCCAGGATTAGCGGCCCCCTGTGTACGCCTTGCGTTCCACACGACGCTTCCGGTTGCCTCCGGCTGCTACCGGCGCGGGTTTCTCGACGCCCGCGGATCCACGCGGAACAGCGTTCGTCATCACTCTTTCCCCGACTAGGGTGAGTTTTCCCCAGCCGCTTATTTATCCCTAGGCAGTGCCATGTTCACGGGGTGCCTCTGAG
Organism: Haemaphysalis longicornis; assembly: GCA_013339765.2. Classification (NCBI taxonomy): domain Eukaryota; kingdom Metazoa; phylum Arthropoda; class Arachnida; order Ixodida; family Ixodidae; genus Haemaphysalis; species Haemaphysalis longicornis. Next base: position 59,338,859 of record CM023456.1, read on the forward strand.
AGACTCGAATTCGCTTTTGTACGGTGCTAAAGGAAATGCTTCCGCAATACTGGGCGCGATGTCGAAGATGATTGAAGATTTATTGATTGTGGATTTAACGCGCCGAAACTACGCATTTTCTACGAGGCACCGCGTTGTGCACGGCTCCAGATTAACGTTGAACACCCTGGGATCTTTAATATCTTTAATGTGCGCCGAAATCTGGACGCATGGGCGTCTTCGCTATTCACCTCAACCTGAAAAAATTCTGCAGAAGTTCAGAGAATTATCTACTAATGCGAATAATTCATATGCCGTTGGTCTTGAGTGCGAGTTTTTTCAGCCATATGTTTTGGTATTTTTAAATGCTGCCCGACCAATTATCTCAGTTTACCCTATTGCAATGGTTAAAAGTGGAACTATAGCGAAATCAGGGCGTTACAGGGTCCGCCATTTTCCACGATATTTTAATATTTCTCTTTTTTTTAGTGTTTCAAAATTTATTTCTACCAATTATGCATTTACGATAATATAATGATTATAGGTGGAACTTCTGCAAAATCTACGTTGTTGTGCAAATGCAGCTCGTTATACAATTAGCCATTTTCATATTTTTCATAGTTTTGTTATTATTTTTTTTAAATTTCGGTCGACCATTTATCTCCATTTACGCTATTATGACGATTATACAGGTGGAAAATGTACAGGTGCACTACTATTACAGGAGCAATATTGCGGAAAAGCCATGCGGTTTACGTTTTGCCCTATTTGGTAATTGCTTAATATTTTTACTTTTATTTTTCAAAAATTCTTCTGACGAATTATATCCATTTACGTTATCATAAAGAATACGTTTGGAACTATCGCGAGATCTGCATTATTGTGGAATTGCAGGGAGCTACCCCGCTCGCGGCTTTGCGTAATTATTTTATTTTTATTTTTTATTTTCCAAATTTTGTTCTACCAAATTATCTCCATTTACGATATTATAACGATTGCAGGTGAAACTTCCAGAAATGTGAATTATTGTGGAAATGCCATGCGTTATACGTTTTGCTGTTTTCGATAATTTTTAACATTTTTTTATTATTTTAGTTTTCCAAAATTTAAACCGACAATTATCTCCATTTACGTTATTTTAATGATTACGTTTGGAATTTTTCGTAATCTGCATTTTTGTGGAAATGCAGGGTGTTTACTGGGTTCGCCATTTCCCGTAACTTTTTTATATTTTTCTTATTTTTTAGTGTTACAAAATTTTTTTCTACCAATTATCTAATTTATGCTAACATAACGATTATAGGTGTAACTTCCGCAAAATATCCATTATTGTGGACATGCAGCTCGTTATACGGTTTGCCATTTTTCGTATTCTTTCATATTTTAGTAGTTTTCGAAATTTCGATCGACCATTTATCTCCATTCACGTTATTTCAATGATTACATTTGAAACTTTCGCGAAATCTGCGTTATTGTGGAAATTGGGCCATTGCGTGGTTCACCATTTCCCGTAATTATTTTATATTTTATATTTTTTTCTGAATTTATTTCGAACAAATATCTTTTTTAACGCTATCATAACGATTGCACGTGGAACTTTCCCGAAATCTGCATTATTGTGGACATGACATGCATTATACCCGTTTCCATTTTCCGTAATTTTTTTGTTAATATTTCTCTTATTTATCAGTTTTTCAAAATTTCGTCCGGCCTCTTTTCTGTATTTATTTTAGTATAACGATTACATTTGGAACTTTCGGGAAATATGCAATAGCTGTGGAAATGCAGGGCGTTACACGGTTCACTATTCTCCGTAATTGTTTCTTCAAAATTTCGTCGGAGCAATTACCTCCATTTACTTTAGTTCAACGATTACATTTGAAACTTTCGCGAAATCTGCGTTATTGTGGAAATGCAGGCCGTTGCAGGGTTCGTCATATTTCGTTATATTATATTGTTCTTTTTTTTCAGAATTTCGTTCGACCAATTACATTTACTAACGCTATTATAACGATTACAGGTGAAACTTTCGCGAAATGTGCGATATTGTGGAAATGCCATGAATTATACACATTGCCATTTTCCGTAATTTGTTAACATTTCTCTAATTTTTTAGTTTTTCAAAATTTCGTCAAACCACTTATCTCCATTTAGGGTATTGTAACGATTACATTTGTAACTTTCGGGAAATCTGCATCACTGTGGAAATGAAGGCGTGACATGTTCGCTATTTTCCATAATTTTATTTTTCTTCAAAATTTCGTTAGACCAATTATCTTCATTTACGTTATTATAGGGATTACATTTGAAACTTTCGCGAAATCTGCATTATTTTGAAACGCAGGGCGTTACACTGCTTGGGATTTTCCGCAATTATTTTATATTTTTCTTATTTCTCAGTTTTTCCAAATTTTGCTCAACTAATTATTTTGTCTTACGCTATTTGAATGATCGCAGGTTAAACTTTCCCGAAATCTGCATTATTCTGGAAATGCCATGTGTGACACGTTTTGCCATTTTCCGCAATTTTCAGTATTTTTTTTGTTTGTATTTTTTTTAATTGTAAACCGACAATTTCCATTTACTTTGTTATAACGATTACATTTTCATTTTCGCGAAATCTGCATTGTGGAAATGCAGGGATTTTACACATTCCCATTTTCGTATTTTTTTTACGTATTTTTCACCAAACTTATCTACCTCTAATTTCCCATTTAAGCGCTAGGCACCAACAGCACCCCGCAAATTCTGGAACTGGAACGCCATGTTCCGTATACACGGTTCGCCATGTCCCGTAATTCTTAATATTTTTTCTGATTTTCCTGTTTTTCAAAATATTGCCCGACAAATGATCTTCATTTGTGTTATTATGGCGCCTACATTTGAAACTTTAAGGAAATCTGGTTCTTGTGGAAATGTGGAAATGAATTTTCCGTAATTATTTTTTATTTCTCATTTTTTCCCGAACTTGATGTGACCAATTATCTTTACTTACGCTATTATCACGATTGCAGGTGGAACTTGCGCGAAATCTGCATTATTGTGGAAATGCCGTGCATTACACGCTTTGCCATTTTCCGTAATTTGTGCATATTCCTGGGATTGTTTAGACTTTCAAAATTTCGTCCGACCAGTTATGTCCATCTACGTTGTTTTAACAATTACACTCGGAACTTTCGGGAAATCTGCATTATTT